>CM060952.1:124910166-125307666 GCA_030765055.1 Mantis religiosa | reverse complement strand
TTTGGCTTAAGAATGATGAGCCGCTTGTACAGTATTTGGGTATTGCTCATCAAAATGTTAAATGTTAACCCATGGCGCAATAGCCCCTACTGAACCAAGGCTTGCCAATCTGACTGTTGGCCTCACGCCCACATACGCAAAGTAGAGGTGCACGATTATCCAACCGATACGGGGAAAGAGAATGTTTTCAGCATCTCGGCACCCCTTAGCCGGAAAGTTAACTTTCTAGATCAGGATTTGCTACCTATCTTAGCTCCTCAATTTCCTCACGATGCTGAGTGCGCACCGGTATAGAATAGTATATTTAGAATAACTAAATATACCTCCATGTGTTCTAAATATACACAATGAGCACTAAAATATAGAAGGGGTTAAAAATGAAAAGGGATAAATCAAATTTGAAGGTGTATACATTATATTTAAGTACTCGTACATCGTGTGCACTTAAATGCTTTAGACACATAAAACTGTTGTAGGCCAGGTGGTCTCTTAAAGATATTACACACAGTATGTTTCTGAAACTTACAGTTAGTTGTGCTGCCGAAAGTAATAACTTTGCTGTTTGAAACAAAAGTCGGCAACTTTTCTGCTGCTGCTCCGCAGGAAGACACTCCAAGTATTTGTCTATCACTAATTCACAAGATATCTACAGAAAAGTGTTGGTATATATTTTATCCGCCAAGTGATACTAATAAAATGTCATTAGAACACCTTTTAGGGAATAGAAAATAAGCAATGTATTTCATATGAAGCGTACTTTACACAAGGGATATCTTCTGCGACACCTCCATGTTTTATCTCCGAAAGCACCTTCAACAATAAGTTTCAAATTTAACAATCTAAACTTGTTTTTGATTTAGGCTGCACGCATATATACTTTTTTCCAAAAAAATATTTGTATGGGTTTTAGAGTTGTGAAACCCAGAACTCCCCTTACTTATAGCAACAGTAAACAAGATAAAAATTAACTGAAACTTGGCAGCTTATTCGTTCGCTCCAATTACTCCATGTAGGTGCTAAAATGTACTGTAAAACAAAATCCCCGCTGGTGGAAAGCTACGGTTTAAAAGCAGAAAATTCTGAAGCCAGAAATGAAACAAAGCAGCGAGTCATGATAATTAGCCTCCTTACGTAATCTCCGAGAAATTGAGTTTACTTGGCTCTTTGTAGCACTCCCAGGCAGTAATGAGAATGTGCACAGACCAATCCTCTTCATATATATTAAAGAACCTCTACAGTAAAACATAATGTTAGTGAAATGCGAGAAAAACTATACACAATATACAAGCACGACTTGCTCTTTCAAGGACTAGGTTTGAAGTGGTGCTGAAGTTGAGAAATAATTCTGGGAAGTGCAGGTATGCCGTCTGCAAGCATTTGAATGATTAAATTAAAAACTGTAGGTAACTGTATTAATTATTTTGTAGAATATATTATTATCATATCATCATCATTATTATAGAATCGTCGGAATACAACTAGGAATAAGCAAGGTATACCTCCGAGAAAAGGTCAAGTGGCACGACAAGTATCCTCCATATTTAAAATATTCATACATTTATTAAACTATGGCCATAAGAAGAAATTTCTCTACCCAGCTATATCATTCGTAATGCATTTTAAATTTAGCCATTAATGTTTTCATTTAGAACTGCGTGTTTAGATACGTATGGAATATGGAAATAACTTTGAAGTACTTCATCGAAATAGAAAGAGAAATATAGAATCTCATTCCTTTAAGAAATTCGGTCAGATGACATACTTTATGGTAAACTGCAGAATGAAATACCTGTAAATTGGCTAAGATCTTTTAATGATATTTTGACACAAACTGTAAATTATAAAGACTCCTAAATATTTCCTGTAGAAGAACAATTACAAAAATAATAAAGAGTAACATCCCAGAACTCTTATTCTATTGTCATTTATTCTTTCCACATAATGAGTATCCCATTTTTTTCATACTGATATGCCAGCCAGAATTTGTTCAAATATGTCCAAAAGCTGTCTTTACTGAGTTTATTTGAATTAAGAACTGTAGTGAGTAATAATATCATTTTTCTAAATTCGGTTGTAAGCATCTCAAAAAATTATCTGTTCGTGCAAATTCTCTAAAGGTCTGTGAAAAAACTTATTAAGAAAGTACTGTCGCGCTAACGGGCATAAAAGTTTCTGCGCAAATAGATAACAGACGGATAGTGTTTCACGGTAATAAAGAGATTGCATAAGCAGTTAAAATTGCGCGAGATAAAGGTCTGCCGAAACAAACAAACTGAGATCAATTGAAATTTCTGGTGAGGTCTGGGTTGATAGAGATTACTCGGTTTCTTTATTGTTCCGGAAATATCTAGAATTTATCAATGAGGTATTTAAGAAGGCGACGACTTGCCAAGAGTCAGCCGCGAGAGTCGTAAGCAGTAAACAGCTGTAGAGTGTTGTTGTAACGAGAGCTGATGTTTATTATTGTCTTCGACCTTGGTAGATTGTGGTGTGTATGTGACGTAATGATGTTACGTGAGAATTGAACAGTGCATTTCTACGGAAATAAAGATCATTTGAAATATCTGCAACTGGGACTTTTAATTCTACGAACCCACAAAGTCACAGTAAATAGAATTAGAAACTCAAATTTAAGTAAATAAATCCTTCAAAGTTAAAAATAGGTACATGTGTATCACTTGATCATATTTTGTTAATAAACCTAAGTCCTGATACACAATGTTTCCTGGCAGGATTTCTAAGTTCTGAAGGAGGCAATGCGGATCAAAAAAGTTAAGAAAGAAATAAAAATAAAAACTGAAATGTACCAAGAAGACGATTAACATTTTAATCAACTTCTGAAAGTGGTCAGAATTTCGATACATTTTGTTGTTCACTAAATTATGTGGAGCCAAATTTTCAGAAAGTGCTCAAACTTTTGACGCGCATGTTTGCAGACATCCACGGGAACATTTGTTATAGTATAAGCTGTCAGTTGCACTTAAACGCATTTTCAATCTTGGAAACGTGGTATAGGTCGGGTGAGGTTTGTTGAGGTTACCTTGTTGATAGAGCCGCAAATTTCTCATATATTTCTCCTACATGAAAAACATCTCCATATTCTGTGAATATGTGTACAATTCCACCATTGTTGATTCCAATTTGACAATAACCACACAAATGATTATTGTGAAATATGAAACAATACGTTGAGTTCACGTATGGTGAAAGACTACTGTATAGGAGATGAAGAATCAAAATTAAATAACTCGCTTAATAATGAATACGTCTACCACTTGTCCCATTCCGGAGACTGCAGCCCATAAATATAGCTTCTGTACAGCATTTAGAAACAAAGTATAAATACAGGGTATAAATTTACCAACGAGCCTTGAAACAAACATTTTACACCTTGAACGTGTTATAATCAGTATGAAATACTCACAGTTAAGGAATAACAACATTAACTTAAGATCCATACCCTTTTACTTAATTACAATCTAAAATCGACTTTTGCAAACCAGGAAGAGGATCAAATAATTAAAACGCAAATTTTAATAAATAATTATATTTCATTTAATCATCTACCAATAAATAGTGTATCCGTAATTGTCATGACAATTTTGTTTCAACTTTGGTAACACTAATTACAAATGTAAAGTTGCTAACGAACAGCAATCACTAACCTAATATCCTTATACACAATATTTTTATACATTTCTTCTCAACCCCTTATCCGTAACACTGCATTAACATTTTTATGCTTAAAAATACTTGTCGGTCGCTCTTAGTGGAAAGTTACGTGCTTAAATATTAAAATCGTAGCTTCATGATAGCCAGAGAAAACGTCAAGAGGAAGCGAAAAGAGGTGAAGCCCAGAGAGAGAGGAAGTGCTAGTGGTATGAATGAATGTTTAAAAACATGAGGAAGTCTGCAAATGATGGACGGTTCCAGGAATACGATATCCCTATGTAGATTGAGAATTACAAGGGGAAGAAAAGTTTTTGGAGAGGGAAGATGCATGCGGGGAAAGTTTTTGGGAAGCGCGGACTGGTGAAAAAAATTATGGGTAAGGGTGGAGAATACGAGTGAGTAGCTGTTTTCGGCTCAAATGAAATTTCTTTCGTTTCAGAAGACAAAGAGGTCTTGAGTTACATGGGAGTCATCACCTGTCTAGACTACAGCGCATGTCCGCAGCTTGTTTCTTCTTATATCATATGACTGTGTCAAGCAGATGCAAACTGTTGCGTTGAGCTGAAACCAAATATTTCGTCTCTTTTATTGTCTGAACTACTTGTCCATAGTGAAAGGGGAAATATTCCATTCGCAAACAAATAAAATATAGCGATTTCAGCAAAATACATATTTTAATACGTCCTAGATCCATGAACAGCGTTTTATAAGTTCTTTAGGTCTGGGACCGACGGTTCGTTAAGTATACTTAAACGATGTTAAATTTGCTCTATCCAGGTTCCTTTTTGTCATAATCTATATGGGGTATAGATTAAAGTTTTGCTACTTAACACAAAATATATTTTGTATGATTTTAACAGAAGTGTTTGTCTCTAATCTTTTTTGTTTTTAAGAAATATTTTTTTAAACAAAGCGCTTTAAAACAAATTAAAATATGGAATACGTTTCATTTTTACAGAAAAATAAGTTAGAAGTAAGTTATCATCATTATTATTAATTTTTACATTCATTCTTTTC
Source organism: Mantis religiosa (assembly GCA_030765055.1). Taxonomy (NCBI): domain Eukaryota; kingdom Metazoa; phylum Arthropoda; class Insecta; order Mantodea; family Mantidae; genus Mantis; species Mantis religiosa. The sequence continues at coordinate 125,302,977 of CM060952.1, read as the reverse complement.
AGCTCTGTTGATTCTTATTAGATCAGAATTTTCATTGCTGATGCACAGTTCACTCCTGTTTTCATTCCCAGGCTCTGGCACTCTTCACATTCTGCTATATTTCGTGTATGAATGAGCCTGCTGTTTCATAAACTCAGAAGTGTAATGTATTCATCATAATAAGCACATTTTTTGGAACATGGATCCATGTAAAATGATGGAATGCTTAATTAGGATTTTGTGTTCCAGCATGCAGACATTTTTTTAAATGCTCTCTGTCTGATAAATCCTTGAAAATTGCTTTCATCTTTTGCATACAGCTTTAAGTACTTTAAATGATATATTAGAAAATATTGTAAATTTAAACTATTATATGTCATTTTAATCGCTAAAATATGGAGAAAAAGGAGACATTCCATAATTCAAGCCGGTTAAATAATGAACTTGATATTTGTCTCAGTAACCTCAGGGAGTTCTTCCGATATTCACTTGTTTCTCGCGATTGCCTAAAAATACTGACTGTTTAAGTGCAATTTATAGCGTACAGTTTTTAAATATTTGAATATCCTATTTCCATTGTACCTACAATTAAATATTCAAAATATATTTTTCTATAAAACTTACCTCTTTTAAGATTAAGTAGATAAAACATACATAAAAATATTTAATGCAATATAAATAAACAACAGAGGGTAGAGAAAGTCGTGTGAATGTAACGAATTTTTCTTTCATTATTTTATAGTGACCCGTTGTCAAAAATGGATAAACTTAATTATGTGTTTAGTTTGTATCATAATAATAGATGCTTTATACACTTTCTTGTAGTTAACATCTATTCTTATTAACGTAGATTTTCAACTGTTACTTTGTATTATATAGATAGCTTCATTGAAGCCATAATTGACAAGCTTATTCCTAAATGATCTTAAATTTATTGAAAATTAATTTCAGAAATGGTATATTTTTTATATAAACCCTCAAATAACGTTGCAATTTTAGTTGTCAATATGTTTGACATTTTTTTCTATTGGGACTAAACTACTAAATTCTTCATTATTATGAGTAGCTATATTATGGTTTAGAAGTTAGTACCAGTGTTAACCACAGCTGTTTTTAAGGACACCACACCAAGATTTTCAAGAGCATTCTCCCAAATAAGGAACCCCTTTGCATAGAAAACATTTCACACATTTGATTGCGTTAAAAATGGTTCCAGTTATTTGTATTAACATATACTATGGCAGTTTGCTATGAGGGAGCATTGGAGAAGCCAACCAGGTATTTTTGCTTCAGAAGAAGGCTCTTTGAATAATAAAAACATGTGATTCTCGCCAACATTGTGGACCTATCCTTAAAGAATTTGGTATTTTAACTGTAGCATCTTTGTATGTATTTGAATGTTTAAACTTCATTCATCTTCATAACACAGATGAGGTACTGTTTTCTGATATACATGCTCATGATACTAGGGGTAGAAATAATAGGGTACCTCCTAAATTTTACTTACAGAAATCTCTGTATTCTCATCTGTACCTTGGAATGAAATTAAACAATGTATTACCTTTAAATATAAGACAAATTGTAAATGCAAATTGTTTTAAAACTAGAGTTAAAATTAGCATTACGTTACTTAATTTTTATACACAAGATTAATTAAATGTAGATTTATTTTAATGGTCTGCTGACGAAACCTAGTGTATTGGATGCCAAATGGGTAGATAAATCATAATAATAATTATTATTATTACTATAATTTTGTTTAAAAATATATTCATGAATTACAAAATGAACGTCTTGAATTGTCTGCGAGTAGTCTTGATGTACGGTTGAAGACATTGGAGTCGGTAAACCCTAAGAGACAGAGACTCAACAGAAAAAAAGGTATACCTAGAAGAAAATGAAATGTGTAGTGTTTAACGCCCGCTTTTACTACATACGGTATACCTAGAGCTTGTATAAACATTTAGTCAATTACAAGCTTCTTTGAACAAAATAGCTAACCACTTCAGATATATTCGTTGTCATCGATTCGAATTTTTTAACTATTAAGTCGACGCTTGTTAATTTCTGATGATTTAGTAAAATCTATGAAGCTTAAAAGCCAGAGAGTAAAGACATAGATTTGCATATCATTTCAATTACTTGTGCTTCTCTTGCTCTTACAACCAAATGTATAGAGAAACACCATTTCTGAAAATGTTTATCTCTATTTACACGAAGCAGTGGAAAAAATAAGTTTTCATGAAAAGAGTTTGTGGGAGAATGTGTGGTAAATATCATTAAAGTAAGGGAGGGAACTTGTTCACAGATATTTTAGTAAATTGCTACCAGTGGTATACCTACATTAATGTGCATCTGCATAGCTTAAATTACATTAATAAAATGACAAAAACAGATACATTAATTTTCCTCTCTGCTTTTACTTTAAAATATGGGCTTCAACCAGTTTAAGCTCCAAATTGTTGATGGCATTGCTTCTTTTCTCTTTTTGGTTTACAACGTATTATTTTTGGTATTCTCTTATCTGACATAGTTTCCAAGTGTGACTTCCAAGACTGAAAACAGTTTTTATATATCTCTATTGTTCTACTTCATTCCTATACTACTAATCTTGGCGGCACCGTGGTAGGCTACTCACCTACCATCAAAGGTTCCATCCCACGGGTTTTTATGTAGGATTTTCCGTGTACGAATGGGCGTCTGAGTGGGTTTTCTCGGGTTCTCCTGTTTTCCCCGTCATTTAGTGCATCAATTACTTCATCATCATCTTTCTTTTAATCCATTTCACTTTTATTTCGTATACATCACTCTCATACCAGGTTGATACTCGTTTCCCATTTATTGTCTGCTTCAATGTCCTCTGCTCCTTGATAGGCCTCTTACCCTAGGTACTCTTGGAGAAGGTTAAGACTTGTGCAAGCGGAGGGTAAGCATACTAAATGCGAATATATAGACTTGCATTAATTTCGAGTTTTGTACCAACATTCTGCAATAGGTCTCAGGTATCTTTATGCTCTTTATGGTTTTTTCTGCAAATGTTCATATTGTAGTCCATGTTTGCATCTATATATGGATGTGCCGTTAACTTATTTAGTTTAACTATGTAGTCTGGTTTTGCCCTACTTTTCAATTTTAGTTTTAAAATTCTGACATGTAATTCAATTTATTCAGCCCCCATGTATTTTTACTTAGTTAATGTACGACTTTTACACTCAAGAAAATTAAATATTCACACTTGTTTAGGTAACCTAATTTCCAGTATATCTTTGAACAGATTAGATATGTGTAACTAAATGCTATTGCTTATTTTTATGATGAAATTTTTAGTTCAAATATTATACCGCCATCTGAAATGTATATGGTCACTTTAATTTCTCCATCGTAGATAGGAAGGGCATTAAATTCTATCCAATTTCTTTATGTTGATATTTAGGCATAAATACATGGCTTCAGGTCCCCTTAATTACAAATAAAACGACACATTTTAAGAAACAATTCCGCAGGTGGTTATTTAACAGACCTGTATTTAAGTTAAATGTCTTCCAAGAATAAGATAAAAATCTTTTCTAAAAATTATCCGTGCCCGAAAATTTCCTGTCGACGGAATCATGACTTTGTAAAACCTAGTTTTGACGACTTTTATTGCAGTATCATAAGCTTAATTTTTTTTAATTATATATGAAATATAGTAAGGAATATCATGATTTTCTTGAGTTATCTTTATTCTGAATAATTTTGAATAATCTGGTAAACCATAGAAGATAAACAAAATCTTACTCCTCAATAAATATATATCTCGCCAAAGTTTACATATATTTCTAAAGTTGTTGTCTAAAGTTTAACATTTTCATTTTCAGTTTAATATTGCCATTGGTTTCAGCTTTAAAAACACTTTTCTTAAATAATAAGTCAATATTCGTTTTTCCTCCTTTTATCTATTGGCATGCAAAGAGAACACAATTTTAAAGCCATCACATAGTGATCATTCTTAAAATATTTTACTATATTCTAAGCTTACTCTATTTTCTTATTCTATTGTATATACGTGATGATTTATGGAATTATCATCTTGATTAAAGTTGGGTATATTGAAAAATATGCTTTTAAAGATTAATTTTTTCAAGAATAGATAGGAAAAATCATCTGAACGTAACAACAGATTCATTCTGGGATTCAGTTCAACTTTTACAAACTAGATGTGATCGCCTGAAAATATTTTTTCTAACTATATCAATGACATCATATTGCGCACTGTAACAACAGCTAAGCGGTGCAACAAAAACTGACATCACAGCACCCGGCTGGTCCGTGATACCGAGAATTGTTTGTCGTATGCTAACTGGAAATGTTATTTATTGGATACCACACCGTGCACAGCAAAAAACTCCTATTATTGCTGACTAAAGGTGCTGACAACGTACTGAACTTCTAGGAAGCTACTCTCAGACATTACATTAACATGAAAATACTGCTCCTCGGGGCTTAAGAATGTATTCCGAAGTGCCCGAAAGTTAAAAAGCGATTACAAACAATACCTCAGTGAAAACCATCCAGATTTACAAGCTAAAAGTGTTCCCATTGCCTGTACTGACACGCTAGTCTAGCTGGTTTAATTTAGTATTTTACATTGCCAGCTATTTTGATGCAATTATCGATTTCTTTTCTATAAGAAAAGCTTTCAGTTACTGTGCAAAATGTGTTAAATGATCATTTTTGCGATGCCAAGGGCTGCAATATTGTAAAGGTACAACAGAAACAATATTTGTTTCTGAAAATTGCAGATTGATAACGAATCCAATATTAGAATTTTAATATTGGCTCATCTTGTTTTATCCCGAATTAACTCGCTGAGAACCATATGTGAAATATTAGAGAGTGGTAACTTTGGAAACGGAGTAAATGCACTTGCAGAATATATTATGGATCCCAGTGTTAGAAAAGCAGTATAAGAAAATCTAAACGTTTGTTGCCGCATGACTTTGTCTAAATTAAACTCCATTATGGAAAAGAAACTGATTATATAATAACCATAAAACCTAAATCATTTGTTTGAAGCTTCTAGGATAATTACTAAACCAAGCATAGGGGAATTAAATCATGTAATGACAGCATTTAAGCAAATAAATACATTTAAAAACAGTGGTATTACCTGTGTTTCTGATTTGCTTCTTTATTACAAAGAGCTTTGTGACATTGTTGAACAGCAAAGCCATGGTATACCGATAACAAATTAGATGTAGTAACGGTACTCCTGGCATTGAAGGCAAAAGCTGATTCTTACCGCAATTTCTGTGTATAGTCCCTTCAATATCTTTGGCTGCCGATGTCAAACGCTGACAGTGAGAGATTTTTCTATACATATAACTTAGATGTGACAGACAACAGAACAAGTATGAAAAGCGAAAATACCATAGCTTGTTGTATGCTGCAGTTCGGCAATGTCTGATGTGTGATATTTGATCTTATTCATGTTACCTACTATCTGCTGATTTCAAATAAAATATTTTAATTTGGAAAAAAGGGCTTTTGAGAGTTGTGCTACTCTAGTTAGCCGTTACTTTTCATTCGACCTATATCATTACTCATTAATTCTTCCCCAAAAATATGCGCGAAATTAATGCGAATTTATGGTGAAAAAGCATAAAACACCACCAATTAATTATTAATGCGAATTTTGTAAATAATTGTCACCAAAAAATCTTTCCTCTGCTTAGTACCATTGGTCTGAATATATCGTCCACATACGAATATATTTTAAAAACGCGTTGATAGAGATATCTCTAAATCGTGAAGCCACGTACTTTTTACCTTACCTTAGATACAGTGTAGATGATATAGTGGCTAGGTCGTTACTCTGTTTACAACAGCGGCACAAACAGAAATATCAAATTGTGAGGGATATTCGTGACTGAGAGCCATTGGTAGTTTGGCAGAAGCTACGTTCTGATAATCATTAAACCTCTCCGGAATGTGCACGTCATCCATAATGCAAGGCTAATATCTTCCCCTCTCATACACCGCTGATACATCCTCCTCTCTAACATTTCATTATTCGCTTTTCATAGAGACGCCTCAGTTCAATACAGGCGCACATCCACCAAACACTGTACTCCTAAAGGATTAGGTTTGTTTCTTGGCTTTCCCTCCCTTGCTTTCCTATTCTTCTGCTTCTGCAACTCTTCTTGTGATCAGGGCTTTCATATCTCTGCATTTACATCCCATCCTTCTCTATATGCAAAAAGAAACACAATTTCTCTATCCTTATTACTTTGTTCCCACTCTTCTTACTTTAGAATAATATTTAATTAATGTCATTTGGTTGGTCTGCAGGTGTTGCTATGGCAGAAAACTTAACAGTGTCGCTTATCTGTTGGATGCACACGGTAAAATTAAGTTTAATATATAAGCTTGCAAGTGGAAAACCAACTATCCATCTCTCATACCAATCAATCTCGTAGTACGTTTTAAGTGTTTTCCTCGATAACCTATCCCTGTGTATCATAAAAACTTACTGTGTAATAGTGAGTGAGACCCAAATCTTCAAAGTCTGTCACATTATTTAGCAGCCCTAGTAATGCTACACCCCTATTCTATGGCTGGAATAAGTTTATAATTCGTTTCCATTTGTACAAAAAATTATGTTGCTATGTCTATTTTAAAGATTAAAATAAGCAGTTTATCACCCAACTCTACAAGTACAAGATGGAGCTGCTAATTATGTTACATTCGGACACGCCTTCTTACACCAATTAGAGCAGAGCTGTTTAAGGGAGAATTTCTGGTCTCTCTGTAGTTTAACATCCTATGTTTCTACTTTTTAAATATTTTTTCAAGTCAGTTATAGCAAATCATAAGGGTGCTGTGAAGTAAAATGTTTATATGGGAAAAAATCCAAACGACGCTTTGGAAAATCTAACACATTTCTAACATACGTGAGCTAAGAAAGTACAATGTAACAAAACAACAGGAATGTATGAAATCAATAGTATCAGCCATGAGGAGTTTATAGAGTATTAATTAAAATTGCATATTTCATCATTGTTTCTTACATGGTAAGTTGTAACGTTTTTCACTGTGTATAAATAAAATGTTTTCTCATATTAATCTTCGTTTTACTGGACTGTTCAAATATTCCCATTTTTATGCCATCCTGTAAAATATAGGAATATAAATATTTATTAATATTTTATGAAATACGCGTAAATCTGTAATGAGTAGAAAACAAATCAAATGACTGTTACTGATACTCAGTTCCAAAAACGTACTTTAGTCCACAACTGGTAATCCATGTAAGGAACCCTATTTCATTCCACGAACTTAATCCACTCATGCACGTAGCAGCACCAAACATTAGTGCAGAGATACAGGTCTTTACACGCTGCAGCCTGTTTGGTTTACTCCACTGAATAATATCGGAGCGTGCGTGTATAGAGTTTTATTCCCAACATCTCCCAGCGCCGATAGCACCCTCACAAGGACTTTGTGCTAGGTTCAAACACTTGTGAATTAGTATTCAGGGAAGGCCATTACGTAAATGACTTTCATACCTGTCTACGTCTGTCTGTCGGAAGTTCGCTGGCATCCTTTTCTTTTTTATCCCCTTTCTGGAGTGGGAACACGGAGCGGCAGCTTTTCAGAATCGGAAGAGATGGGAAAAGTTATTTTCTCTGCTTCCTACATACTTTCCCCCAGTTTCCAAACTAAGAAAAGCGGCACCATCTCGTCCATCCTACTCAATCCATCTTTATGCTCAATTCCTATAATACATTTCCTGGAAAGTTGTTCTTTAGCAGAATTTGCTCGCCTTGTAATCAGACTGATCCTCACCAAAGTGTTCAGCCGTGCTCATTTAGTCTGACAGATATGAGCCGTCAACATACGAGCATTAAATTTTGGAACTGCGTCTGAAACCAGTGTGAGGTTGTTTCAAAATAACTAACGAGTAAAATGTACTTACTTATCCACACATCACAGTGATATTTCTCTAAAACTACTTCCTAAATTCTGGAGGTTCAAAAATATGTATTTCCATTCAAATCTTGACATGGAACTTTTTCCTTACTTAGTGCATCTAGTAGAAAAAAAGAAAGAAAAAGAAAGTGGTATCATTTCTTCAAGAGCTACTAAGGTAGCAAAAAACTTCGGTCAATATTTTATTATTTTCCAGACGGAAAAAGTTAGTCTTCCAATATCCTCATCTTTAGATTCCAGCAACCCTGCCTGAGTCTTCAACTTCTGAAGATGCTCGGTGGAGAAACGGGCGAAACGTTAGTTGCTATTTCAGCCAATCGACCACGGCCAAAAAGCCAGGATAACACATTTTATTTGATTTAGACGGATGTTTGGTGTAAGGATTGTAGTTTCAAATTTTTGATATCAAGAGAAATTTCTGCACATGCTACAAATGAGAGTTTTCTTACCTTCCTAGAAAAATTTCGGAAAATATTAAATGTAACCTTTTAAGGGAGGAGAAAATTGGGATTACTTTTATTTACAGATACAAATTATTCCACGGCGTTTACCAATTATACATAAGCGTTATTTATCTATATCTCATACAAGAATAGTTCAATTGATTCAATCCCTTCATGAAAGCATACCCTGCTTCTCAGTTTAATATACATCTAGTTTGTTCTGAGACAATCAATTAGAAGTTCCAGCTTCTGAAATGTGGGGCTAGAGCTATCACTTAACCATGACTAATTCAACATTCGGTACACTAGAGGGATATGCCTCTGTAGAGGGTATTAGAGCTGGCAATTCCTGGCCATTGGTCTGTATATAAACACAGAGAACCCCTGCACAAAATTCAAAGGCATATCCCTAACATCCAGTCTTGTAGCTTTCCAGGACACTTCACCTTACGTTTGAGATTATCGTTGAACAAGACCAGCATTTTGCTTTTGGAAATCCAGTGGTTACCGAAGACTGACTTGGTCACCCATAACTTAATTAAGTACTTTACGTAAATGATGACTAACATTGTCACTATCACTATCAATATCACTGTCAACCGGCCTCGGTGGCGTCGATGGTAGCGTATCTAACTCACGTTCAAGAGGTCCCGAGTTCGAATCTCGGTCAGGGTGAGTTACCTGGATAAGGTTTCTCCGGGGTTTTCCCTTATCCTGAAAGAGAATGTCGGGTAACTAAGCTCTATGGATCCTGGGCTCACTTGACCACCATTTCACCCATTCCATTCATCGTCCGATATGACTTAACGTTGGAGGACATAAAATTACAAAAAAAAACCACGACGACGGCTCGGCTACGACTACAACTACCACCATCACCATCACCATCACCATCACCACCACCACCACCACCAGCACCGTTACCATTACCACCACCATCATCATCATCATCATCATCATCATCATCATCATCATCATCATCATCATCATCATCATCATCATCATCATCATCATCATCATCATCATCATCATCATCATCATCATCATCATCATCATCATCATCATCATCATCATCATCATCATCATCATCATCATCATCATCATCATCATCATCATCATCATCATCATCATCATCATCATCATCATCATCATCATCATCAATATCATCATTATTATTTACATGCATATCATGCTGATTCATTTATATTTTTCAGTTTAAATTCAAAATGAAACACATATTTTTTAATTTTAGTACACATTTTCTTGCTTACTATCATATAAGAGGCAATTTTCAGATTATTATTGGTCCTTAGAATTGTTTCATGTTAATTTGTGTCTCGATAGATTTTTAATCATTGCCTAAGCATAGAATTTTATGGCAATTTTCGTTTATAATCATCTGATTCTATACACTTCTAAATCCAGTGCTCAAGAACAGAAACTGCATTGCCTATAATTCATCATATTAACGTGTTATTAACGTAAAGCTTTCGGCGTATCTTCTGCCAGGTAATCCAATTGTTATTTCTATAGTAATTTTTAAAAAAGGAACCTTGAGTGACACATTCATATTATATTTCTGTGAATTATGTAGCTTTGGTATAAAATGTACGTTAGTGTACCCTTTATTGGTTTTCCGCCAACATTACGTTATTTATAACATACATATTTATGGTTAGAGGTGATTCTAAATTAAATAAATGCTTAATTAAAGGTTTACAGAATATGTAAATAACATTCATGTGTTTGACATATACAAGCTCTTGTTATGAAAAGAAATAAATAAGAAGTAAATAACTGCAAACTTTCAAGCATATATTGAGACGAACTCATACATAATTGTGTAGAGTTTAACACCAGTTCTTACCCCCATACGTGCCCACAGGTGGCGGACGAGGATGGAAACATAACTGTCTATGGAAATTTGGGGAGGAGACGGACCAAACTTACCTTTAGAAAATCTCTCCCGAAATGCTCAATTAAGAAGGGAGATCCTGGTAAATTTAAAATGCGGACTTCCCGTACATGAGTCCGTGCCTTAAGCATCTCTACTGCCTTGCCTGTACCCTCACCTTTAGAATCGGAATTATGTTTTTAAATGAGATATTTCAGCAAAAACAAAATAATATCGACAGATATTCCAAAAAAGGGGTTATAAGAGAAGCAGGATTTTATTAATAAACTTTAATTCGGATCCTTGAAATATTAATACCTATAATGCATATCTCTGTGTTTTAGTGAATATCCTTTTCCCTCTTTATAACAGTAGCACTAAAGGTTTGTTTTACGTAAAGATTTATACATTGGTTTGTTTGTCGTAAAGGTCCTTTATCTTAATATCTAACCGAATTTTCAACAACCTTTGAATAAAAAATTGTATCCCGATAAAACATGAACTCTAAAAATGTTGTACTAGTAATATTTATTAAATATTGCTTGCTTTTCCTAAAATCTGTATTTGAACTTTTTACATGCTAAGGCACTACTTTCTTTATTCAACTTAAGCGTAGGAGCTTGAAACTTAAGTGCCAATATAAAACTAATTGAATTTTACATATTCATCTTAAAATTGTATTTATTAATAGTCCAATTAATGGAAATTAGGCATTTTATTTAAGACTCCTGAAAAGTCACGCTCTCTTGCACTGCGGTATAGGGTGTTGCATAAGCATACGGCGCAGTCGCAGTTACAGAAGTTGGAGCGACCGCTACATCAGAGTTTCAAAGTTGCAACAGTCACTACGATTAGATTTTTCTCGTTTTCCTTTTTCTCTCTTTCTCTTCTTCACATATACACATGCACACACACACACTCTCTCTCTTTCTGAGTCAGTAAAGAGAACAGCTATTGAAAACGATCACATAATATCCGACTCTTTAAGCATGTAAGCAATGCATAAGCTCACTGTATTTTACATTCCCTTTGTGAATACAAGAAAAGATATAATAAAACACTTTTTGCAAATCTTTACCTCAATCGACAAGAAGCAAAAAGAAGAAATAACATTTTTAAGAAAGGCTTGTCCACGAGTGAGTTGAGAAAGTCATGTGATTGTAACACACCTTCCTTTCTGTGCTTTCTGTGCCTTATTCTGTATTAGTCAAACTTAGCATTAAGGCTTCCTATACGTGTATAACATAACGTTCTCAGTCACCCAATAGATTTTAAAACATATTTTACACATAACCTAAAATATCCTAGAATAAATACATAATCCTAGAAATATATATATTTCACATCTTCATGCATGAAATAAGGGTTTGAAGTTTTCCCTTCTGGCACTAATCTACATAAAAATGGACAAAAGAAGGCACTGAAAAGAAGCAGTAAAAAATCAACATTTCTACTCCGCTTCAAATCACTGCATTTCGTATTCTGGAAACGTTTACCCGTGATGACTAAGCGTCCCCCTTAAACGAGCAGTCTCTTTGAATAAACACTGCGAAGTATAGTAACGTCATTACTACTATTCTCTCTGTAAAAGTCATGCTTAATTGGGAGGGTCAGCTTGATCCTGCCATCTTTGTTTGCTCTTCCCATCGCGTGGAAAACTCCACATCTGTTGCAGTGGCGGCTAGTGTGAGTGCGTGCGCTTGTCCTTTTAATCGATTTTTGGAAAAGGAAGATAGCATTTTACTATACCTTTGCTTTCAAGTATTAGGAAAAATATTTAAATGAGTACAGTGTCTTTCAGGTATACATAAATTTAGCTTTACAGATTATTTTAGCACCATCTACTAAAATAATACTTTAGTACGTATATGTTATTTAATTTGCAACGCACATTTTACATTGATTTTCTGAGGTATCGAATTATTACATTTCATTACAACTTCGATACTATAAGTTAATATTATGCTTTGATAATCGAGACAAACCGAGATACGTAGAAGTGAAAAAAAAGATCCAGTCAATTCCAATCATATGTCGCTCCTTGACAATTTTTTCACAAATAAATCTTTCAAACCTTATCTTTTTATCTTTAAATATATCTTCTCTTTTCGTCGTTTCTCTGAATACAAAAAGAAGATACAGGTGGCTTTAAATTCTATTCCTTTTATGACCACGAAACAGAAATAGTGACTTGCTTTTTAATAGAGCTTCAAAAATTCAAACAAACAACACTGAACATATTGGAAAGGTTTAGCACACAAGATTTTATTTAACAAATTATGTATTTAGTGGCATTTTTACGTATGTTGGTGCAATAAACTTTCCTCAATCTCTTCAGGATTATCTTTTATGTTTATCATTCAAAATAAAGAGTGATTCACAAAATATTTGCCGAATATAAATGATACTTAAGTAGAGATTTTTAAGCGATATAATTGTAAAACAACAAATATAAATAAGTTTTCCATGAAAATAGTAGTTTGAATTGAGGGCGTTTCTTTAAAATCTTGGTGTCCAATACCGAAAATCAACTTAAAGACCTTGAGTTACATTGTTTATTTCAACATATTTCTCATGTACACGCATATATCATTCGAACTCGTGTATATTTTAGAGAATATAGAACTATAAATCTTCAAAATAAACGATGAAGCTCAGATTCATTCCTCAACCAAAAAATATTTTTTTCTAAAATTCTGGAAGGATTCCATTTCCTACTCTTTTAAATTAAAGGTTGAACTTTGAAACTTGGCCTTTCTTTAATGGATGAACACTTAGAAGAGCTATTTGCATGAGAGAGCGAGAGAGAGAGAGAGAAAGAGAGAGAGAGAGAGAGAGAGAGAGAGAGAGAGAGAGAGAGAGAGAGAGAGAGAACTTTTCACTTCTGAAGATCATGAAAATGGGGCATACTTTGCACCATACCTAATGAAGCGAGTGTAAAAAAATTGTATTTTGTGAAAAGCAATAAGGTTTATCTGCATTTGTGGTCAACAAATTGAAGGTTATTTTTGAAAGCTGAAGTGTTTGCGTCATATTAGCTCTGCCACGTGACTTTTAAAACATTCTATAATGTTCAAAGTAACGGAACTTCTGATACATTTGGATGTTCCTTCTAAGTAATACATAAAAGGGAATAGGTATACACTACTGTTTGTGAAAAGAGCAACACCAAGAAGGAAACTCATGAATTCAATTAATTTAATACCACAGGTTAGGTACATGACATGTAGCAACTGATTATCTTTTCTAATCTTACATGAACTTTGAGCCCTAATATTTAGTATTTCTGCGGACTTCATGCGCTGAAATTAGAGCTGCTATACCCCGTGGCATTGCATCAAAAAGGTTCTGAACACATTTCTGAGGGATTTCCCTCCACGCAGTTTGTATTCGAGCCCACAACTCCGTGACACTAGTTATTGGAGGACCATGGCGCACCAGGAGCCGAGTAGCCATATCCCAGACATGTTCGATGGGTGACATGTCAGGCAAAAAAGCTGGCCAGGGAAGCAATGGTATCCGATGCTCTTCGAAGAAGGCCTGCAAATTCTTCGCAAAATATGGCCTGTTGAAATATGACCTGAGAAGATGCATGAAGTAGGGAGAGTACCTCAGACTCTACAATCACCGTTAGGTATCGGCTGCTGTTCAGAGTGCCCTCAATTCGTAGTAGGCGGGATTGGTTGTTGTAACCAAAGTTGCCCCAAACCTGGAGTTTGTCCGCTATGCCGTTAAACAATGCAGCCCTCCAGGTTGCGCTGACCAGGGTACCGTCGGACATGTACGCGGCTATATCTATAGTACACGTTGAAACGGGACTCATTCGAAAAGGCTACATTTTGACACTCAGCACACCAGTAACGGTATTTAGCTACCCATTGGCGTCGGAGAAGCTTGGGTTTTCTGGACAATGGAAGCCGATGTATTGGCATGCTTGCAACCAGTTCAAACTGCAGTAGACAGCGACAAACCGATGGTGCAGACAATTCACACCAATTCCAGTGCTTCAGAGTCCATCCAACACTGTGGATGAAGCTGTACGGTCCGTGTGGCCATATGGACAAGATGACATTTTCTTTTTCCAATTCCCGCTCTGCGCTGCATACGACCTTCATCTAACCACTGTTTCCACACACGGCTCACTGTCGTAGCAGAAATGTACGAGCAGAAATGTCACAGTATGACAAACTTTCTTCCCGGAGACCGGTCATTCTGTCCCGTTCGAACTCGGTCACATGCCGATATGGCTGGCTAACTCTGGCGTCGTCGAGGCACACAGGCACTCACTTTATTCTTTTCCACCTTGTTTGACAGCTCTGCACTGGCTACACTAGACACAACACTGATCTTATCGGACTGACAGGCGAGGGCTCTGCTCGGCCTACGTGCACCCCTCGCTCTGCAAACCTAATCACTGCTTCCGCGCTCTTCTACATTTACGCCAAGATTATAAGGATAATTCCTTATTTGTGGTGCAATTTTCACACAAAACAGTGTGTAAATTACGCAATGCAGGGGATTTCTTACACACTTTTTTTTCCTTTTTAAAAATAGTTATTTATGCATATATATTTTTATTTTCCTTATTTAACCATTTTTTTAATTGTTTATGTTTATTTTACTATCTGTTTTCTTTAGTTTCACACATATACATTATACACATAAACACCAATGCCCAAGGCGGAACTCGAACCCACGACCCTCGCGGCGGAACTCTAGAGACATACGCTCTAACAGCCATGGCTACGAGGGCCGACACACACTTAGACCTACAATGATCCACAGTGGCTACCAACTTGCAGAAACGAAGGGATGAAGTGAGGAACTGCTGGACTATAGGATGCAGGTAGGCATACCTAGGGAACCGTGCAAGTTCTTAATAATTTTAGACTCGAAGCCCGTCCCACTGCTTAATTAGGACGACGCACGCGCCATCGACCAAGCGTCCTTCTGGTATCCCTGGAGAGAACCACTACTGAAAGTTGAGAAGGAAATGAAAAGAAAGGAAAATATTGGAAATAAAATTGTGGTGAATGAGAAACCATCCTTGTATTACCTACCGGGGATAAGATTCAACGAAAACTTAGAATGAACGGTCGACAGAAGTTGCACCAGAGACTTTCTGTATCTAAGCATCACACATAGGATAATTACTTCTGTAAGTAAGAATTTAGTATTACTTTTTGTTTAACAACTAATTAATTATCATTAAAAGAAAGCGTATAAGGAAAATACTACATCAGTGTTGATATGAACGGTGCATGTTTATGATATCCAAACAATTTTTAGATTAATTATAACATAACCACAAAATCATTAATTACCGAAAAGAGATTCCCAATTCAACAATGCGGCCAGTAACTCACTGTATTACTGCATGACAATCGTTTTTCCTGTTTCCTAGAAGTCTATGTGTAGATACCCTAAGTAAAAAATGCCGTCTTTTTGTGGCAGATTCACTAAAAGTAGCTCATTGTTTTGATTGTTGCCTGGCATGGACTCAGGTCCATCGCTGATGATCACTGATGCAGAAGTGCCATTGTATTATTTTCTTTCCACTGTATTTGGTCATCTCCAAACACTAGACCGTCTCGGTAGTGTAGATGGTAGCATGTCTGCCTCACGTTCAAGAGGTCCAGAGTTCGAATCTCGGTCAGGGTGAGTTACTTGGATAAGGATTTTTCCGGGGTTTTACCTTATCCTTAAAGAAGAATGTCGGGTAGCTCTAAGCTCCATGGACCCCGAACTCATTTGAGCATCATTTCACCCATTCCATTCATCGTCCGATATGACTTAACGTTAGAGGACGTAAATTACAAAAATCTCCAAACCCTGCTTCAAAGGTAAAAGCTGCACCCAACTATAGTCTACACGATACCCATCTGACTACCTTTTCACCTCCAACTTATCAAATTATGAATTGCTTTCCCCTACGATTGGCCCATCGTCCAGATCACTTTTGAAAACTTTGGTTCCACTATCAGCGAGAATTATTTCATGGAGTTTTTCAATGACTTCATAGGTATCCAAATACGCCAGGCGAACTGGATGCTCCTTATCACAAACGAAATTTTTGTTCACATTTAAATTCCATGGATATTTCGCTGTTGTCATTAAAAAAAGTCTGCGCATGTAACACCCAATTTCTCCTTTATCTCCTCGCTAGTTTCCACATCCGCGTGTAAAATGCAAATCACTGAACTATACAGCACTTTTACCTTCTAGCAAAAACACGTTGAAACCATTAACTGAAATGCCTCCCTAAGCCAAACTAACCAATCAATCTGTATCAAAACTATTTTATTGGACGTGCAACACATGACGGCATACGATGGTAAAACCAATGTGCCTTAACAGCATCTATTTGACAACTCGGATACTTATTTAATTGCCATCGTAGTGAGTTAGGCTTTTTAATTTTAGAATTTCATCAATTGCATCCTTAATGTAAATCACATTTACTACTTCAGTTTCAAGCTTGCCCAACAGGAAACAGTGTTCACAAATTAAATTTCAGAAGCGTTAGAACTACTCAGTTTCCAAGAATTTCCGATCCACTTTCTTCAAGTAGCATTGCTGTCATTGTCAGATCTGATAAAGCAATATGATGCATAAAAGAGCATATAATGTTGAGCCTTAAATTTCCAAGACTTCGAATATTTCTAAATTTTCATATGTAAGGTCATTCATATATATATATATATATATATATATATATATATATATATATATATATATATATATATATATTTCAGTTTAAACATTAAACTACAATATTGTACGTCGCAGCTCTAGTAAAATATCGTAGAACTGCGGTAAACATTATTTCACCAAACTGTAAGGCATAAGCATAGCAGGTCTCTACTTTAGAAGCTTATGTACCAGTCGCCACTGAAGAAAAGGTTGTGAAATAATCTCGGCATGGGCTTTTGCACTCGACAGGAGCTGCTCAATAGATCAAGGGAAAGCATACGTCAACGATCCCTTTAACGAGAGACACCTTTTGTCTTTGTTCATTCACTTTTCGATTATTATACAGTGAAGTAAACTTAGAACCTCTCCGCCCATCTTAATTACACCGACTTGCATTGTGCTTACCTCGCGAGAGTTTACTGGGGCGTGACAGAAAAATTCTGAGCCGTGAGCGCCGCTTCCAAACGGAAATATTTAGTGCTCTGCCTCTAACGGCAGGATTCCGAACCACAGGTAGAAAAAGAAACACTGGCTTTACTAGTGGACAGTATTTCTATTGTTAGTTGTAGTAGTAGAAGTAGTAATAGTAATAGTAGTAGCTGATGTTTTAGTGGTGTTTAACGCACGTTTTTACTACATATTGCGTAATCCCGCTGTTCGCAGTAGTAGTAGTAGTAGTAGTAGTAGTAGTAGTAGTAGTAGTAGTAGTAGTAGTAGTAGTAGTAGTAGTAGTAGTAGTAGTAGTAGTAGTAGTATCGGAAACTGAAATTTGGGCGTTCGATTGGAGGACCTAGAAGGCCCTTTAAGCCTTATTTGCGTCTTACAGAGACACAAGCAAAAATCCATAAGTAATATAATAATTAATATAGAACAATTAACAATCTGTGGTATTACAAACGTTCACATGGTTTTGTACCCTCTAATTTATGTTTATAATCCAGGGGCTAAGATTAGTTAGAATAAAACCTTTAAGAAGTGGGCTGTGAAAGTCAATATTCTTGTATGGCAAATTGAGAAATAAATGCCACTTAGCACTTCCGTTAAGTATAAAATGAATTTGTAATGGAAAAGTGACACTATTAGTAACAGATATTTGGCAATTGTTAATGCGATTAATACTTCCTTATATAAACTATGTATTTTAATGGGATATACATGTTAATTTAGTGATTTTATGTCTATATCTTGTGATTCATAGTAAATTATTACTCAGGTAATCGAAGAGAATTCAATACAGCATGCAATTTGTCATACAGAATTCCTAAATGTCTTTTAAATCAAATGTATTTTAATCAAAAATGTTAAAGGGACTTTGGAGAAAATAAAAGTTCGTGAAAATCTTACATATATAGCATAATTTGAGAAAACTTCCTGAGACATACTAGCACAAATTATTTAATATCTGATTTTTCTAATAAAGGCTATGCTGTTCACACACGCATTGATTCACTAGAAACGAGTATTCACGAGTTTTTGGGTGCACAATATAATATTTCTTCCACCTGTGCAGGTTAAATTATATAACACAACGTTCATTAAAGAACTACACTTCGGTCCAAAGTAATCCCCATGAATATTAGTTTGCTTTCAAGGAAGGCTGGTGTAATTTATTACATATATGAACACTCTTTAGTACTTTATTAATTATAAATATTATAAGACACGTTTTACATAATTAGAACATCATCATCAACCTTCAAGATAGGCCAGATAGGCCTGTTTTGGCTCAGAGGGGATCTTCCCAGCGTCTCCGTGGTCTTCCAACATCTCTAATACCAACTGGTTTATACTGCAAGGCCTGTTTGGTGAGTCTTTCTTCTGGCATTCGAGAGAGATGATCTTGCCATTTCAGTTTGTACTCCCTGAGTTTGCCATTTAAAGTAAATATTTTTAGCTGTTCTCTTATTGTTTCACTTTTAATGTGATCTTTAAGACTACAGCCAGATACGTACTTGAAAAATTTCATTTCAGCCGTTTCAGTTATTCTTTTATCAGTTCTGCTCAAGGTCCAGGTCTCGGCTCCATGCGATATAACAGGCACTGCCATAGTTTTATAAAACTTTACTATGGTATCTCTTGTTTTGTTTTCCAATGTTCGTTTTATAGTGCCACTTATGTTTTAAAAATTTGTAGATATTTTGTTTTAAATCTCTGTCACATTCATAAAAAAATATCACATCCTAAGTAATTAAAATATTTAACATGTTCTAGTATTTTGTTTTTGAGGAGTATTTTGGATCGTGTTGGGTATTTACCAATAAAAGCCATCACTTTCATTTTCTCTGCCAAAATGATAAAATTATACTTTGACATTGTTCTGTCGAGTTGGTACAAACGATGAAACGTTGCATCAACTTCCTGGTAAATGAAAGGTTCAAGATAAGAACCACAAAATTGATCTCTGGTAGTATTAATTCCCTCGTTTCTAATAATTTCACAGCATCTTAAAACCATTCATAGAGCCTGTGCAAAGTAATTTTTCCCACTGCTTTAGAACACATTGATTCTCACAACATAACACATTCACTGAAACTCTTTGTTTAAATTATACAATCCTTGTTTAATTCTCCTCATGATTCCACCCATAGATTCAGTCCACTATTATTTGCATACAAACTGAACTTCTTTTCATCTGAGAAAATAACCCTCTTCCAATACTCGGCAGTCCAATCTTCATACATTTTTGAGAAAAGTTTTGTCACTGATGTGTTTCATTGTGAGAGGTAGCTATTTCTTGGGTGTTTTCTTCGAAACATTCATGTCTTTAAAGCATCTTAAAACGTTCTAGTTTGATACTGATAAACCCGGTTCCATCTGAAGCTTAGGGGCAATCTACCTGTCATGTTTTGCCATAACTTTATTGCCCTGCACATCCGTGGACTGGTAGCATATTTGTGTCTTGAACTGGACATACCAAATTGTTGTTGTTTTTTCAAAATGTTTCCAACAGTTTTATGTGATATGAATACCCCTCTTGCAAATTCCCTGTTAGATAAACCTTCTTCATTGAATGCCGGTATTCTACCCTGTTTTCTTGGTGATATGTCTTACTTCTTTCCCGTGGCCTAGAAGAGAAAAAGGACGCACCGTGGCTCAGTGGCTAGACCGCTTGCCTCTCACAAAGGCGGCCCGGGTTCACTCCCAGGCGTCCATAAAGTAAGATTTGTGATAGACAACACGGCGCTGGGGCGGGTTTTCTCCGAGACCTCCGGTTTCCCCCGCCATATCATTCCACCAGTGCTCCATCTTCATCTTCTGTATCATCAGTGTCACCGCCTGCGGTGCCGTATGTAGTAAAAGCGGGCGTTAAACACTACACATTTCATCTCATAAGAAGAGAAAACCCAATTTATTTTAATTTAAGAATAACTGCCCCTTGAAATGAGATTGAAAATCTTCAAAAACCTTACAACTGGTAAACTAATTTATCACAAAACTTACCAGTTTTGTTTCTTGTATTAGGAAGTCTATGCTACAGCAGAAACATTCCAGTGATCTGAAAGGTTCAAAGTCAGAGATATCTGGTGGAAGATTTACCGAATATGATACAAGCGCTGCCATCTTATTAGAGTTTGCTGCATTTACTTTATAGTGCTTGCTTTAAACTGGCTTTAAAGTTGATATTGTACCTGAATATACCACACCTTTTGACATTTTGCATAACCATCATATTAAAAATATATTAAATGCCCATAGATGGATCTAATGCTACAGTTAATATTATATTTGCTTTAAAATATCTTTATATGTTTTACATATTTAATTTAAGTGTAGAAAGTGACAGAGCTGAAAAATATCTTAAAACGTTTTAATCGAAACCAATAAATGTAGTGAAAATTAATGGTGGGGAGTGTACCTGTTTCATGAATTGTGAACCATATTAAGACCAGTTTGTCATGGATAAAAGTCACATTGATCTTCGTAACAAATTGTTGTCGAATTGCAATAGAAATCCATGAGAAAGCATTATAACAAAGGTACCTTGGTAACGGTGCGGGAGCGCAGTGTTCCGTTTCTTTCTCCCTATTTCTGTTTCCTCCTATTCATTGTTAGAATCAAGGAGGTGACAGACTGACTGCAGATGACCTTTCTCATACTGAACAACTAGTGTAAAACAAACAGCACTTGGAATGGGATAAGGCAATAAAACCGCAATATTCGAGGGGGTCTGCAGTTCAAAGCTTTAAAGAGCAATTACTGCGAGATGTCATGGGCGCAATATCCGGTCCAGTGGAGCTCAGAACAGAAACCACTTGAAGTTCGCTTACGCAACCCCTTCTGTAGCAGCGGGGGGTTTGCCACTCGCAGTGTGAGACATAAGGTTCTCACGAGGCATTTCTCCCACATTTAGGGCATTCCTTATAGGGCAGTTAAAAACTACCTGCTTCACGAAGTATTCTCCGTTCGATTCTAAAAATGGTCATATTAATAATGTTAATGTTGCAAACTTAATTACCCATTGCCCTCCTCTGTAGTGTAGGTGCTAGCGTGTTTTCCTCACGTTAAGGAGGTCTCGAGTTCCAATCTGGCCAGGATGAGTTATGTGAGCAAGGTTTATAAGGATTTTGCCTTATCCTGAAAAGAACTCTCTATGGACCCTGGACTCATTTTAGCATCATTTCATTAATTTCATTACTTTCATATTGATTACTTTGTCAAATATTTAGTCCTCGGCATTCGCCTATTTGCCTAGTTTTCCCCTTGTTTAGAAATGCAGCTTTGTGTATGTAAATAAGCTTCCTGTTTACCGAAGTAAAATGTACTAATCCTATAATGCCTACTCGTAATTGGCTATTTTCAGACCAAATGCTTCTCTTAGGTTTAGGACACCTAATCTTTCTATATGGTCCATAATAATGGATGTTTCATCAGTAATGCAATTCATATTTCGGCTCTGAGTCAATGAGCTATTGTGACAACATTCTTGAGGAATGTCTGTAATCCCTACACTTCTTTCCTAACCAAAGTTCCATTATTTCCCGTAATAATAAGATACAACATAGTAAACTAAAGCGTACGGTAAATGGTAAGTTAGAAAATACTATTGATTTATGTTTGGAAAATCGTTCATTTTAGCATCAACTTATTGCTTTGTTATATAATACGACTGCTCTGTTACCTGTGACCAAAAAGATAACACTGATTAAATAGGCTGGGCATACGCCACAATAGACTGTTATAATAACTGCAAAGTAATATGAGAGTGTAAAATTTATTAAAGTTAGAAATTATTTAAACTCAGATAATAGGGTTTAACACAAAATATCATGCATAATAACTGAAGACTACAAATTTAAACAAATAATTTTTAGTGTTTTCCCTGCGTTAAGACATTAGTGGATTCAATAAGTTTAGGTAGGGTACGTGGATGTTTGATACTTCTATGGTGTTTTGCCATGTTCAAAAAACGAGGGCTGTTCAGTAAAGAATGATCACATTTTTTTACGGATATAATTTTTCGTACTAAAATTCAATCTATTATATTCTGTTAGCTTAATGTGAAACAAACACGCCGTAGTAGTTTCATTGTTGGTACTCCTGGTTCCCGCCTGTGAGAACCAGGCAAGTTCAGACATGTTCAGTGTCGCCTACTGCTGCAATGGAGGTAACATGCAGTTAAAGTTGATGTTAGAGGAAGATACGGAGTTTCTTTCAAACGTAATCACTGCTGATGAAACTTGGCTACATCATTTTGATCCTGAGAGCAATCAGCAAAGGTCAGTGTGGAAATCTCCTTCATCACCAATCCCAAAAAAGCAAAAGTGTTTGCTTCTGCTGGGAAAGTTATGGTCATCTTATTCTTTGATATTCACGTAATGGTTTATCAGCATGTTGCACCTGCACACGCATTAGTAGCTGGAAAATACTACAGGGGCGTCCTGAAAACATTTCAGATCCATATCAGGCGCAAAAGACCACATTTCCATGAAGCAGGCTGGATGCTGCACCACGATAATGCGCGGCTGCATATTGCCAATGTCATTGCTGAATATCTTGCAAAAATCAACGTGAAGTGCATCTCTCACCCTCCCTATAGTCCGGATTTAGCCCCATGTGACATTTCTTTATTTTCTAACTTGAAGAAATGCCTTCGTGGGAGGCATTATCCATCATCAGAAGCAGTGCTGAATGCTGCGGAGGCAATTTTGAAGGATCTCTCAAAAATGGTTTCCAGCATGTCTTTGAAGACTGGTAGAAACGCTGGGACTAGTGTATCACATTCAGGGGAGACTATTTTGAGACGGACCATCAAAATTATGAGGACGAGTAAAGGTAGTTTGTCAAAAAAAAATTGTCATCATTCTTTATTGAACAGCTCTCGTATTATTTCAAGCGTAAGGAAATGGATATATAATTTTGCATACTTCAGTCTTTATTATACGAATCTACTTTAAAGTAGTAGTAGTACCAGTATGCTTGCACAGTTCTATTCATATTATATCGGTTGAGCAAGTAAGTGCGACAGAAGGTAACTGTTGCACTAAATCCACAGTATATTTGGGTCTCTATGAATGTAGCACTAGTTATTGTATGCTATTATGCACTACCTATTGCTCATATGTATCAATACATATGATACACCGGTCGACAGAAATATCTTCTATATGTAAACAAACCCTTTATATACGCGATGTACAGCTTTATAACAGCATTTTTGGAAATGTGAATATCCTATCCCAATAATGTTAACTCCTCAAACCATTGCTGTCCTCTCTACCGTAGATGGTAGCGTGTCTATTTCATGTTAAGGAGATACCGAGTTCGAATCTGGTCAGGTGGATTATCTGAATAAGGGTATACTGTGGTTTTGCCTTATCCTTATCCTTATCTATATGGACTCTGGACTCGTTTGAGCATCATTTCATTAATTTCATTCATCGTTCTTTATGACTTAACAGGTTAAATGAGAGTAAATTAAATAGAGTGTGTTGCTGTAAATTCCAATCACTAATAACACACGAATTAGGAGGAAGTAAGTAGCAAAATTACACCGAATTTCACAAATTGGAATGGACGATGCACAGCAAATTGTTAATAGGTTCACTAATTTAAGCTTGTGTAATTTATAAAGGAGTATTATTTTTCTAGCTTTAAAAACTTTTATTATAAGTATCAACAGCTAATGTTTTAAAAATAGATAACAATTTCAATATCAAGGTATACTCACAGCAGTAATAAGACACTGTTTCCATCATCTTAATATTAATATAGCTTTCTACAATAGTTACTGAGAAAAGGTAAGAAACCTAAGTAAAAACCAATATCAACGAATATATCAGAAGTTTGTGGCGCTAAAGCTTGGCGTAGAGTTTATTTTAACGGGATAACAATGTTTCATTTATTTTAGATTTTTATGTATCTTACAGTTTCAAGCTTCACAAAATATTTTTGAACAAAAACAGTCTACACAGGATATTCTCAGGATATTCACAGTTTAAAACTGAAATGTTTCTTACGCATATGCTACTTTATCCGACATTTTGAAACCATTTATGAAAAAAAAAACGTTATGTCAACAAAAAAAAAAAAAAAAAAACTATCGATAGAAGGGGTAATTTCGTTTGAGGAAGTTTTAATGAAAATGGTCGTTAGCAAGTTTTTATTTACCTCTTGTCTCTTTTACACCGACAACTACTGACACAGGCGGAACGCCTTCTATTTTTTTTCGGGGGGGGGGGGGAGCATCAGGTGGCATCTAAATATATATGATTGACTTGTTGAGATATAACATTTATTGTTATTAACAGAACAAGATAATTATGTTTGATATAAACATTTAAAAAGAATTTTATAGCGCGTAGGTGAAAAACTATGATTTTTGCACCTCAGATATAAATATTTGGATGCGGACATCAAAACGCGTGCTTCTAATAAAAACTTCTGATATAATTTTGGATGGAGCTCGAACTTAAATGTTAACAGGTAGTGGGCTGAATTTTGAATGAATAATGTGTACTGCCTAGAAATGTCGAGTTACTTCAGACCCAAAACGCGAAAATTACATGCTCGTAGCTATTGTAGAGGAAATATTAGAAACCTGCTGGGACAGAAGATGACAATCTTCTTTTGAAATAGCCAAGAGGCAATATGAAAATGAGTCAGCGGTATTATGCAAGAAGGATTAGGGTGCAGCAGAATATTCGGTCACGATTCCACACCGTCTGAAGCACATACTTGACTGGAAATTGGCAACCGACAGGCGGAACGTGACCGACTGAACAAACCTCGTCCTGACTGCTGCTGACTGGGACAAGTAGGGTGTGAAGAGGCGCCGGGACGCCCAGATTTCTGTCTCCCGGCGGAGTTTCCTCTAGCCCTCTTGCGCTGCATGGTAGCTAGTAGCCACCGTTCAGCTCCCTATTGCACACTAAACACATAACAGTAACGATTACAATTAATATTATAATTTATGTAACAATCATCATTATCGTTATAACTGTATAACATTAGTAGTAAAATACATGTGATGGGTTGAAAGGAAAATATAAATAAAGTTTGTGTAAGAGATAAATTGCAGAGTAGGTGCTATAATTTAAATATTTAGTACGTAAAACAATCTGAGAAAATTAGTAAATTGAAGTTGGAAGAGCATTTTAAAAATATGTTTGAAGAAACAAAACAAGAAAAGAACAATATTAACATTTTATAAAGTAATGTCAGCACTAAAATTATTATGAAAGAAGTATGGATAACAGAGAAAGTCAAAACGAGTCTTGAAGTAAACAAAATTCAGTTTTAAAAACAGTGATAAGATATAGGAGAACAGTTCATAAACTAAACGAAGTTTGGTTCACTCACTAACTGGTTCAGTGACCTACTCTGTGAGAGTGCCCGTTTATATAAATGAAAATGAATGAAAATAGGCTAAAATGTCACGTGAAGGGCAAAGGCCTCCTATCGGATAGGGAAAGCCCATTTATCCTAACATGCTGAGCTATTCCACGTTAGACGTTGGACATGTTTATTTTCACTTTTGTCTGATTATTTGGTGAATTATTTAGTTATTGCCTACTAATAACGCTATTTATTTCTTATACTATTCCCTCTTTAGTCTCTACAATCCAGTATTTGCACTATTGACTATTTAGTCATTACTATTATATATGTACACTTTTCCCTATTTAGTCCCTGCTACTCCGTATTAACACTATTCACTATTTGACCATAGCATTCTATATATACACTATTTAAAATTAGTTCCTACACAGATGCATCTTCAGCTATTTCCAGTCTCTTCTCTCATTTGCTACCCTTGACCACTGCTGACCTGCATGTTCCTTCTAAATGTCTGTCCATCTGCGTCTCGATCTCGCTTGTAGTCGTTTACCTATTCGTGGATCACACATGGTGGCCTTGTACGTCCACTTGTTGTTTTGTAGTCTCAACCACGTGGCTTCCCCTTTTCCATTTTAATCTTCTGACTATTTGTATCATGTCTTTGGTCCTTGATTGCTGGTTCAACGCTGCATTTTGATTCCCTATTTCAGAGATACCCCGAGGACTTTGCGCTCATTTATATAGCAGCTGAAAAGTTCCCCAAAGTTCCAGAACGTTCCAGATGATGAAACTTCCAGATGGCTCTGGTCATTTAGCAACAAGCCTTCCAAAATTTACAAGGAGAAACGCGAAGTGGCCGTTCTGAATGTTCCGGTATGGAACTCCCGGTAACATTGGATCATAGCCATTGAGTCACAATATTAATTATTTTCACAAATGTACTCTTCTCCACGACCTATCTTGACTCCTAGCAGCTCCCTTTAAATAACTTATTTACCTATCTGCTGTAAGTTGATACAAGTGTTTGCTAAATAGTTTAATTGCATATTACGTCACATTCTTTGTAACTCTGAAGTAGGTATATACTTCAGTAAGAATATCAAGAATATTAGTATGGTTTGCAGGAACTACATTGGAATTGAGTGGTATGATAACATTCTTGTTCATTATTACGAGAAAAATGTCGAATCTTTTGTTTTGCTTTATCATGTCATTGCCCACATTAGTTATAGACAGTTGCACAAACGTTAACAGTCGCAGGAGACTTCAAAGCAATAGATTTCAAATAGAATGGTACAGAAGCATTTGATTGTTGGAGATACTAGGGTATTTTGGAAGTCCCCAAATGTATTGTTTCAGTGAAATGTTACGATAAATTTTTGGTGGGAATAAAACTGTACCTTTGCGAGAAGTTAAAAAGTAAAGATTGGTTAAATTTTGAGGTTGTTTGTCAGTTCATAAAGAGAACTATTGAACAATTCATGTAAGAACTTAATAAGTATATTTCCATATATTTTTAGGAATTGCAAAAGAATATTAAGTCTGAACGGGACGACTTTGCAAAAATTTGGAGGCAACATTCGTAAGGAGCTGTGTTGGACACTCTTCGGTCAGCCACTCCGATCGTAAGGGGTAAATAGAGTTAAAAATGCCAGTTTCTGTTTCAGGGCTATATTATTATTGGATATTTTCTGAAAATTTTGATACATAATTTTGTTTTAGAGCGGTATTAAAAATATTTTTAACATATTTTTGAAAATTCTGCTGCATCAGATTCTATTTTTATCACTTAACAAAAAAAAAAAAAAAAAAAAAAAAAAAATCTCAGAACTTTTCAACCAATTGAGTTAAAAATACTGTCGTGGTGACGCGCACAAAAGGTTCGGTGCAGAGAGATAACGGACGGATAGTGTATCATGGAGATAAACAGCCTGCCTAAGCAGATAAACATAGCGCGGAGATAAAAGGAACGCCAATACAGATAAGGTGAGGTAAATGAAACATTCTAGTGATATCTTGATTGACAGAGAGCAGTCGTTTTCTTGTTTGTTGCAGAATATTCCAGAAATGTCTATTGATATCAGTAGTGGTATATATAAGAGGTGACATACCAGCGGAGTAGTCGTAAACAGTCGTAAACAGGAGTAAATCGAGTTGTTAACAGAGTGTTGTTGTAAAGGTGAGTTGTAACTGAAACTAGTGTGTTTGAAAAGTGAACTCTTTGTTGTGGTCAACGACCTTAGAAGTTTATATTTGTGTGTTACGTAATTATGCTGGTAGACAAAGTGTATTTCTACGGAAATAAAGAGCATTTTGAATTTCTGCTATTTGGACTTTTAATTCTACGAACCCAAAAAGTCACACTACGAAAATTAGTTAATTTTATAGTGGAATGTATGCTGCAGCAATTGGTATCACTACTACTAAGATGCACGCTCCCTGTGTAAGGGAAAAATAGTAATTATTGGCGTTAAAAGACTGAATCTATTTATTTGCCTTTTTCACTTTATTCTTCCAGTAAAATGCCTGTTACAAAGATACAGTTTTCTAAAAACTATTAAACATAAATATCTAAAGTTTTAAACACATATGAAGTGCACTATACGAGAGTTGTGAAGCTGCTCTTGTGTTGGCCTGTGAAATATTAAAAAAAAATGTGTTTTTTTTGTATAATCAATTAAAGAAAAAATTGCTGTTTATAAAAAAGTTATAACAGTTACGCAAATATACCTTATATCGAAGAACTATATGTATTTACTTAAAATCTTTGCCGGAAGAAGTTGTAAAAGTTTAACATTAATATATGTAGTAGTTCGAGAGAAAAGCACACATTAAATTGTTAATTTTAACACTGGCGAGTTAGGGCTTTAAATTTCCCCTTAAGTGTTTCGTGCTTTTTCGTTGCTAGTAAAAGATTGAAAAATAGAGAAGAAATATTCTGATTTTGTGTGCTTAAATTTAAATTTCCCCTTAAGTGTTTCGGGTTTTTTCGTTGCTAGTAAAAGATTGAAAAATAGAGAAGAAATATTCTGATTTTGGTTGCTTAACCCTCTAACTGAATGATTAAGAGTACTCCTTAACTTAACTCGTAAGAGGACCATACTTTATGCATTGGTAGCTAATCTATGATTGTGGAGCAAATGAATTTTAATGTACTTTTTAAGCTTTAATTAAACTGACTTGTTATACTGTAATAATTTCTGTTGAAAAAGAACTTTCTCCCAGCCTACTAGCCTTAGAAGTTCAGACAAAATAACCTGTAGTTGCTCGTTCTAGAAGAATTTAACACCTCTCAGAGTAGATGAAACTCATGTCCAGGACAATGAGGGGTGGTGGAAGAAGAGGTCGTCGAGCCGCTGAGAAAGAGGTGTGTGTACAAGGGCAGCAAAAGCCAATTTTCGAGACGTAAGCTTCGTTTGTAATGTCAGTGGGATTTTTTTTTTATGCTGAAGTGTGAGGTCGCAGGTGGTTTTAAAAGAGTTGCTGAAGTACCAGCACGTTTTATTTATTTATTTTTTGTATTTTTGAGGGTCCATTCTTCCAGCAAGACAAGTTCTCGCTGCCTCAGCAGTTCTGCAAATTCTTAAGAGCAACAAGGAGGTGCTAGCTGAGTTGGATTTCGTCCAAAATAAACAACTTCCAACACCTCTAGCAAGTGGCGATGTCAGCGAATTACCTCACACGTGAAAAACCACAGTTATTTGATTCATCTATACCAAAGAAAAATAATGTTGCATTCCGCAGCAAAAATACAGCAACGCGTATGACCTATATTCATGCATTTACATTTATTGTGTATTATATTTTATTTACTATACTATGAAACTATGAAGGAAAACTGTAAGAAGCACAAAATAAATTATTAGCACAATATCATATTTTTACTTTTTTACCACCTACATGATGGGTAGAGAAGACATTCCAGGCAATACATAAAATATCGATGTTTCAATGGAAATAATCGTTTTGTAACAAAGCCTGTAACACCATTGTTGCAACTCTATGAAGGGATATTTTTAGAAAAGCTGTAAGAATCCAAGATTCCCTAACATTACTATGATTACAAATAAAGGATGTGAGTTCTTTTAAATGGTATTTCTTTTTTCTGTACTCCTGCATTCATCAAGCCACAGAACGTACAATGAAAGGGTAGAGCCAGACTGAAGAATTCAATGCCACAGTCGGGATTTGAACCACGGATCTTCTGTTTCCGTCCAGTCGCTCTAAACCATTGAGCTATTATGGCCAACGTGCCGACCTGACATTAAATTCTCCAACTGACTCGTGTTTTTCCCGTTAAACCACTAGGAGTACTCATAAACACATGAGAAACCTCATGTGTTTATAAACATGTTTAATTCTCATAAACCTTAATGGCGACTTGAATTCTTCAGTCTGGCTCTATCCTTTCAGAGTGCGTCCTACACGGCTAGTGTGAAAGAACAATTAATTTCCATTAATTTACCTAATTGTGGTTCACTATAAAGACCAGACCTTAAAGCACTTACAGCATTGTAAGTCGCAATTAAGGTAGCTTTCTACGTGTTTATGAGAACTCCTAGTGGTTTACCGGGAAGAACAACAATCAGTTGGCGAATTTTATGTCATATCGGCACGTTGGCCATAGTAGCTAAAATGGTTAGAGCGGCTGGATAATATTGAAGACCACGGGAATTTGTAATAGTGAGAGGTATTAAAAATAAAACTGCCATTGAGACCAGAATATCCGTGTTTCAAATCCCCTTTATGGCATTGAATTTTTCAGTCTGGCTCTACCCTTTCATAGTGCGTCCTACACACGGCTAGTATGAAAGAACAATTAATTTTCACAAAGGTACAAACAAATACCCTTTAAAACTGCAATTTAAATTTATAAAGGACCTTACTGCATGTGTACTGAACAAAGGAAAGCTCATCATTATTTCAAATTGAGAATGTTTTGAATTAAGTAATACAGAACGCTACTTCAATATGTGGCTTTGGATTGAACAAATACAGGCAAAAGCTAAACTAATAAGGATGACAATGCAAAATCTTCCTGAAGGTAATTATTAGTCATGGAAAAACTTAGAGAAAGACAACGAATTGAAATACTAATGATGATATAATGTCATAATGGTGATAGGAGGAGGAACTAAATAGAGGTTTGTGTCTTGTTTAATGAAGTGCATCCGTGAGGACGGATTACTAGCTCTACAGTAAGCAAAATTGTGAAAAACTTCAATGAAACTGGGAGTGTTAAAAATAAGGCAAACTATGGAAAGCCAAAACAAGTTATAGATGGCGATAAAGCTCTTTATATTTTATTATCAATGGAATGTAACCTACATTTATCTACTCAGCAATTTACAATGGATAACAATGTCAGTGAAAAGTCCATATGTAACTTAATGAATGTCAATCAAAAGTCCATATGTAACTTAATGAAGGCAGTAAAATTGCAAGCATAGAGGTACAGCTGCTCCAAGAACTCAGTGAAGATGACTTTGACAGTCGTACTTAGTTTGCCGAAAACTTAAATGACATGATCAGATAAAATTCTGTTCTCTGATGAAAAAGAAATCATCTACCTGTACTTTTCGAAATCTGAGGAAAAAAATGTTGCCATTAAAATTCATAGTAATGTGTGTAATATTTCTAAAAAAATATCACTTTACAGAGCTATATATAGCAAGTGTTGTTCCATACTTTTTATTCACCATGTACTGGGCAACAAAAATAATTTTTGAATATTTGGAGTACTTCATGAGGCAATTCCTACTAATTTTGGATTTAGAAAAACAAATATGACAATGAAAAATTGTTATTAGCTCTATTTTCTATGAGATACACAAGGTGGAAGTATTGAATATTAACGGACTAAGAGAAAAGGATACATTTTAATTACATACATGCTAACAACAATGAAAGTGCATTTGATTTTTTAACTGGTAATTACAGACTAAGAGTTCTAAATTGCTGGAAAAATACTTTGCAGATAGTCGTGTCTGAAGAGAATCATGTGGTGGCCTATTGACTTCGTCGTCTTTTAGATTGCCTCCTGTGATGGAGTTCCGCAGAATCCCTATACAAAGACCAACAGTAATCCTCAAACATTACTTCATTCCAATGGCCCTCATATCTTTGTTCCATAACAGAAATGTCATCATGGAATCTCTCCCCATGTTTATCACTAACAGCTGCACAACTACGAGGGAAGAAGTCTAGGTGGGAGTGGAGAAAATGGATCTTAAGGGACATATTGCATCGAAGTTTACTGTACTTTTGCAGCAGCACTGCCACCAAATGCTTGTCGTTGTCATCTCTTTTCCTAAAAATCCATGAACAACACCCTTGAAGGCTTCCCAAGCTTCCTTTTCTTTCCCTTTCAAAATTTGCTCTTATTTGTGGTCCGACAAAAATACCTTCCTTAACCTTTGCATCACTTAATTTCCAAAATTTCTGTCTGATGATATTTGACAGGTGCGTCAACTCCCAAAAAAGTTCCCCCAAATTTAAAATATTCACTCTAGAAAATGATATGTCACTTTATCTTAAAAACAAGAGATAATCTGTCATTTTATGGTGATTTTTGAATTCAGCAGATGGAAATACATATAAATTCATTATTTTTAAGCCCGAAAAATTTTCATTGTTGCCCAGTGATATCAAACTTGGTACCTAAATTTAGCACATGCAACACAAATGTTCATAAGAAAATTCTCAAACCTGAAACTACCGTTGGTATGAAATATTTTTCGATATTTGAAATGGTTTATATGGTTAAGGCATTTCTACGGGAAATGAAAACATGGTATAGACATTGAAGTCCAGTTAAATCTGAATGACTTTTGGCACAATTGGTAAGCTATAACAGATACACAGAATCTTATTACTCAATACATGTCGATGTTATAAAACACCCTATTCTGATACCTTATCTGTGAACGTCCATCTCGAGTAACCGCAAATTATTTATTATTTTATTTATTTTAAGGGCAATTAAAAGTCATATTTTTATACCATAAATGGCTGAAATGGGTGTATGTAGATTGAAAAGCCATTAAGAGGTTAGCTTTCTGTTATAGGACCATTTATACAAAACATTTTAGAGTTAATTAAATTTTCTTGTGATTGCAATGAAACATTAATATTTATGGGAAAAGTATTACATAAATATGACAATATAGGAGCTTAGTTATGTTATTATCTGATGTTTCACACGCATATATAAATAAGAAAATGTACTTCAGTGTAATCCAATATTAATAAAAATAGGTTCTTAATCCACTTTTTTTATTTAATACCGTCATTGTAGAAAAGGTATGGAAGAGCAATATAGCAAAATTGTGTGCAAACACCGTATCACATTCGAAAATCCATTAATATCCTAAATTGGCTTCCCGTATATTTAAATCAGTATTGTTAGTAAGCCTTACAGATTTACATTTATCAGAATAAACAGAAAATTATGCATAGTTACGCTTAGTGTATGGTTAGAATTCTACAACTGCACTGATACTTGTTTGAACATTCAATTGGAAGTACAAGATATAAAGTGTTGCCTTGTTACCCCTATAAAAGATTATGTAGAAGACTGAGGAGATAAAACATATTTCATATTGGACTGGCTTTGAATTTGCATGTTCAATGCAAGGCCTCACGTAAACAAGAGAAATGTGGCTAAGCACTTCAGAAAATGTGTGCTTTCTTTGGAAAGAACAACAGCGGAACTCTTGGAAATGTTTTTTGCACTATATAACTAATATTCCATACTTACCGTTATTGTTGCTATGCATCGTAACTTGAATTCACGCACTAGTGGGGATTTCCCAAGTATTGCTCCATAGCAACACATAAAGGTGGTGCACGAAAATCTAACATTTATCTTCAATTACATTTATTAATATTTCTGCTAATATCTTAATTACTAAAAGTAAAATTGATACAAATACATATAGTGCAAAAGTAGTATGCAATACACATGTAGTAAACACATAACACTATCTCGGATCTATCCTCGTTCCGTATAAACTGCTTACCACATTAGTGTTGCAATATACTAATATACTAATTCTTATCACTATGAGATAAGTCCAAACAGCCTTCCATATAGAGAAAAAGCCACAATTGAACACAAATGTGCAATGTTTATCACCGAAGTGTATTTGAAATATTACCATGACAGATAAAATGCATACGTTGGAGTTGCTGTGAACGGCCTGTAAAGGCCTTATAATTCATATCAAAATATTCTTAACAGTGAAACTAATTTTGAACAGTGCGTCAAATAAGGTATTATTATTACATGGCAAATCGTGGAAGCGGATTGTTAAGTATGTATAATCACGGAATCGTTTAGACAAGCCTATCGCACATACCCGACGAGTCAGTGCATGTACATTCTGTTTAGAAGGCAATTATGCATTCTGTACTGCAATGTGTTTTATATCGGCAGGCGTGACGAATCTTACATAATGTGATCGGATATTGCGACAAGGAGAATGAATGGGAAATCAAAATCTGCTTGTCAGACGATAAAACGGTTGGCTGAAAAAGTAATTTACATTTACGTATATTAATTAATTGGTTCACCTTTCACATCAAACACACAGTCTCCAAGTGCTTTATTTGTGTTTTGTCACTTGCTGTACTCCAGGTTACTGATACTTCGCTCCCATAGTAACAAGATAAAAAGTGAATATAGCGCTCGTCAGTGAAGGTCAATACGCCTCAACGCTTTGAAGTGCAATATGTATATATATGACAGATTTTAAGGACGCCATTTGATATTCTGAACCTAATTGTTTTATATCTATTACATTCATTTTGTGCATCCCTCAATATATTTCACTAGTACAATATTTCAGACATAGATGCGCAAAGAAAACATGTAGAAACAAGAAATGTGTAATGTGAAATGTGAAATATTTAACAACACAATATTATAAGAAAACTAAACAAAGGAACATGTGTATGAAGTGCCATAGAATTACATACATCCGAAGTTTCTATCAGAAATATGTAGGAAATAAACAGATGCTGTTGAAACAAAGCCGCGGGGTTAGGGACACGTTCTAATTAAAACTGTTGTACAATGACACTGAAGGATACTTGTACGATGCGGATATTGAGACCCTAATAATGCTGGGGGGCAAAAGACACCAACGCGAGCCCCACAAGTACCCCACGTGCCGTAGTTCCCTCATCCGGAAGTGACGACGATCAAGTTGCGGGCGGGCGGAAGTGATAGGCGACATCAGCAGGTTTTCTGAGAGGTTTTCTAGTTATTGTCAACGAGGATGTGGAAAGGGTTACGAGTGGATTAGAGCCCCGGGCCTTTCAAGGTGGGTGGATGAGGGGGAGGGAGGTGAGGTGTCAAAGGAAGCCACAAGCTGGATTATGGGAAGTGAGGAAACCACGTAGTGTCGTCGGCAGCTCTGGCGACTTGTTGGATTAATTTTACATAATCATTAGAGAAAATTCAACAGTCGTTGGCTGTCAAGATCTTTGTCAGGCTTTTCATATAAACTGCGAGGTCCAATGTATAAAACTAATTAACTGTCATTCCTTTCTTGATCCAAGTTAATTTGTATTATTCTGTGTTTAAGATAAAATAATGCATTAAAACGCCGTGACACAGTAGTGATCTATTTCTGAAATTTCTATGGTATTATCGTGCTGTTCAAATGCTTATTCTGGCTTTATCTTTGTTAATACAAACCTCTCAGATAGCTCACTGATTACTTCATGTCACATAACATATTGTCATCTTTGATTCCCGCTCATTCCATTGGCTGAAGTAATGTGTCCATTGGTGCTTAGCACACGTCCGAGAAGCGCGCCAGTATTCCTCACGGTTTTCCGAGAATAATCACTGCGATATCTGAGATGCTTTTATTAACAAAGATAAAGCGAAGGTAACCTTCTGAGGAGCACGATAATGGAGGAGTCCATTCTATTAATATGATGTCATTGTAATAAAGAATTGAACCCTCTATGCCCGCCTCGGTAATGTAGATAGCATGTCTACATTACGTTCAGCAGGTCCCTTGTTCGAATCTCGTTCACGGTGAGCTAACTCGATAAGCCTTTTTCCAGGGTTTCCCTTATCCTGAAAGACAAATGTCGGGTAACTCTAAGCTTAAGGACCCTGGGTCATTTGAGCATCATTTCACTCATTTCATTCAACGTCCGATATGACTTAACGTTAGATGTCGTAAAACTACAAAAAAAGCATCAGTGATATTGGCTGAAGCACGGAGTTTGAATTACCCAATAGTTTTTTAAAGGCTCCACTTCAATTGTTACGATATTTATTAATGACCGCCATGGAATCGTGATCGGGAGATACACACCTCAAATCCAGCAAGAAGTGTCCTGACAGAAAGAAGACTTTCCGAGGATTTCCTCAATCCTCATAACTTAGAGGATATACTTACACATAGCATTTAAATTAATGTCATTACAGTAATAAGAGAAATGTTGAAAAGAGGAAATTGTTAAATCTAAAAGGAACCTGCAATTCTTGCTGAAAGAGGAGCAGAAGAGTTCAAGCTGTAGCTGCTCATCTGCCAAATATACTTCTGATTATTCTCAACAAATCACAAAGGTATTCCAACATTGTATTTTATTTTGTGCTTGAGCAGGAAGTAATTTTAATCCAAACTGAATTAGATCATTCAGAATTTTTTTAGGCCTGTGTGTTTAATTCCTAAATTCCATTCTCAACCTTTTTTGTATTATGAGGTCCACGTTTAAATTTTTATCAGTGAGGCAGTGAGCTCTCTTAAAATTTTTATTAAAATTCTCAAAGTTAGATACATTGGGTCACAAGAATTAAATATGCTGTAATTATGCTCAAAATATCTGATAAAAATTGATAGAAGGTTGTAAAACTTAGACAAATACGTGCAAGTAGGTTTATACAGTATTTATCCTCATACATGCTGTTTCAGAAATAACAACGTAATGCAAGTTACTTCGTGAAGTGTTACACAGGATTGACTCATCAAAATTAAACATAACGAGTATGTTTGATGCTGAATGGCGAACATGTAACACTAGCCCCCAAATAGAATTTATGGGCTCCTGTGTGGAAATAGCCTCGTTAACGGGTTATATGGCCCTGAATCGACAGCAAGTGTGATTGGACCAGTTGAAGCAGGATGAAGCAGCAGGAAGCTATGGCCGGCTGTGGAGCGGGAAGTACGGGATAGAATTACCTGGGGTAAACCTAACTTCACTCACAAGAGTTTAACAATCGGATGTCACCCGTGACGTCATCTCAAGGAATACCTCAGAGTTCACTGACCGTCTGGTTTATTACGCTTCTTGTGGTATCCTTCTCAAATGGTGATGTGAAAGCATGCCTTTTGTTTAGGATAGTATTTAAATTGAGGGGAATTTAATGACCAAATATGCACATATTTTATGTAGATTCGTTAAATAAAAACAATGAGCTAATTCTTGGTGGAGATTACCACGCAAGAATAGGACAATTAGCAGTGAATAATATAATAGGGAGCAATGGAGAACCAACAATCAATGAAAATGGCAAAATCCTGAGAAATTTTGCGGTATTCAATAATTTTAAAATTACCAACTCGATACTAACGTCATTTAAACATCATAAAACACCAGGAAATATAGAATTAATGAGGAATTGATAACGTATGCAACAACAAAATTTAAAATACGGCTACTATATTTTTTTAAATATTTGTTGTTCTAGCCTACAGATACCATAAGAATGGAAAATGGCTGTAATAAAGCCAATATTTAAAAAAAGAGACAGAAATTAATGTAAAAATTATAGAGGAATCAGTCTCTTAAATACAAGCTATAAAATGTTAGCAAAAATTTTAGCAAAAGGATTAAATATAATAACTGAATCACTACTCAATAACGAACAACACGGATTCAGGCTAGGCAGATCCTGTGCTGATCGCGTTTTAACAATAAAACAAATAATACAAAAGAGAAGAAAATTTAATTTAGAAACCCATATATTATTTGTTGATTACGTAAAAGCATTTGACAAGGTTATACGGCTAAAACTATGGGGTATAATGACTAAAAACGGATATCCTCAACATTTAATTTTAAGGATAAAAAATGTACGAAGGGATTTTTATTAGCATGGATAATGGTTTTAAGACAGAAACTATCAACCTAGGTGTAAGACAGGGCTGCCCAATGTCGCCAACTCTTTTTTATATTTATATCGACGCAGCAGTTGCCGAATGGCGAGCTCAGTTGAAAGTAGATTTTAAGTTAGGTCGTACAATTTTAAATAGTCCTGTTTGCAGATGATCAGTTCATTCTGGCAGATACTGAAGACAGGTTACAAATAGCTTTGTACCAACTCGGCAAAACAATGTCAAAGTATAATTTTATCATTTCAGCAGAGAAAACCAAAGTGATGGCTTTTATTGGTAAATACCCAACCCGGTCCAAAATGCTCCTCAAAAATAAAATAATAGAACAAGTTAAATATTTCAATCACTCTGAATGTCACAGAGCTTAAAAACAAAATATCTATAAATGTCAAAACATATGTGGCACTATAAAACGAACATTGAAAAACAAAACAAGAAGAGATACCATATTAAAGTTTTATAAAACTATGGCAGTGCCTGGTATATCTTATGGAGCTGAGACGTGGACCTTGAACAGAACTGAAAAAAGAATAATTGAAACGGCTAAAATGAAATTTTTGGGGTACGTAGCAGTCTTAAAGATTACATTAAAGTGAAACAAGAGAAAAACTAAAAATGTTTACTTTAAATGACAAACTCAGGGAGTACAAACTGAAATGGCAAGATCATCTCTGTTGAATGCCAGAAGAAAGACTCACCAAACGGGCCTTGCAGTATAAACCAGTTGTATTAGAGACGTTGGAAGACCACGGAGACGCTGGGAAGATCCCTTCTGAGCCGAAATAGGCCCATCTAGCCTATCTTGAAGGTTGTTGATGATGATACACTACTTTTTATAAAATACATATTTCTGTGCATCCCGAGCTAATGGTAATTGCATTTGAAAAAGCGACATCTAAGTACAGTATCATGAAATTTAGCGGAATAGGTATGAATATAACACAAAATATGCTTATTCATCTAATTTTATTTTTGTAGATATTTTTGGAATGTTTCAATTGTCGCCGCGAATTCTCCTTCATGTCTTCTATCGACCGAAAACTGGTACCTCGAGTTCTGGAATGAGAACGAAATCGGCCGGAGTCAGATCAGGTGAATACGCTGCTTGTTCGATGAAATTTGTTAAGTTTTTGGTCTGAAATCCTTTCACAATGATAGCTTTATGACCTGGGACGTTCTCGTAGTGCAGAATCCATGAAATCCCCCCCCCCCCCAAATCCAGTTCTTTTTGGCGCAAACAATAGTTTAAAATGGTACGAATCGATTCATGAAACACAGAAAGTTCAGCGGCAATCTCTCTTACACATAAATGACAATTTTCAGACACCATTTCCTTCACTTGAGCAATGGTCAGTTCCGTTGAAACTGTTGATATGCGACCAGAGTGAGGCAAATGCTCCACGACATCTCGACTAAGTTTAAATTCAGTGCACCACTCATACGCACGTGTTTTTGACTAAGTCGATTCAGCCTAAGCCCTCTGTATCATTTCCACCAAATTAGCACACGAAATACAATTTGCAATGCAAAATTTGAGATAGATCCTGTATTAAACATTTTTATTCACCGTAAAATGGCAACACACCTTTGGTATGTACTAACAAAATGGTGCCCTGTAAACAAATTAGATGACGGATGAATAACAGATGAATATTAAATTGCTATATATTACTATATACTATAGTAAACAATGTAGCATATAGCATACTATAGTATTTACAGTTTGGCCGGTCGTTCTCCGGCTCTGACATTTCTCGGGAGAAGAAGCGGATTGTTGCCAGTTTTTCAGCCGGAATTTGAAGCACAGGAACACACATATGTTAAATATTTAATGCATTTACATATTTGACGAATCAGTAGCCATATTTTCATAATATCGATAATAATGGGACTACGGACACAACAATTCGGAATTCACGAACGCACAAAACAGAAAACAAACTTCACCAGCGCAAGCAACCGAAGCCACATGGTCCAAACTGGCAACACGGTGTTGGATACGGAAGCCACACCAAGCAGCGACAATGCTGATTGGCACAAGCAGACAGTTTTAACTTCCAGAAGCTGTTAAGTGTACTAAAACCTGTGAACGAAATATTCGAAGAGTGGTGTTGTAATGAGTATCTTGGATGATAATGAAATTACAAGTTGGCCTTCAGTGTTTTAAAACTACTACAGTCCTATAATTTCATTCTAAAGATAATTTTGAGGATATGTTTTTAATTGCTCATTACTGCATGTTAGTACTATTAACCTTCCCCATCCACCTCCTGCAATCGCAAAACGGCAGGTAGCTTACCCTGACCAAAACTCGAACTCGGAACCTCTTGAATTGAGGCAGACACGGTACCATCTGCTACTAAAGCTACCGAGGCGAGCGCCCTCAGTGGTTCCTTTACATACCAGAAAATCTAATCACATTGGACAGTCTCTTTTAAGCACACTTAAAAGCCATCTATGTCAATGGGATTTGAACCCACGTCCTTGGGATGAGTAGGATAGCCCTTAACACTTTCATCAGCCAAATAACCATGTGTGTGTGTGTGTGTGTGTGTGTGTGTGTGTGTGTGTGTGTGTGTGTGTGTGTGTGTGTGTGTGTGTGTGTGTGTGTTAAGTTCATTTAGACCCAATAACGCAATCTGGGTTTTAAAAAACTTACTTTTAAATAATGTTTAGTTCACAAGCTGTAATATGTAACTTTGTAATTGGTAGAAACTTCCTAAGTTAGGGAAAATCTCGTACTAGAACATTTATGTTTTTTCGCCTTTTTTTCTGACGGAATCTACATAGATATGCCACGGAGCTAGTCGATATATTATGTCAAAGTACCATTAATTTAACGGTACACTTAAGCCTTATGTTTATGCATAACAAATGTGTTGCAATGGTTTCGAACCACCGGTTTGCAAGAACGACTAACAAAGAAGGAAATGCAAAACATTACTAACGAACGTTTTACTGCCAATACTTTAAGTATACTAATTTTATAGCAAAAACCGAATTTGATGCAAAAAAAGCGAAAAGCAGATAAAGAGCGAGAGAGGTAAAAGTACTTTTAAGTGGAGAGCAAATGAGAGAGAGAGGGAGAGAGAGAGATGTATTCGGGTTTGTAATCAAGGCAGCCATTGTCTTCTCTGTGTGAGGCACCTTCATTTGAATAATGCTGATGACGGCACAGCACCCTTGCTGAATTCCACTCTTCCCTGGCAATCTGGTTTTAAAAACAGTTCGTCTGCCATGGGGATACTTGACTAACAACAAACATAGCTTCTGGTAAAATAATGTTACGTACCTATCAGGATATCGATCCTTGGTAATATTAGGGAACATTTAACGACTCTGAGTTCTGATTTTTATGATACTAGTACATAATTTACATTATATTATACAAATGTATGATATTAAATGTTCGTTAGAAAGGTAACATGCTAGGCCATCTTCCTAATTCTGGTTGAGTCGATTTTGTGAAATGTATGTGTCCTTCTGGAAGTTAATTCTAATTATATGCATACGGAGGTTTTAATTAATTATAATTAAATATTTATTCATATATCTCTGTTTCACTATAAGTCATAAATTATCCAAGATGCAAAGAAACCGACAGTAGTTATTTTCAACGTTAGTGTCGTAAGGTATCTCACAATTTTCTTAATATATCTAAATCTTAAAGCATTTCGTATACTTTGATGAAAACTGAATAACTAAATAAAAATAGGTTTTTGTTAACGTGATGATAATTTGGCAAACTAGTTCTAATATACTAGATTAGCACATCCTCTGATAGTAGACCTAGAACGTAAACTAATTTGAGAACTCCAATTTTGGGTACATGATAAACTATATCTATTAAACACTAGGTTTTATTAATCAATTGTAAGAGTAATTAAATATTGAGAATATTGTAATTTTCCATTCCTTAAGAGAAAAAAAATGGATATTAAAATAGCATCACATTGATTATTATTAAATCCTATAACAAAATATTAGATCAACTGCAGCAGAATAAAATGGCAAACAATCAAATGACATTTAAATACTTGTGTAATGAAATTAAGGGGAAATTCACTAATCGCATACCAATATATACAGAGAGGTCCAAAACTAATTATGGAAGCGGTCTGCCGTAGTGTTTAGAGACAAATGTCTGTTATTTAAGCCACCTTATTTTTCACTTTCAAGGTGAACTGTACGTAATCAAACAGGTAATATTGAACATTAAACATATGAAAAAAAACCAACAGTTCATATTTTTGGACACTTTCATCTCCGTATAAACAATTGTGATCCACGAAAGACAAACATAATAATACTGTCGCGAGGCATTGTTTTGTGGCGTGCTCCGGCCCGCAGGTATGCGAACGCCAAGAGGGAAAGAGAGAGAGAAGCGGGGAGTGAAAGAGACAGATAGCGCCCACGGAGCGGATGAGCGCTTGTTACTTGCCGATAGAGAAGGAGCCAGAGAGATGTCTGGACAGTTCCCTCTCCTTCACCTGCCGTCGTGAATGGCTGTGAAGCTTCGGAAGATTTCGAGAAATTATGGTTCGGTTATTAATAAGCGGCGCGACTGTAGAGCCAGCCAGTGACTGAGTGAATGGAGTTGTTAATGGACTTGTGAATCGAGTATGCAGCTATGTGGGCGTGTGGCAGACGACCTTGAAGGTTGTGTTTGTGTATGTTACGTAATTCTGCTGCTGCAAATGGCTGTGCAAAAAGTCGCTTTAATTGAAATAAAGAATATGTTGAGTTTCTGAAAACTAGACTTTTAATTATATGAGCCTACAAAGTCACAATATCATCCAGATTCTAACCCAGTTCACTGAAAATATAGAGAAAAGAAGTTATTGCCTTGTAGATCAATCGGTAATGAACTGGCATATCTATCAGCAAAGATTAAAAAACAAACTCCTCAATTCTTACATCTTAGAAAGATTTGCTACCTATAGAAAATAAACAGATTAAGAACTTTTGGACTATATACTACAGTGAAACCAGCAATATATTTGTATAAGAAGAGATCAACATTTACGAGTGAGTTTAAGAATTGGACCTCCTCCTATCTAATATACAAAGAACAACCGCCAGCATGCAGCCAGTATGCAGCTCCTGTGGAACACACTTGATATAAACCACAACCTGTATAAAGAAAC
Source organism: Mantis religiosa (assembly GCA_030765055.1). NCBI lineage: Eukaryota > Metazoa > Arthropoda > Insecta > Mantodea > Mantidae > Mantis > Mantis religiosa. The sequence goes on along the minus strand of CM060952.1, from coordinate 125,259,932 downwards.
GCAGAATATAAGAAACTGCCACAGCAGTGCATAATCCAAAATTGTTTCATAATACTGTTATGTTAATACAGTTTTGAATATATTTTATTCTAAGTGTGCATTTTATTTTGTATTTATTAGTGATTTATGTTATTATGTTATTACGTATTCTGTTATATATTCAATGAACAGTCTTCTGTTTTATCATCAATTTTGTGTAAAAGTTTTATTTTGCAACCTTAACCCTCCGCTACACGCCCGATCTTTTTACCTCCATCACACTCGTGTGGACCGAGAGCGAATTAGTTTTTACACACGTTTGATACACCATTTTAATGTTATTATTTCCAAATAAAATATATTTGCATCTGAACTATATGAAAATGCAGGGAATTCGCAAACGCAATATATTTAAGCATTAGTGGTGAAAATAACTAAGTGAAATCCACTCTTAAAGCAATGAGAATATTTATTGTAATTACTGATATTGACGTCAATTTAACTGTTTTTATGAATACGCATTAAAACATTTGTAGAAAATTGTTCACAAAGTTTAGATTTTCATTCAAATGATTCTCGTTGTCAATTTCAAGCAACTCATTCCCTGTGGTTGCTGCTCTCACCAAACAGATAGGCTGGGATATTTTCCTGGCACACAAATTTACTGCACAGCTTACAAGAAAACTTCGATGGTCTGTTTTCCTCCCTGTCACAAAAGTATATCTTCCTCGAATATTTAGTTGTTGAGCTGTAGGAATAAATTCAGCTTTCTGTAAACCGAATATTTTCCTGATCGGTTCTTGATGTTTGTAACAGTATTCAGCTGAACGACCTTTATTTACGATAAGCAAATTTTCTAAATAAATGGATAAATGCATAAATGGATAGATGGATAGAATGATGGCTGAACGGACGGATGGATGGACGGATGGATGGGCGGACGGATAAATAAATAAATAAATAAATAAATAAATAAATAAATAAATAAATAAATAAATAAATAAATAAATAAATAAATAAATAAATAAATAAATAAATAAATAAATAAATAAATAAATAAATAAATAAATAAATAAATAAATAAATAAATAAATAAATAAATAAATAAATAAATAAATAAATAAATAAATAAATAAATAAATAAATAAATAAATAAATAAATAAATAAATAAATAAATAAATAAATAAATAAATAAATAAATAAATAAATAAATAAATAAATAAATAAATAAATAAATAAATAAATAAATAAATAAATAAATAAATAAATAAATAAATAAATAAATAAATAAATAAATAAATAAATAAATAAATAAATAAATAAATAAATAAATAAATAAATAAATAAATAAATAAATAAATAAATAAATAAATAAATAAATAAATAAATAAATAAATAAATAAATAAATAAATAAATAAATAAATAAATAAATAAATAAATAAATAAATAAATAAATAAATAAATAAATAAATAAATAAATAAATAAATAAATAAATAAATAAATAAATAAATAAATAAATAAATAACAAACTAAATAAATAAATAAATAACAAACTAAATAACAAACTAAATAACAAACTAAATAACAAACTAAATAACAAACTAAATAAATAAATGAATACATAAATGAATACATAAATGAATACATAAATGAATACATAAATGAATACATAAATGAATACATAAATGAATACATAAATGAATACATAAATGAATACATAAATGAATACATAAATGAATACATAAATGAATACATAAATGAATACATAAATGAATACATAAATGAATACATAAATGAATACATAAATGAATACATAAATGAATACATAAATGAATACATAAATGAATACATAAATGAATACATAAATGAATACATAAATGAATACATAAATGAATACATAAATGAATACATAAATGAATACATAAATGAATACATAAATGAATACATAAATGAATACATAAATGAATACATAAATGAATACATAAATACATAAATACATAAATGAATACATAAATACATAAATACATAAATACATAAATACATAAATACATAAATACATAAATACATAAATACATAAATACATAAATACATAAATACATAAATACATAAATACATAAATACATAAATACATAAATACATAAATACATAAATACATAAATACATAAATACATAAATACATAAATACATAAATACATAAATACATAAATACATAAATACATAAATACATAAATACATAAATACATAAATACATAAATACATAAATAAATAACTAAATAACTAAATAAATAACTAAATAAATAACTAAATAACTAAATAAATAACTAAATAACTAAATAACTAAATAAATAACTAAATAACTAAATAAATAACTAAATAACTAAATAAATAACTAAATAACTAAATAAATAACTAAATAACTAAATAAATAACTAAATAACTAAATAAATAACTAAATAACTAAATAAATAACTAAATAACTAAATAAATAACTAAATAAATAAATAACTAAATAACTAAATAAATAAATAACTAAATAAATAAATAACTAAATAAATAAATAGCTAAATAAATAAATAGCTAAATAAATAAATAGCTAAATAAATAAATAACTAAATAAATAAATAACTAAATAAATAAATAACTAAATAAATAACTAAATAAATAAATAAATAAATAAATAAATAAATAAATAAATAAATGAATACATAAATGAATACATAAATGAATACATAAATGAATACATAAATGAATACATAAATGAATACATAAATGAATACATAAATGAATACATAAATCAATACATAAATGAATACATAAATGAATACATAAATGAATACATAAATGAATACATAAATGAATACATAAATGAATACATAAATGAATACATAAATGAATACATAAATGAATACATAAATGAATACATAAATGAATACATAAATGAATACATAAATGAATACATAAATGAATACATAAATGAATACATAAATGAATACATAAATGAATACATAAATGAATACATAAATGAATACATAAATGAATAAATAAATGAATAAATAAATAAATAAATAAATAAATAAATAAATAAATAAATAAATAAATAAATAAATAAATAAATAAATAAATAAATAAATAAATAAATAAATAAATAAATAAATAAATAAATAAATAAATAAATAAATAAATAAATAAATAGATAAATAAATAGATAAATAAATAGATAAATAAATAGATAAATAAATAGATAAATAAATAGATAAATAAATAGATAAATAAATAGATAAATAAATAGATAAATAAATAGATAAATAAATAGATAAATAAATAGATAAATAAATAGATAAATAAATAAATAAATAAATAAATAAATAAATAAATAAATAAATAAATAAATAAATAAATAAATAAATAAATAAATAAATAAATAAATAAATAAATAAATACACAAATACATAAATACACAAATACACAAATACACAAATACACAAATACACAAATACACAAATACACAAATACACAAATACACAAATACACAAATACACAAATACACAAATACACAAATACACAAATACACAAATACACAAATACACAAATACACAAATACACAAATACACAAATACACAAATACACAAATACACAAATACACAAATACACAAATACACAAATACACAAATACACAAATACATAAATACACAAATACATAAATACACAAATACATAAATACACAAATACATAAATACACAAATACATAAATACACAAATACATAAATACACAAATACATAAATACACAAATACATAAATACACAAATACATAAATACACAAATACATAAATACACAAATACATAAATACACAAATACATAAATACATACATAAATACATACATAAATACATACATAAATACATACATAAATACATACATAAATACATACATAAATAAATACATAAATACATAAATAAATAAATAAATAAATAAATAAATAAATAAATAAATAAATAAATAAATAAATAAATAAATAAATAAATAAATAAATAAATAAATAAATAAATAAATAAATAAATAAATAAATAAATAAATAAATAAATAAATAAATAAATAAATAAATAAATAAATAAATAAATAAATAAATAAATAAATAAATAAATAAATAAATAAATAAATAAATAAATAAATAAATAAATAAATAAATAAATAAATAAATAAATAAATAAATAAATAAATAAATAAATAAATAAATAAATAAATAAATAAATAAATAAATAAATAAATAAATAAATAAATAAATAAATAAATAAATAAATAAATAAATAAATAAATAAATAAATAAATAAATAAATAAATAAATAAATAAATAAATAAATAAATAAATAAATAAATAAATGAATAAATGAATGAATAAATGAATGAATAAATAAATAAATGAATGAATAAATAAATAAATACGTTAATTAATACATAAATAAATATTTTTTCTAAACTTTATAATTTATATTTTATAATATCACAAGGGAGAAACCTCCCTTACCAGCAAAACGTCGTAACAGAATTGACAGAATTAATTATTAACTGACTCACAAGAATATACACACAATTATTGACAGTTTTTTGTTTGTAATTTTTCGTCCTCTAACATCGTCATATCGGACGATGAATGAAATGGATGATAAGACGCTCAATTAAGCCCGGGGTCCATAGAGCCTAGAGTTACCAGACATTCGTATTTTAAGGATAAGGGAAAATCCCGGGCAAAACCATATCCAGGAAACTCGCCCTGACCGAGATTCGAACTCGGGACCTCTTGAACTTGAGACAGACACGCTACCATCTACGCTACCGAGGAGGGCAATTATTGGCAGTTATTCGTTTAGGGTGGAGGAGATGGTAGAAAAAGCCGCTAACGGAAATCTTGATTTTCTATTCAATTGTTGACGGGAAAGCAAGACTGCGGACTCACAGTCCGTAGCTTGTGTAGCGGAGGGTTAGCTATATTTTTAAAAAATGAACAGTGTTCAGGCAGTGATATAGTTAAAATGATTGAAGAACCAGTTTTTGCACTAAAAATTAAGTTTCTGTCTAATTGTGATACACATTCTATACACATAGGGTTATTTAAAACATTTTAAACAGCGTTTTAGCTGTTCCATAGCAGAGTATTTGTACGAGAGTGTCCCACTCAATCAGGAACTATAAATAATACTTCGAATATATTTTACGTGCGTGCAGACAATATTTTAATATGCCTTTTAGGAAACAATAAAATTACTATAAACTTAAGCGGCAAAATTATCCGATTAACCTTAAAAGTAAGCAATATATATTCTCCTCAAAAGAACATGAGTAGACTTAAAAATACATGGTTTATATGTAATATTTTCTAATTATACTTTTTCTGGAGTATTTAACAGTAATATTGTTTCACTTTCACTATATATTAGTGAAAATGGTTGTTTTATACAAATTTCTACAAGCTGACACTTAACTTTGTAGTATCATTTAATTAAGTACGGAATTTAAAAGATAAGCATACTTTCAAACTGTGCTAAAGTTGCTCCAATAGTGTTCAAGACATGCCAAGTTTAACGATATTTTCTAAGCTGTTGTATCAAATTTGAAGAATCTACAGTTTTAGGGAATATATTGAAATCATAATCTTAAAATATACTTTACTAATCATGTAAGGAATTCCCAATAGGTGGCAGAACGCGGTCACAGTACCAGTTCAAACTGGCTGATCCACTTGTGACTTGCACCAAGGAGGTTAATGTATCATACGCTTTCTGAGCAGCAAATTTACAACGCCTATTGAAATTCATTAGCGAATGAATTTCCAGTATTCTGATGTATGGTTTATCACTACAGGAAATGTATGAACAAAATAGATAGTTCGGAAATGTAACAGACAGACAGATTGTAGGATGGGTGCCAGGACAAGTCGCTCCAGAACATAATCCATACTCTCCACACATCTCATTAATTGCCACCGTTTGGACCACCCAGATACTCTATGAAAGGAAAGAAACATATAGGTATAATAAATCATATTGATTTTTTTATTTAAGAGCCTATTATCATATTTATAATAAATAACAATGTGCTGTTTAATAGAACAAAACATAGCACTGCTTTCTTCGGAGGAGAATAAATCCGTTGGTCACGTGTCATAAAAGGGCCTCAAGCATAATAAAAAGAACTCTGAGCAAAATGAAGAGAACCACTGCAGCTATAGACCTTCTAAATAAACATTTAAAAAAGAAATTGAAACGTCTACCATTAACTATCCGGTTCACTGCAATATAATATGAGAAATATGTCGTTACCAAATTCCTTCAAGCTCCACTGAACTCGGGGTAGAACATAACGTATTACCTTAATGATGCTTACGATTTTAAAATAAAGAATTTGATAGAATTTTACCGTATATTTATGTACCTGTAGTATCAAATTAATAGATACAAGTGAAGCAGAAATCAGAGGTTGTCGACAGAAGAATGTAAGAGAGGGATGATAAAAGCATATACATTTTTAATAAGCAATTGAGAATATATGTTATAAGAAATAAAGTCAAAAGAAATATTGTAATAGGAATAACTTGTAAACGAAATAAATATAGGAAAAAAAGTTGCCTTAAGTCAGAACGGGCAGACGATGCGTAAACAATAGGACAATAGAGACCCAAAATTCCTTCGCCAGCACGGAACCAGAGACAATAACGATGTTTAAGGCAAATATGTAGAGGCAGGATGCAGTGCCGTTATGACGCCAAGGGGTCATACGACTTTAGGGGTTGGACCCGTGACTGCTGCATAGTTGAAGGTGAATGGAAATGGCCAATAAGGTAAAATCGTAGAAATAAACTCCCCCAATAAAATGTAGCGTAAACCACGTGATAGGCGTGAAACAGAGAACAAATAGAAAAGGGATGGAGATAGACATACAAATCTTGGAAGAAGCCGAGAATAGAGCGAAGTGAGAAGCTTCACTCGATTGGTTACAACGAAAGGGAGAAGACGTGTTAGTGTAATATCTGATGGCGAGGTAATAGTGGAGTTAGATTTCAAACTTGGTGGTATTAATAATTCTCAAACAGACAAGGCGACGCAACGAAAGTGATAGCAAGCTAAAAATGCAGAGCAATCCGACAAGTAAGATCTGTGGGAGGCTGGTCCCGTAGCTGAGTCGGTAGAGCACCTGCCTGCCGTGCTAGGGGTCCCGGGTTCGATTCCCGGTGGTGGGGGTGGGGATTTTTCTCCGACCAAGATAATTCCCCATCTTCCCCAGAGTCTGGAAGTGTGCATGTGTGCGTGACCTAATGATTAAACAAACAAAGATAACAAGTTAACACCTTCGGTATGTTCCAAAGGATAACGGCCGCCGATTTACATTTTAAAAGATACCTGCATCCGAATTTCCTTTGTAATTATATCCAAAACAATTCTGGAGTCCGCCTCGGTAGGTTTTTCCGGGGTTTTCCCTTATCCTGAAAGACGAATGTCTGGTAACTCTAGGCTCAATGGACCTCGGGCTTATTTGAGCGTCATATCATCCATTTCATTCATAGTCCGATATGACTTGATGTTCGAGGAAGGAAAATTAAAAAAGAAATCTATCAACTGTCGGGTAACTCTAAGCTATAGGACACTGGGCTCATTTGAACATCATTTCATCCATTGCCCTCATCGTCCGATATGATAACGTTGGACGACGTAAATCCCCCCCCCCCAACTCTGACTCATTAATAAACAAAAGGATGTGGTGAGTGTGATCTAAAACTAGACGATAATGAAGATGTTTAAATAGTAAAAGTAATAAAATCTCATAAAATTATGATTACGAAAAAAATGAAAACCTCTTGTTAAGGATTTATAGTTAATGTACAGTACAAGAAATTGTTTTTGTATATTTCTGGAGGAAACAAAAACAATTATTCTATAATCTCTATGTTGCGGAATACAATTTACTTGAGGAGAAAGATTGCCAAAATTTGTCTTTTTTAAACAACACATTGACAAATACAATGCTAAGCAAAATATAGACAAGCCTTAGTACAGGTTATTCCACATATTACTGGTGTACAGCTTCAAATCTTAACAGTATCAGTGGGGGGAAAAATTAAGCATTTTCTAAATAGCTTTGGATATCATGTTTCGTATATCCGTCGTGGATTCTTCTAATGCCAAGGTCCGAGAAGTTGAATCGTCAGGAAAAAACTGACAATAGGAAATATCCTCCAAAAGTACGACGAGAAGGCGCACCATGTTGTGTGAACAAAGAGCGGAACTGTCGTATCCCAACTCGCCTTGTGCAGTGATGCATATTCATACAAAAATACATACACGTACCACCCCTGCAGCTCGGGGTAAATGTTGCATGTGATGAAGCCTTTTTGACCATCCACTCGTGATGTTTTAGTGACCCCCTCTGTCCTGCCGCTCTGGGATTTAACGCGCCCTACTGCCCCTCATGGTACATAGATTCTTATAGCACTGACCACACAATTGATATAGCCATCCGTTATTTTTACGTTCATATATGCATTTAACTAAACGACCCAGTACACTCTAAATTGCTTGAACCTGGAACAAACGTCAGCATCTTCCTGTTTTATACCTTATGAACTGTAAAAGCACAAATTACTTTGAAGTACAATTTCCAAGATTAATATCCTGAAGAGACATTTTTAGCTCTTTGCAAAAATTCCTTTACTTTCTCTATAATTTATCTGCATTAATCAGAAACATTATTGTAGTCGCATGACAGTTTCCTCATACTTCCACAAGTTACTCTAACAAAAGTTCAGCTTTTTTCTACAATTTGGTAATAGTTACAAATAAACCTTCCTGACTGAGCCTCCCATTTTTTGTATAGAAGTCACTAAACTAAAGTGACTGTAAAGCCATCAAGAAAACTACTAATGTCTTGATGGATATGGACATCCAAAACATCTGATTTAAATTACCCAGGATATACACAATGGAACAAAGAGTGTTATGTTAGACTTGGGATGTAAACTGACTGATGAAATATTAATTAATCAAGGAGTAAGAGAAGGATGAAATTTCTCGAACTCTCTTTGATACATACATAAATGAAGTAGTCAGAATCTGGAAGGTAAGTAATCACTCTGGTATAAAATTTAGTAAGGCACACAAATAAATACTATTCTCTTTGCAGACGATCAATTCCTCCTGCAGGAAGATGAAGATGAACTTTAGAAATCAGCATATAATTAAATTTCATTTATAAAACATACAACTTACAAATATGAGAAAGAAAGCTAAAGTAATGACACGGCACGAGAAGTATCCTATCAGAGCGAAGAATTTGATGATCAACCAGCAGAACACAACTCAATTTTTGTGAGTTATCTTTTAAACACGATGACGATTATATGTATGGGATTCCTATATATTCCTATATATGATTCCTATATATGTATGGGAGAATTTGCCGAACTTGAACGGGATGTACGACAGGATACTCGACTTAAGTTTTACAGCTTTGTTTTATGAAAGTGACACCTTGGTGAATAAAATAAGCTGCAGAAATAAGTTATATACTTCTGAAATGAGGTTCCTCAGTGCTATCAAGGATAGGAATGGTGAAATATGGAGACAACTGAACATATACTCTCTACATGACAGAATTTACCAAACCAAGGTAAACTGAAAGCATCACGTTTCCAGAATGAATGATAACAGGATACCAACGCTTGCCCTGGAATACCACCCTACTGGAAGTAGAGATGTTGATCGTGCCAGAAAGAGCTGGAACGAAGATTGAGGTCGGAACAGGCTACCAACATAATCCATGAAGAAGAAGTAAGTACAAAATTAAAATTTCGAGTGAAGCATCCATGGGCTGTTTCTTGAAAATTAAAAATGAAATTTTAGTTATCATACAAGTATCTGAAATACATAGTACTTCTGGGCAATTTTTTGAAAAAAGAAATTTTGCTTAAAATATTGCCTATGGAAACTGATAATGAGGTGGAAGATTTTCCTGTCACGCCTTTAAACGGTTTAAAAGAAAATTTTATTTTTGCCCGACTTTTGTTCTTAAGTAATGATGTACATACCTACATAAAACATACTAAAACAAACGAACAAATAAACAAGCACACGTCGACACCTCATCCTTTAGCTCAGGAGACTAAAGACAATGGCTTACAGTGAAATCTCTCTGTGGAACTTTTTATACAGAGTGATACTTTCTTTTCCTAGAGAAAAGACCTCGAAAATGAAAGTAAAACGTTTTATGAGTTCTAAACTTAGTTTTTGAGACCAGCTTGTTTAAGGCTATATCACGATTATATTCAGTAAGTTTTTCAATATCACCTAGCCTTTGTCACAAATATGTTTAGATTAACCTGGAATAAATTTACAGCAGAATTTTAAACACAACAGTTAAAGAGAGAAACCAAAAGCATTGCTGTGTAATACAATTTTTTCTATATAAAATATTCATATATCAAAAGCCTTTCAGGCCATGGTTATCTAACCACTAATTGCCATGTAGTATTACATATGTATTTCATATATTTAAGGAGCATGTCAAAACTATTTAATCTTCCACAATCAAATTTCTGTATCCTGTTCTGCTTTGAATATGTAAAAATTGCCCTAAACAATGAGGAAATCGTCTTGAAATTTTAAATAATGTTTTAAATTAAATAAATAAATTTTATGACTGCTTAATAGTCAAAAGTATCTTGCGAATTTTGTTGACGTTTATTATTTTGACATGAACTATAAGAAAAAGAAAATTATAAAAAGAAGACTGAAAAATTAATAAATAAAAATTAAATAATTTTAATGTATTTACTTAATATAGTGTTTAATTTATTGTTAGATATGATAATTTTATTCTTACAATTAAGTAGCATTTTTCATTAATATAATGTAAAAATACACAAATTTTCCACATAAAAGGATACCTATGACTGAAATTTAATGAACAGTAAAAAAATACTTTTCGCTTTTTTGGTATATAGAATATTGTAAGCATTCCTGAATCCGAAAAGTACTTAGATACCCTTCGCAGTAGATGTTTAAAATCTCTAATCGAGTTTGCAGATTACGCGAATGCTAGTGTTATGAATTTAAGTTCTTTGTCCTTGTTTTCTCGCTAATTATATTTTCAGAATTTTCCTTAATTAAAATGTTCCTTGCATCGCAGTTTGTGTTAGACTAATGAAACTAGCTACATATCTTCACAGCCTGAATAGAAATTGACCTGGCGTTTATTGTGAGATGCATTTAAGCAACTTTAATTACTTCAGAACACAAAAATGTCAACTATTTGACAAAAAAGGCCATATTCATAGCTTTAAAAATTTCTGGAGCCTGCAGTCAGAGACACAGAGAAATCTAAGGCACTTTCAAAGTTGAATGTATTGGGAACCTGTTATTAAAGCATTCGACCAAAATTTAATTTATTTCATTGCAAGGGAATTTTTGGATGACAACAAAAATAAATATATTTGACCATAATTTACAAACTATTAATGTTAAATTTATAAGATTTGGGCCATACCACATTTGTAACATATTACATTTATAATATAAATCTAAAAATCATAGCGTCATTATTTCAATATTTCAAAACTTAAATCACAGGTGGCCTTAAATGAGTAGGCTAGACAAATATAAACTACATTTAAAGAATACATTTAACTTATTTTTGCATCTGTCATACAAAAGTGATTAAAAACTTAAATATATATGTAATAAATTCAATGTTTAGTACCTATATTTTATTATTTTAAAATGCTTCAACAAGTTAATATACAGTTTTATACGTTTTACTCTTTTGCAACTTTGGAGGCTTTTTTACAGATCAGATCAGAACGCTAAATTGTGTACATTTCCTATATTATCCAAATGAAAGAATAGGAATATATTAATAAATGGGATGAAATATTCAAAATGTGTAATTTTGATGTATATATCATTATTTCAAAAAGATTTTGACTAAAACTGATGCATATTATTTTAAAACAAGTTTAACGCAAAAGCTCCAGTTATAAGTTCATTACACATTTATTCAGTATCACCAGAAAAGTGTCCTTAAAATAATAATGCAGCTTATATAGAACAGCTCTTATTTTACATCATGAAACAAAATTTAGTTATAAGAATAATAAAAACGCATCATAACTAAACAGTTTAAAGTGTGAGAAATACAAATTTTCAAATTCAGTGTCTTAAACATGAACTTCATTTAAGACGTACTTTGCTTCTATTCAAATGAGCTGTAAACATAGTCTCTATTTCGCAAATCCGTTTATTAGATGTTTCTATGATTTGTTTATGACAAAACGTGAGATTTCTTAAAACTCATAGTAGTTACATTATGAGCTACGCCGTGATATTTTCACACGTCACATGAAACAAACTATAGTAAACTTAATCTCAAAGGTTACTGATTTTCTGAAAACAATAGCAACAACTCAAATAAATTTAAGAACAGGGGAAAGATGGTTTTTTCGGATACAGTTGGTTACATCTGTTGGTTTTCTTCATCCCTTTTGCCTGCAGAGATGGGACGGCAATTCTCCTGAGCAGAGAACCCCACCTTCCCTAGGGAACTCCATGGGTGCATCGCTCGCCCAAAGAACAATTTACCATTCCAGGAACGTGCGAGTCGGCACAGTCAAAAAGACAGAATTCAAAACGTGCTGCGATTCCAAGTTAGCGGAGTCCCCCTCCCTGGTTTTCTATTTTTCATGTCAGCTTGCAACAAATTCCTTCCATTTTGTTTTACTTTCTTTTCTCTCTGGCATTTCATTTTCGGCCATGTCCTTGTCTGCTTAGATTTATGACTACTTTGCTGAAATCTGTTGCTATAGGGTTGGTGTTGCAAACTGGACTACAAAAAGACGGTGTGGCTTTTTACTGTCGAAATAAAATTACATGCTACGTGACACTAGAGCCCATATATTTGATGCTAGGTATAGATTCTGCAGAATGCAGCTTGATTTGGGCGTGCATCTATTATACAATTTCATTACTCAATGTTAATCATGACATTCAAATGAAATCTGTTCAAGCAAAGTTTCATAATGTACAAAGCAATGAAACGGTAATTTCGAATTGCATTCACGCGATGCTTTTTATCCATCTAAGAATATTTTAAAAATTGTTCTTCCCTAAGTTACTTTATCCACTGCTTATTTACAGAAAACAGAGAAAGTATTTATTTCATCGAAAATTTTGACACCGAAAATTTCCGAAAATATATATTTTGAAATCCCCCCCCCCCAAAAAAAGAGATAAACGAAAGAATTATAAATAGATCGGTAGGATAAAAACACTAATGTTTAAGATACTTACATAAGAAATAAAATGCATATCCTGGATTTGTTAGAATGACAAAGTGTTTTTCATTATTAAATAACCCTTGCATAGCTGGTGAACAGCAAGAGATAGACAAAATCGTACTATACATGAATGCACCGCTCATTAAAGCACAATATTTACGTCAAAACATTTTCTAAATATTTGTGTCAAAATGCTTGTTTTTGGTTTGAAATTTCAAATACTTATGCTTCTCAATTAGAGTCATGAGGTTTTTCCCCACCTGGTCATTAAAGAGAACAGCTACTTAATAGTTTACCTATCGCTTAAAGCCAGCTTCATTTCTCCTTCTCCCTTGTATCTACATTAAATGGAATAAGGCAATCTCTGCAAATGTTTGTTTCACTTAAAATGAAGAAGACAAAAGAATAAACGTCTGAAAGAGGTGTTTGCACTAGAACGCAAAAGGTGATGTGATGCAAAACAACAGGTTGTTTCATGTATATTTCGTATTTACTGAGATACAATATTACAGAAAATATCTAGAGACCACGTATTAGCTTCTAATTTATGCGAAGCAAGTTCCGTCGCAGAGAACAATTATTTATTAATTTTTGGGGTGAGATTCTTTAGCATGGTTTTCTTTGGAAGGGAAGTAAATCCGGTGACCGTGTGTCCTAGATTCGTGTCAATGAAAGAATACGTATGATAAACAGGTTTGTGTATTAATAAAACGGCATTACACGCCCATATAGAGTCCAGGCTGACAAGCATAGCAGTAAAAGAGCTTCTGTAAAGAATAAACAGAAATGGTTTCATTACACATGTCTGTGAAGATATAAGAAAAAATAGGAAATCAGATTAAGAATCAAGTGTTTAAAAGGAGCACTTGTTCGCTTTCCCTTAAATGCCGTCCACTTTCTATGACATCGGGAGAAATAAGTGCACAGCCACAGTTAATTAAAAAGATTATAAAACATTGAAGTCAAATTTAACAACTAACTTTGAAATGACTAATGGTTCTGCCCATAATATTTATAATAAATTGTGTGCTTTACACAAATCTAGATATTAGTTCTAAATTTTATTTACCTCTTATGATTTATTCATATACGAATTATACCAGATAAGTTGCACTTCATAGACTAATAGGAAAAAATTGAAAATATAAGTATTTTGTGTATTTTAATTAAATTCATCTGAACCATTTTTGAGAAAATCAATAATGTTAAAAAAATTCTTGTAAAAATAATTTTGTGTGCTGGTGTTTCTTGAAAGTCTTCTTTTAGAACTTTCAGAAGATGCTATATTTAGGTATTAAGTTTGGTACTTCAAGAAACTTTCCGATTTTTGGTTAAGCTGTTCATAGAGACTAGGAACATACACAGAACCTTTCCTAAAATTAATTTTCAAGTTGAATATATCCCACAATATCTATTTCTGTTAAAATCAACATAAAGTTATGGTTAGAATGCAATACCTCCTCTACCTACTAGATGTAGTGAAAGTGGAAGGATTAATTTCAAAACGCAGTTGTTGTATTCTCTTATCTTTGGAATAGAAATGAATTTTGGGATTTATGTGGTAGTTTGTTTCTTAACTATGCACTTTACATATATAAACTACTAAACTAAAACTACTTTCCTAAGCCCAGCTTCAGAGTACCTCAAAACATGTTATGTGTGGGATCAATCATATATAACATGGAATTTTCACCCCGTTACATTTTCAAACGATGGTTTATCAGAAGTGCTGGCTATAGCAATCTCTCTTTACTAATAGCTGTTATTTCACTATTTATTACGAGGGCATCTTTTTTAAATGTCGATATCATTTAGTTCATTTTTAAATGTTTAACCATTTAATTCATTTACTTCGATTTTTTTCCTTATCTCCAGGCATCGGTTTTATCCAAAGAGCTTCTAAACATCTTTCTCAAGTGTTCTTCATGAGCAGTATTCCAATATTTTCCACATTTGAAAACAAATACCTGAGTGAGATGTAAATCATCAGAGCACGTGCCTACTTTATGCCACTTAATGTGTTTGACATAAAAGGAATAACGATTGTGTGCAGGCTTTGAGTATTGTTTATGCTCTTTGGGAAGAATAGGATTGTAATTTCAAGTAACAATTACATCCACAGCTGCCAGCCTTGGGCCGCTATTAGGAACAGCTTAAATACGTAAGGTCCAGCAAGATACTGCAACAGTGCTTGTGTTTTTATACTATGGCAGTGAAGCAATCTCCAAATATGGATAACTTTGCACGATGTTCATAATATTTAGCTTCCTATGTTTATGATGAACTGATCACTCACTCTGGGGCTCTTTAAAGATCGAGATTTCTGTAAAGCGTCCACCAACTACTGTAAACTTTAAAGAAAACAATTACGCAAGTATTAATCTTATTCCAATATAAATGTTATAAATGTCATTAACGAAATATAACGCAGAATTGTCACAGAAAGAAAATGAACTTTTTCCAGTGTTTCGTAAAATAACACATTTTTACCATATATTTGTAAATTTAAACCTGTAAGGTGAGTAATATCTGAAACCAAAAGCTTTGATTTTATTGAACAATCCTGCATTTTTCAATATTTTATGCAGTAAATTTTTAATACTAGTGGTTGTTTTCTCATAAGTTTTGTAGAAACGGATTTAACATCAAAGGTAGGACAATTTCAACCTATTTATCAGCTGAATGTCACACCAGCTTATTTATGTTTCTTAGCCATTTAAACTATTTCTGGTGAACATCTAATGTTATTAACAGATAGTAGAAAACATATTAAGTATTTTGTAATAATATACAGGCAAAGTAATGTGGAAGTATTATTCACATTGTTTCTTTCCAATGAATACTCTTGGGAAGTACTATCAGTCACCAATAAAAATAGGGTTTTGGAGTAATTGCGTTCTAGTAAGTAAACGATCTTTAAGCAAACTATTTTTTGAGCCAAATTCCAATTAATTTTTTACAGCTTTGTATCAGTCACTCCATGAAATAAACCGCAGGTTGTGCTTCCAAGTGCTAGTGCACTAAGGGCTGCACGATTACATGATAAGTCCGTGAAACTGAAGGAAGGGGTCGTCCACATTTTATGCGTTAAATTGTAATCATTTCACAACATGTGACGCCACGCGATGACGCAAATGCTCAGTGGTCAACCCCCGCAGTGGCTTTATGTTAATTTCTGTTAAAGGCACAATCAATACTACACAATTCCCAACCCTCTGCCATTTTTACACACTCCCTCTGCACCAAAGTTTTTTCTTCAAACAA
Organism: Mantis religiosa; assembly: GCA_030765055.1. Classification (NCBI taxonomy): domain Eukaryota; kingdom Metazoa; phylum Arthropoda; class Insecta; order Mantodea; family Mantidae; genus Mantis; species Mantis religiosa. Next base: position 125,243,370 of record CM060952.1, on the reverse strand, counting down.
GGTGCTATCTGTCGACTCAAGAACACAAAAAAACCTATCCGTTCTTTGTCTGACAAACTTTTAATGACATCATTAGCAGCTCTACGAGCTACTTCTTTACGCTGATGAGTTCCAGGGTTGAACAAAATGTCCACGAAGTACCTCTTGTAAGAACTTAATTACATCAAAGCACTTTCAACACTGTGATAAATGTTATGAAGCACGAATGAAATATTTGGACAGACTTGCGCTAAAGAAGCCATAGAAGAAAAAATATGCAGTTTTCGTTATTGGATCTCAAACGATACATAAATTATAGGATAACTATCTTGCAAGAAAGTAAATGTACACTTTCCGTAGGTCAATATCACTGGCGCTCCACTACTAGAGGGTATGGAAACCAAATCTCACCAGTAACGTGGTCGCCATTTTAACCTATTGCTCACTTCGAGGATTTCTGTGGCTATATTAGCCGAATAGAACGAAAAATCTGCTAATCATCACAAAACAAGAAAAAATTCTCTTGCCGCTGAGCTATCAACTACATGGTGTTGGAGAATATGCAAGAAAAGGGATAACCCTTATAATTATGATTTTAACACAACCAGTATCACTGTTGTGTACAGTGGCCACAATGGAAATCTTTACTTGGTAATAAAAACAACAAACACTGGCTTTACATAGTTTTATTTTGAACTTTTCCGTACAATTAGTACTTGGTGATATTTCCCTTAACTTGTATCACCTTCATGAGTCTCCTGGGCATCGAATCTGCTAGATTTTCAAAATATTTTTTGCCCATTTCCACCCATAACTTTTTCAATGCCTCCTGCAGCTGCTTAATATTTGATGGTTGCAGCTCTTCAATTTTATTTTTCATTTGATCCCAAGTACTTTCTATTGGATTTAGGTCAGGAGAATTACCAGGCCAGTCAAGTACATTATTGTCTTCTAGGAACTTCTGAACCATCTTTGTTCTGTGAGCAGGGGCTCCATCATGCATAAAGAACTGACATTGATGAATTGGCCAAAAGTTACCAAATGCTGTTGCAACACTTCTAAACAGTTACCTCCATTCATTGTTGCATTTTGAGGGAGAAAGTACCAGCCACCTCTACCATAATTACTACTAAAGGCACCCCATACCTTCACACTTTCTGGATGTTTAACAGTTTTGACCATAAACTTTGCATTATACCGTGACACATTTTATGGCCTTCTCACCTTTTTGGACTTCCCACTAACCAATTTGAAAGCTCTTTCATCAGAAAACATTACTTTGCGCCAGTCCTCTGATGTCCAGTGCTGATATATTTTGCAGAAATGTACTCTTCTTCATCATAGATTCAGTTAGAAGAGGCTTCTTGACAGCACACCGGATTGGTAAACCGAAGTCTTTTTGAAGGAGATGCTGAATAGTCCGGATTGCAATACTTTTGAGCAGTGCTGGATGATTCTTTTTTAAACCTGCTCCTGTAATCCACGGATTAGCTATCACTTCACGTTTTAGAAGGTCATCAGTCTTTGAGAAGTCTTTCTTTTACCACCTGAGCCTGTTTTTCGAGCTGGTCTGGTGCCATGTGGCAAAGGTGCTGCTGCGTTTTTTGGGTCGTAAATGGCTTGTCTTGAAACCTTTAGATCAGCAGCTGTACGAATTACATAGGTCCCTACCTCTAACAGAGTTAAAGCACGAGTCTTCTCATCACAAGTGAGCTTTTTGCGTCCCATTTTGTGTATTGGATGCAGAAATACACACCTTCAAAAACAGCACCGACATCAAAAATCGCATGACAGCAACGCACAATAAACAACTTGCTGTATGCTAATACCAGAGGCACACTGAGACCTGGGCTGCTAATTAAAGGAAGTTGCTGTTATACACTCGAGAATCACATGATTTGCAGCTCCGCCAGCCTCTTGCGCATTGTGCATGTAAAGCTTTCCCTTGCGTTTAAAATGCAAAGATTTCCATTGCGGTGACTGTATAAGGCATGTTCTCTCTGAACTCTCAAAGCTCAGTGGTAAAACGCAGGCTCTGACAAGCGAGACGAGGCTTCACGGTTCGAACCGTCACCGGTGGACATACTTTTAATCTTCAATGGTGTTACATAGTTAGACGCTCCAAATATTTCAAATATAAAATGTTGGAATAAAAATTTTGACTTCAGATTAGGTTTGAACCTGAACTCTTGGTCGCGTTGGTACAGTATGCATCATAGTATTGAGCTACATAACCTCCGCTGATACACAAATGTATGTATTTATTGCTTCTGTTTCCTAAAATCATAATTCCAAGTGTTTTTCATTTTCTTTGATATTCTACAATGTAGATGCTTAGCTGCAAGAGCACAGTTGTAAATTAATTCGTCACAGTGCTTAAAATTTTAGGAGTTGAAAAGTATGTCCACATGTTAAGGTTTCGAACCATGAAGCTTTGTCTTGCTTGTCAGAGCCTGCCTTTGGTCACCGAGGCACGAGGGCGGGTGATAGAGCGTTCCTTACACACAACATAGATATTGGCTCTGTTAAAATCATAATTCTAAGGGTTATCCCTTTTCTTACATAATCTCCAACACTACGTAGTTGAAGTTCACCTGAAAGAGTATTTTACTTGTTTAGTAGCATTAAGCAAATGTTTCGAAAAATTGAGTTATTACAACAAAAGAAATCTTCGAAGTGAGTAACAGGTTAAAACGGCGACCATGACACTATACATGTATGAACATCACGATTAGCTTTCTTATCCTAAAGTCACGAACACTTGAATGATACTGACTCGCGCAAGGTGTAGATTTACTTTATTGAAAGATAGTGTATGTCGCGCATCAGGGATGCTCAAATAATCCTTAAGATAACTGTTAAAAGAAAATAACGATTATTTATTTGTTTATGATGTGGCACACATGAATAACACAGGCACATGTATATATGGTTGAAATATTGGTATTTTACTGTGCGTTTTAATCCGATAGAGATTTTATTATTGTTATTGTTTTCTTTCCTAATAGGTTTGTAAAATTAATAATGAGAAACCACTGAGATAGTACGTAGCTAGATAACTTCCAAAATTTCACTTCTAAATTTAGCATTTAAAGTTTTAGTCTTTCAGTAAACTGTCGGAAGGCACTGTTTATTGTAAAGGGCTCCATGGAAAACTCTTTGAATGCAAACCCAGGCCTGCATAGCCGAAATTACCCTAAAGCATTTGACCATTCACATTAGTTTGTTGAACAATGAGTGGCGAAGATCACATGCGCATAACACACACACACACACACGCACACACGCACGCACGCACGCACGTACACACACACACACACACACACACGCGCACGCACACACGCACACACACACACACACACACACACACACACACACACATATATATATATATATCGTTATCATAATGCTTGCATAGTGTATATCTGTTATTGATCTTCAACAAGAATTCTATTTATAGTATGTTTTAGGGACCTTGAATTATTTGCTGTAGTGCAAACAAAAAACAGGTCCTTAATTTATTGTTTAAATACCCTTGACAAAATATGCTTGGCTGCGAAAATAGATTAGATATCGCTACATGCCTATATAACTCTTGTGTGATATGATCACATTAATGTTTGCTAATTCGTATTTGTCAGAACATGATAGACAGCTGAGATTACGTGATGTTTGCTCTAAATTGTTACATGTGGGAGAGAGGAGTTTAATGTGTCTCACAGAAGTGGGCCAGTATGATTCATGAATGAACTGACATGGGTGGGTTAACGTCTGATAGCAATAAACACGTGACACCATGTATTTACTCTATGATAATATCCTTACACGTGTAGTGCTCACAAAAGATTCTTTTGGGATAAATGGATCCTCTTGAGGAACCTAGAAGGTAACAACACAAGCTTTATTCTGCGGATTATGCTGGATCCCTGATCTTGGGCTGGCGATGATCTAGAGGTGCACAATCTTTAGCTTCAGAAGTTTTGCAAAAGAGCTCTCTGTATGAGGTAAACAGATTTTTATTGTTGCTCTGCCTTTGAAAGAAACGTAATCCCAACATAAAATTGCTAGCCTTTGTTTTACTGGCACTGGTAAACATTGTACGTGAATATTGATGGGAGAGCGGAAAAAGTGATTTTCAACCATATTCAGTTATAATTTCTAAATATTGCAAACTTTCTTACGAATAAATTCTTTAGCTTAGTTAAAAGGTTAATATTAAATCAATATATTATTAAGCGACCTACTTTTGACTACAAAAAATGTCAACCTCCAAAAATTCCAAAATAGGAGTGGTATCTGAAGACTGTACAATTCTTTCCACGTCACACAACGTTTGACCAATAAGAGACTACGAAACTGGTTTCAAAATAGAGGTTACTTAACCTGTATTTTACTATCTCAGCAGCTTTTGTCTCTGCTTATCACTTCCTTATCACTGAAGTTTGTTTTATCATCTCCCTAACATCTGTTAATTTGTTTGCGATCGCCATTTGTTTTCCGAATAGTTAGTCAAATTACCTTTACCAAAACAACGAACACTAAATAATAACAAGAGAAACAGAAATATTATTCGGAATCAGTTTAATTAAGTTAGTAAGTTGATTAAATTTTTGATTATATTCATGTCGTACATATAAATTGAGGGGTTATATTTTAATAGTAATATATTCAGTATACATTCATCCCATAAGAATCTGCCTGTATTAAAATATTACGCAATGTCATGCTTCAACAAATAGGTTCAAAATGGTGATTCTGTATCTTTATATCTTTACAGTTCCCAAGAAAGTACTTCTTTTTCTCTTTCCATGGCTGCTTTTGTTGTGGGGAAGGAAGACGTAGGTTGCTGCAGACAATACTACGATGGTTTGACATTTGTACCTAATGGTCACATCCATTTTATAATTATGCCCCTCTTTCCAAATACACCTTTGCTATTAAGTAAGACGCATGATGCATAAAGTTGCATAATCTTTACCACTTGGGAAAGGAAAATTGAGAGACTGCATTGAGTGTATTCCAAAATAAAACCTGCAGAATTTGTGGGAATAATCGTAATAAGGAAGAAAGCCTCTGCAAGGAATAAAACGTTGCGACTTCCACTCTTGAAACAAGCACCTTACCGCTCTGAGCAGTCGTGACAGTGCATATTCATGTATCTTAAGTTTCAGTAACAAAGATAATAAAGGTTTCAGCCGAAGCTAGCGCCTCTATTTCAGAAAGTAGAAGGAGATCAACAATGTGTAGTAGACATTGGGTACTTCTCATTCAGGGGCTCTGGAATGGAGTGCACACAGCGTTGAGGAACTACTACAATTATTTGCACTGTTCATTGTAACAGTTCCAATGAAATAGTTCTTACTAGACAAGAACAACTCTTCTTTCACCTTGGTCTCCCTCCATAAAACTCCAACATTATCCCTACAAAAGTTCATACTGCTGAGTACTCCACTGTCAAGGTAGGCTTAATGTTACCAGATATGAACGCATACTACATTTTTTAAAGAAAGGAAAAGCTATAACAATGTAAGTAACAATATCCAATTGTTCACCAAGATACAAGAATTTACAACGGAAAACACAATTTGTTTCATAAAGTTGTACAATGATGTTATAAAGGAATTAGTTTAGCTAATTCATTAATTATAACTCAACACAAAACCGAATTTTGAACATTTATTAATATAAGATTCCCTACATATAAAATTTTATTGCAAAATCGAAAAGATATGTTTCACAGATGTAATTTTTTAAAATTAGCATAGCCTAAATGAGTTTCAGAAGCTCTCTGAAATTAAAAATTAATTTGCAAAGATCTAATTACATTTTGGGTGAATGTGCAGTGTAGCGGTATGTCGACAACTAAGTCATTTGGGCTTGACCAGTCACTTTACCTGTATACGTTACCATAAACATAGAACTATTATTAAGGGATCTTCCATACAAGTTTTTGAAATCCCAACTCAAAACTGAATTAAGTTTATTATTGAGCTCCGATTACAAAATGAGACACATAGTTATACATATGTTTTATTTTCGTTCAAATATCTGACTTCTTCTAACTAGGGAGACTAAAAGGAATTCAATTACCTAACGACACTCACATTTTCGTTTGATATCGTGAAACGAAAAGCAGTTCATAACCTCTTTATTTGTATAAATGTTGAATAAATATGTTTAGGATTAACTAAGGGACCACCACCATGGTGTGAGATGTGCATTTACCTTTCAGGGCGAATCAGTTGCATAAAGAGATTCTCCGGAGATTTTCAGTATCCTCACCTACTGTAACCATGCTACTGCCCTTTAACTATGGTATTGTGCTTGTATAGAAATGAAATGAAATGTGTAGTGTTTAATGCCCGCTTTTACTACATACCGCACCGCAGGCGATGACACTGAGGATACGTGAGATGAAGACGGAGCACCGGTGGAAAGAGATGACGGGGGAAACCGGAGCTCCCGGAAAAAACCCGCCCCAGCGCCGTGTTGTCCACCACAAATTTCACTTTGCGGTCGCCTGGGATCGAACCCGGGCGGCCTTGGTGAGAGCCCAGCGGTGCTTGTATAGAGGAGAGAGTGTAGCAGTCAATCGCTTACTTTCTAAATAATCCTACATAATTTTCATATAGTAGGGCACCTTCTATATGGTGTAGAGAATCTAACATTGCTTAAAACTTGTGGAAATAACTATCCGTAAGTAAATTGACTATGTGTCTTTTACAGAATACTCACTGGCTTATTTGATCTTACAGGGGTAACATTTTTAAACAGCGAACGACTATTATACTTACTAAATGTATATCCCACGTATAATGTATGGAATTATTGCACAAGGATATCAGGATGTTTATAGTGAAACTTACTCTTTGCCCTTTATAAATGTAATTTCACGAAGCCCCATGACATTTTAATAAACAATTGAAAACGTTACTCCTGATATTCACAAAAATGGATATGAAACTGAGCTTGATGTTATATCTTCTTATCCGTTCCTGATAATTTTAAACCTTCTTTAAATGTGGTATACCTGCACCGATATTTTAAAAGGACGTAATTATCAGAATGTTGTAGCAATTTTTACATTATTACAATAATACTTTCCTTTAGTTTCTTCATTCTTTAATAACGAAGGCTACATAGCTTCTACATAATATAGAAACATTAACGTCAATACACAACAAAAATGGAGTAAAGGTGGTGAACATTAAGATTTTCCATTCTCAGGACCCGAGTTAAAAATTTTAAAAACATATGAAGTCTGCAGCCATTAAAAGAATCTGATCAATACACGATTCTGCTTTGTTCAAAACTGCACCTTGAAATGCTTATTCCGCCATGTATTTCAGGTTAATAGGGATAATCAATTTGATAACTTAACTTACTGCATATTTCCCTGCAGGATATACTGATAAGGGAATTAGTAAAATAAAATGATAGTGCAATCTTTTATAAATCCAGCCGCTTTGTAATGGTTTTGAAATTCTATTATCTCTGAATGAACACAATCAAGAACAAGAAGAGTAATTGATAGTTTCCGGAGAAAAATATAAATTATTTTAAAATTCAGATTATTACCAAAAATATCTCGGAAATAGTTAGCTCCACAAAAATGTATTGGACATAAAATCTCTCATTTAACGATATCTACGTTTTTGGTATAAAAGATTTTGTTTATCTTTTATGCATTACCACTTAAGTAAACGGTTATCAAAATAAGAAGACTTAAGAAGATATTCCCAGAAAACCTAAGATATACATATGGAAACTAATATTGTATTTTATTCAAAATAATATGACTGACAAAATACTGTAGGATTTTATTCTTTTAGCTATTATATTTTCTGAGAAAAGACGTAAGCTCATATAATGAAGGAAATGTACACCATAGAATATATAAAGCGAAATTGTAACGGAATAAGCACCAACTTTAGTATATTCTAGCTGAGTAGTCATCATTAGCTTCTAATTCTCTTAATCTTGTACACTTTCATGACTCGGAGCTATTGCTCATGTTCGTGTGACATTTTCATTGTATTCTTTGAAGTGTATAAAGGACCATGGACTGATATTAATCTCAGTCTTCTGGAGTTAAGTTCCACACTATCCTTTTCGTATCTTCTATCTTCTAGAAAAGTGAAAAGATTAGAATTTTCGGCGCTCACCCTCTTGTTATGTATTTCAGCAAGCCTAGTCCCATACAGATCTTTCTCTCTAAACATCTTAGCCTTTTTGATTATTATAGGGTGAAAGACCAAGCAAATGTATTCCAGTACATATAGGTACCACCTTAAAGAGCAAATGTTCTTCAATGTAGCAAACGTGGAGAAACAAAGGAAGAAATAAAATTGCACTTAGGAACGTAGCCATCATTAGCAGTAGAATATAGTAAAATAAGTACACTAAGGCACAAAAGTTACCGAAATTTCAGTGACGAGAACATGACGCTACTGCACTTGAAGAGACAGGTGAAACATTAAATATATTACTAACAACATAGACACATCAAAACACAATAAAACTATATAGAAGTAAATATCAGGGAGTTTATACGAAAAAAGGAAACAGAACTCCTAGATTTGGTCATTTTAAACCACACAGTTCTTATAATATATACATATACTAATATTCCCAGGAACAAAATTATATTTCAGATGTATTTTAAGATGCTTGATCATAATATACAGCGTGATGGATTATCCAGCAACAGCAGACATATCGACCAGCAATATTGAATAAAAACATGCCGTTTAACTCGCAATTGAAACCAAAGTTTCAAAAACCAAAATGCCACTCTTTTTCAGACCGGATTCTTTACTTTGACACCGAGGTGCAGATAGGATTCAAACATAATCAAATCTAGTGGCAAGACATTTCAAAATTTTGCGCATCGGCTACAGGCAGAGATAATGTATTCCACCGAGTCAATGTAGGAACTCCAGATATTCTTGGGTTTCTTCATTCATAGAAATCTATCACAATGTTGTAATACAGCAACATAATGCAGTCTGTTCTTTGACTTTTAGCTATACACTTTAACATAAACCAAAATCCTGGAAGATACAAATGAATATTGACATTGCTGTAGCCCATTAACTTGTATTATTCAATTACAACATACCTAAAGCTACAACTATCGAAGTAAGGAACTGTAAATATAAGTATCACCATATTTCCCATACACAATTTTTATAGCATAAGTGAAAACATTGTGATAAAACCTTGCTCTCGCCTCCGTAGCGTAGCTATTGTCTGCCTCATGTCCAAAAGATAATGAGTTTGAATCTCGGCCAGTATTTTCTTCCCGGAGTTGTCCCTTAGCATGAGAGATGAGTTTCGGATAACGCTAAGCTCCATGGACCCTGGGCTACACTAATTTCATTTATCGTCCGATATAATCAAACTGGTTAAAGGATATTAATTTAAAAAATACATATAGCAGAAAGAAACAAAAGAAAACTCAAAGGTACTTTATATCTTACAACTCTTGAAAACATGCGGGGTGTTTAAATACACAAGGCTGTGATGTGTAGAGGAAAACTATAAAACTGTTATCAAAGATAAAAATCAGTAAAAGCAAATTAGCGTAAAAACTTTCAGCATAAAAACATTTTTCTATGAAATCTGTGTTAACAATTTCAGCCAAATCCTACGCTAAACTATGGTCCAATCATCACGCAGTGGAACTAGTTCAAACGTTGCTCAACTATTTTGTACCTGTTGAAATATATATAAAAACATTTAGCTGTCACCTAATCATGTTAGCTAGATAGCCAAATATCTCATTCTCTAATCTGTTGATTCAGAACTACCTAAAATAACAACTGTGTTATTAGCATATATTCGTTGCAAGAAAAGCTTCAGCTCTTATTTTATAATCTAAATTTACCATGCTATATTTTGCTTGTCAATAATGTGCATTTTGTTGACCCTTACAGGAACAGTTACCGTAATGATTTTGGATGTCATTTTGTCAGTGATTCCCTAACACAGTTCTGTTAACAAACGTTCTGTAAATAGGTATTGACTGTAAATATCACTTTAATGCTTTATAAGTAGGTTACTGATACATATTGTCATTTTACCTCAAAAGTCTGAAATTGGTAATTGAAGGGAGCTTTCAACAGTAAAACCTGCTGCAATAGTGAGCTTACGTAAAATGGGCCACACCATAAGTCAAATTGCCACACAAGAATAAAAGCTTTCCTGCGAAGTGTGCATTTCACTGTATAGAAATCTGTAACTACAAACAGCAATAATGATCATTATCGAAAGGTGAGGCATATTTCACGTCGAAAAGCAATGATAAACATTTAATAGAGTCCGGAAAGGTGATCGTTTCAAAAGCAGCACTCATGCTGGCAGCGCAACTAAACCAGTTGAGGAATGAATCTTTGACGTTTCTAGCGAAGACACGACTTTAGAATGCACATCTGAAAGATTGCATTGTGACAAAGGAACCACTATTGAGAGCTGTCAATAGATGGGAAAGATTAAAATGGGCCGAGCAAAATGTAAGCTGGGCTATTACTCAGTAGCAAAGTTTACAGATGAATCAAAGTCTAAGCTATTTGGCTAAAACCGTCACCAGTTTTCCGACGTGTAAATGATAAACGCATGGCATCTCAGTGCATATCTACTGTAGTCAAGCACGGAGGTAGTTCAGTGCTGGAATGGGTTGTTTTTGTTGGCAATAGGACAGGCAATATTGCGAAAATAGAAGGAATTATGAACAAGGGGCATTATCAAAACATTCTCCAACATCATGCCAAACTATCTGGGATGCATCTAATTGGCAATTGTTGCACTCTGCAGCAGGACAATGACCGCAAGAATACATCTTTGCTCTATAGAGGATGCTTTGAACGACTGGAAGAGATAAGAGCTGAAGATCATGGTTTGGACCACTTGAAGTACTGACTGCAATCTTATTGTACTATTTTTGGATCATGTGGACAGAGAGGTCAGAAGGAAACAATCCACTAATGTAAATGTGGTTTGGAGTCATGTAAAAACGTATGGAGGGATAATTTTGAAGATACACTATCGCACTTAATAGAAATTATGCCCGGAGTTTGCGAATGTGGAATTAAAGCAAGGGGAGATTACTTTTAAGAAAGGAAAATGTAACATGTGTTGCTGAATTTCATTAATTATACTGTTGGGACTACGTATTATGTCACTACTGTTCCTTGTTTCCATAGATCCTAAAACTGAGGTGTGTTCAAAAACTTAAGAATGGTAGTGTAAATTTGTAACAAAACCATTTCTAGAAATGTGTATTTTGATTAACATGAAGGGTATGAAGGACATGGTTTATGACCTAAGTCACCCATAATAACAGTATTTATTGATATAATATAAAATATAAATATCAAATATCAAGCAGGATTATTGCGTTTTCTCTAGTACCATGGAAAACGTAAAAGGGATATCAGAGTATGAATGGTTAGGTACGAATAAGCTAAGTACACAAGTTGCTCTTTTAAAAAGGTAACTGAAATTCGTTAGCAGGTTTGCCGTTTAAAGTTAAGAGCTCGGAGAATTTTTTGCGATTTGAATCTAAACCAGAGGCCAGCGCTATGTAACGCCTAACTAACTTAGGTATTCTGATCTTCTCTGTGAAGGGAACAGCTTTGAGGGTTGATGGCACGTGGAAATGTTGTTTAGTGTGCGCTATTCGTATTCACTGTGAGGTGATGACGCACCTCGCCCTGTTTACAAATCGCTTCCCGCATTTGCCACCTCTCCTAATGACGTTCTCCACATTCCCACTTAGCGAAACAGCCTAACAGCTAAATTACCTCATTTATTTTAACTTTGAATAAAAAAGTTAGGTTGGAAGTCCAAACTGAGGAAGGCACAAACATTTGCAAAATACAAACTCTCTCTGTTTGTTGTTTTCATTTTCTATCTCACATAAATATGCAAGCAAAAATGAGAGTTTTAGGAAAAGATCTGATGTTTTGCGTTTACTTGCTTTGATTTAGACGTATCTTATCTTTTATACCTTCCTAAAAAGTAGTTTCATAAAGTATTACTTTTCAAACCTCTTATTATAACATTTTGAAAAATAATAACTTATGCAACTATTGGATAACCTCGACAATTATGGTATAGTAGGAATACCATACTATGATTATCAACAAAATGGATACAGCATGTTTTTTGCAATCACAGAGTTATTAAATTTTAGGAAATAAATAATGAAATGAAGTGCATAACAATATACGTTTGCATAATGTCACCCAATTATCGGAAGGTGCGACCAACTGGCGGCTGGGTGAGTGGCGGGAGGCATTCCACAAACGCCTACCCATTTGTCTTATAGCGCTAACGAAGGGATGGTTGGAAAAACATCACTGGCCGTCTCTTTTCCCTCACCCAGACGTCTGGAACCTTCGGGGTGATTCACTGAAACGCGAGACTTCTAGAAATAGCGATATTCCTATAAAAAGGGGCTGCAGTTGGCCTGTCAGTCAGTTCTTGGCGAGCAGCTGTGAGGAGCTCCGAGTGAGCGGACGGACTGGAAGACGGTGTACGTGTATCAGAGGAGTTGTACGTAACTGTGAGCGTGCAATGGACATGTGACATACGAACTGGTGAATTGTAATTGTGTGCGCTAAGTAATTCTATGTCATCGGCAATTTTTTCCATTATAATTCGGTGGAAATAAAGAACATTTTGAGTTTGTGCAGTTGGACTTTTAATTTAACGAACCCACAAAGTCACAGTCTATTGAGACATTAGCTTTCCCTCTTCCCCAATTCCCAGCGTGGTTTTGTACTGAACCGATAATCAAGGCAGCCACTTGATCATGTTCACTTTGTGGAACAGAGAGCAGATATTACAACCGTGATACAGCTTATTATTGGAGATCACGGTGAATAATTACAAACTGAGTTCCCCATTATTGCATTTTTAATATCATACAGAGATTTTCCTTTTCTTCATTATCCACAGAAAGGCTTATCTCGCCGCCTGCGGTGCCGCATTAAGTAAACGCAAGCGTAAACAGTACACATTCACTCACTCACTCACTAATTAATTAATTCATTCATTCATTCATTCGTCGTAGTGAAATCGGCGTAGTTAGGACCCTGAGGCAATGGTATGATCTATAATTTGGTGTCACTGTATGGAAACTTGAAATTCAATAATCTTTGCACGCCATCACAAAAACAACTGAATGCTGAGCTCCAATAATAACCACTATTTGGAAAATGACAGATGTCACAAGAAAGCTATTTGGAACACATTATTTGTTTTAAAAGGATTTAATTCGTTGTCTCTTTTTGTCAATTTTTACAGAAGTTCTTTTGAATAAAGTGGACTTGTCAGACTACTTACAGATAATAATTAAAGCTATATATCATATAAATGTTACTGTGAAGTACTCAGATTTTCTTGATAAGTTGGACGGATCCTTGTAACACGTTGGACTAAATAATTTGATGTTTATCGAATATGTAGTATTTACTTAGTTATAGAAAGTAAAGGTGTCTTTTCCGTAGTGGTGCTTCAATAGCATTATTCAAAGGGAAACTTCATAACTAAGGAAAGGGCTTGGAAGGATGCAAGACAAATATTTTAGTAAACTACTTTTATCCCAAACTATAATTTAAATGGAAAATTTTTTATATTTGTAATTAAAAAAATAATTCTGACATATCTGCCTTAAGTATAGGACATAAAGATTATAGTGCATTTTTAATTTACTGGAAGTAACCTTAAGAATCCTCTTGCATGTCACTGAATCTTTTATTTCTAGAAAATAATAGAATGTAGATCAGAACTTATAATATTGAAAAAGTTGCTACTCTCGTTAAAATATCCAATTGGTGCTAATTAACTTGATCTGGCATAAATTTATCCATCTCTCTCTCTCTCTCTCTCTCTCTCTCTCTCTCTCTCTCTCTCTCTCTCTCTCTCTCTCTCTCTCTCTGTCTGTCTGTCTGTCTGTTCAGATTTCAGTTTTACCGGGCTGAGGATTAGAAGGTCACCCTAACGAAAGTTTTATTCTCCATCTCTCTCTTTCACATACACACATAAACACTTATGGGGACATAAAAGAGAGCATCTTTTTGTGACTTGTTGACCTATTGACTCTTTTCTGTTTCGTGCATTCAACGGTGGATGAATGAACTTTATAATTTTATGAATTTTGTGATATGATAGTTGTGCGTGAATGTTTATAACGACTCATTTACCCAACTCTATATTATGAAGACAAAAGCAATGGCACTTTATGAAGAATGCTCTAATCTACATTATCAGTTTATAGAAACGTGAGCTACTTTAACCAGTAAGTTGTGACGTAAGGAACGAAGATAAGTTAGCTAAATTTTAATTGATACGTGAAAGATATTCCTGATATTAAAGAAAACGACTTGCAGTGCAACTTGAGTGGAAATTAACGTATCTGAAGTGTAAATAACGTTATTCATTTTTCTTCCACCCATTCTTCCCTCCTCTCCTTTAGTATCCATAGTAGGTAGTTTTACTTTCCTCAGATGAAAATTCATTATTTGACTTTCCTTTTCTTCTCCCTTTCTCTCACTCCTTCTTGGCCATTCAATGTCATTTGGCTAAGTACGCTTAAAGCAGGCTGTTGCTTAAACACTTAACTATTGCATTTTCCTGAAACAGTCGCACCTATCATAAAATTCGAAATAAGATAATTTCTGCAGTGGTTTTACCGATTAACGTCAAGTAGACAGAACAAAAGGGGCTTGTCAGAGTAAATTCTACAAAAATAAATACAGAAAGTCAGGTGTATAGCGGTTTATTGTGGATGAAGGTGGTGGTGAAGGAATTGTCACCTTTGGTGAAGTTCTATTCTTGAAGTTCACCGGTTGCTCTCGAGCGATGATCTCTGCACACAGGATCGAGGTATCGGAACGGAGAAATATTCAATTATGCTACTGTGTGATTAACTTTCCAATCATACTTTCCCAAAGAAGAATACTTTAGTCCACATATACAATTCGATACTAAGACCTGAAGCTTTCCTGGCGACGAATACGCTCACTTTCTTCTCGGGCAGCCAGCCAGGTGAAAATATGATTAGATATCAACGTTTCGGGAGTGTGCATCTCTCCCATCATCAGGATATTTATAAAACGTTATATCCACAGATGAAACACTGGATATAATACAACTATAAACAAGGACTCCTCTTTGAAACCGGCCTTAAAATGGAAATCCGTCGATTTAAGGAGTAAAGATCAATACAGCTTGATATTCAAGTTAAGTAGTTACGTTTCATTGACACAATTTTCTAAACTCACGCCATTTCCTGACCTGACATTTAATTTATTGAAAACAGTATTTTGTTCAGTAATGCCTAGTGCTTTGTCTTTGTTTATAGTTGTATTATATCCAGTATTTCATTTGTGGTTATAACTTTTATAAATATCCTGATGATGGGAGAGATGCACGCTCCCGAAACGTTGATATCTCATCGTATTTTCACCTGGCTGCCCGAGAAGAAAGTGAGCGAATTCGATACTTGTTCTTACAAAATTTTGAAGATTATTGATATTTGCCTTCACTCCTTCTACTAATGATGCAAAATACTAATTATAAATTAATAGTACATCAGCTATTGATGCGTCGATTATATATTACACATATGCGTCCATTTTCAACTCCTTATATGCAAAATTGAAGAGTAATACTGATCCACGTCTATCCTCTAGGAATGTTCCTTGCACAATACCTGGTTCTTGCAAAGATTCCAACTTCCTTATTTTGTTGCGATGGTTGCACAAATTCTAAACTTATGCTGTATCATTCTCATGGCCTGCCTTAATTTTAACTTATAGTTTAACATAAATGTAATCTCTTCAACTATCCTTCATACATTCATTTTAAAAGAATCTAAGCAGAAAATATCTGCTGCAGGTGTGTGCAACAAATTAGGTTACACATTATGCTTTATGTAAATAACATTTTGGGTAATAATATTTTCTTCTTTACCTTATTTAATCATTTTCACTTTCTCAACAATGTACCTACAGTAAGTAAGAGAAAAAATGATGTATTTTACTGAAAATGCAGTTTTGGGACTATCTGAATTTAAAACATATTTTTAGAAAAACTGAATGTGTACATGTAAGGTAAGCGCTGGTGAATCGCATCAATATTTTGAAAATCTTTCACAAAAGCCATAATCGTCACTTAAATATGAAAGCTTTTACCTTATATGGAAACCTGAAGTGCTAAGTTTTTCTATGAAGAATTTTCTGTTTACTGACGTTTTCATTTTTATTCCAAGCGGAAAGTAATCCTAATCGCCCGAAATAGGGGGTAGAATGGGCTTGGCATATTGGACCAATAGGAATTGAAAGAAAAATGGTGGAACCCTCAATTTCAGTATATAATGTAATCGCGAGAACGAAATAACACATTTCTACACTGTATATTCATATCTTTATGCATCTCACACACATTCTCCACATATGCTTCCTTCCCACAGCGCTTACATAGATTTCGCAATATGATTCTCAATTTTCTGGGCTCATTTGAGCATCATTTCACCCATTCCATTCATAATCTGATATGACTTAACGTTGGAGGACGCAAATAGAACAAAAACACATACACATTTTGAACACTCCGCTTACCTTATTCTGCTTCTCCTCCTGTTGTACCGGTATATAGGTTTGTTACTTAGCAGCACTGATTAAGTAACTATCATAACAACAAGAAAAATTATGAATGTAAGAAAGTCTTATTTTCCTACTGGGGCAATATCAATGCATCTTCATTGTAAATATATCGTAAACGAACTTTAAAAATAACAAACTAAGAGAAATGGGGCAATTACATAGAGCTTTTGCGGAATAAAACTCGATTTCTTACTCAGACTGAAGAAACACAATCGTATGAAATACTTAACTCCCTACAAAGGTCACTCAACACAAAAATACGTTACAATCCCCTAGGGAGCAGATTTTGAGAAACTAATCGGAGTCGTCCGCCATCTGAATCATCCCGATTACCTGATGTACAAACCACATAGATGAAAAACGAAAAAAGAAATTAAATACCAGTCAAACTGTATCTTTCAACGTTGCTACCACAAAGATTTATATAAACGTCACCCACACTACATTATTCTTTACATGGCATAGTTTTTCAAAACTTGAATTTCTTCAAAAATTTTGATTAAATTAATATATGTTTAAGATATTTTTATGGAAAAAAAATATCGATTTTTTCAAATATCCTCTGAAGTTCTCTTTGGTGACTTTTGCCTAACTCGGAAACCATAAGTGATAGAAAAAGAAATCGCATAAAAATATAAATCCTTTTACTTTTTATGGAGTAAATTATTTCGCAGATACGTCTTAACCATCTGATTTGTTCAATACTAATTGCTTTTATAAATGGGAAGCTGATACTCATTCTTTTTATCTCTCGGCCATCATGATTTCGGTTGTAAAAACCTGAGCTTTACAACAATAGTTTTCCAAAGTTCTTATGATATGGATAGCTTTTAGTCGTTTAATCATCTGGTGAAGGATTAAGAGGACGTACTGAAATAAATATACAGACTCATTTGGCAACTAATACCTTGTATAATCTTAACAGTTTTCCCACTTCAAATAGAAACATTTGAAAGATAATCTTATCGAAAGAAATACTTCAGGGTCACATCTTCAAGTAGAGGTTTGCTTTACTGGCGACGCCTGTACCAGGAAACTAGGTGAAATGAATCCAAAGAGCACTAGGGAAAATATTTTTATTTCAATGGCAATGTGAAGCTTTCTGTCACACCTATTGTTTGAAAGCTACTTTTATTTTCCAACCGGGTGTTTTAAAAGCGATACATTTATTGGGCTTTTGCTCTGCTGGTGTTACACTTACCATTTTGTACTAATTCTATGGAAGTGCTACAAAACTGGTATCTTCAGTTGTATTCACAGCAGTTATCCTTTTGCCTGGCAAGGAAGAGCTTGAGCTTTCGGAAGAGGTGCAAATTTCGGAGGGCACCGTATCTGAGAAGAAAATTTTGGAGGGCAGGTGTATTTTTCTCGTGAACGATGACCTCTTTTCTCCAGATAACCCAGCTTTTTCTAAGACAATATCTTGACAACTAAAAGATGACAGTAATAGTCCTTCTTTGTTTTTCCTTAAGCATTGAAAAATATTAATTGCATGATTTTTCCCATGTGTGAAATTGGTGTTATCTTATTTGCAAGTAATCAGCAGTGGTTTTATTGTCTTTTATTGCCTTTTGAATTCTCATGATTGATTACGAATTCCAGTTTCATCTGTTGTAATGAGTAGGTGCAGAAAAATATTTTGGTTCTCTTAAGTCTATCCAAAACGAGAGACTGCACAAAATTTAGCATATTAATTAGGTTTGCTAGCGTTGTGAGCAGAAGTAGTTACCATCTTGTGCAAATCCTTATTGTTTAAGTTCTTCATGATATGCCCATGCATTTCGAGTGCCGAATCTCTGACAACGTATGGCGAAATTTTGCGGAAGACACTTTTACTGTTAATAAGACCTTCATCTCGATTGTTTTCAAGGCTATTACGGCAACGTGTAAGCTTCGTAACCCATTTGTTTACGTTCGAAAACAAAGACCATTAAGTACAGTAATGGATAAATCTGGTTTATCCGTATTAGCTGAATTAGATGTAAGAATAATATAGGTTTGTATGGCTCAGTTAGCTAGGCACTGGTCTACTAATCTCAAAGTGGAGGTTTAAATGCAGCCTAGACCGTTAGCTTTTAAGCCAGCTTAAAGCAAGCCTACATTGAAAATTCCAAATTTTATAATAATAGAACTATCATCAGAAAAATTAAAACACATAATTAGAGTATCATTTTAAACTCGCCTGCAAATGTTCATGTTGCTACATCAAATAGTTCATGAATTATTCATTACTTTTGTGAAAAGTGACTCGCCGTATAAAATGTCCTACGTGTCAAACAAATTTGAGCTTTTAAGTTAAATTTTTGTTTTCGGCTAGTACAGAGCAATTTTAAAATAACCACAATCTTATACTTTTGAATACTCTTTTAGAATCTGTTCTCAAAATAGTTTCCATGTGTTACATCTCAAAATTTTTAAACTTTTAAACGTTTAATATTTTTAACTTTTTTATTACTTAACACCATATAATTTTCAAAACATGAGCATTAACAAACAGGGTGAAAGTGAAGTTTCTTATTTACATATTGTGGACCTATTCTGTAAGTTACACCAAGTTAAATGAAAAACTTTGACGAGTGGGGCATTTTGTATACTGAAAAGTGTTTGTAAAAGTCTCTTAGAAAATTAATTTTAAAGTAGCGATTGTTACGTTTAGCGATTGTTAAATGTCTCCTTAAATTGTCACACGATGGCCTAAGATGGTGAAAATGATAAAAATAGTACGCCATCTATTACCACACACCATAAGCTACCAAAAGATGCTAAATAAGGAAATTTACGATTTTCAACATTTTCTTCGTATTTTCAGTGTAGCCTTGTATACTGAGGGCGCTTACGTGATCTAGATAATTGAGAGTGTCGTTTCCGAATAAAATGCTTTAGAAGAATGCTTCTTCATTAGAAGATTATGCGATTTTAAAGATAAAAGTTCTTGAATAATTTCTAGAAAAATACATACGAATGTAACACATACATGTTATGGAGTAGCGAGCATAATTATCTCTTTTATGCATCCATAATTCAACATAAAACTAAAGTAATTTCAAAATTAAGAATGTCCTTTTACTTGTCACATTCTGGTAAACAGGTCATGCTAATCCTTTTAATGTTTTAGGTATTCGGTATTTTAAATTAAAAGTGTTTTATAACAATTTTTAAGGGATATGCAATCGGTTGCGTGCTTTCGAAATTATGCTATTATTTTCTAATACCATAGTTTATACTTTATAACATAGGTGTTTAAAATAGATTGTCAATGAAGTTAAGTAAATGCAGATGTAAAAGTTTCGTTTGTTTAAAAATTCTGCCAACACGCCTAACAACACTAAAAAGTGTCACATCCTTGGCACAAATTTAAAACATTGTATGTTGTATTAAGCTCGTAGTATGACGACCCACTAACAAAAAGCGTTAAGCGACGTGATAACATGTAAGCAGGCTGGCAAAATGTACGGAAAGAGGACCAAACGGATGTGATGGGGAGAGGAATAAGAAAAAAAAAAGAGGAATAAAGAGAGATAGACGTTAATATTCGACAGCCATTATCAGAGTATAAATATTTACTCCTGTCTATACTTTGTATACTTTGTTGGCGATGTTAGACGGGTGTGCGCAAATCTGTCTGCAAGTAGGTGGGGTGATTGGTGTCCTTGATTGTCAATGAGGAAGGATGAAAAACTTGTAATTCTCACAAATTATTCAGGTTACAATGTCAGCCCGCAGGTTACGTTCAAAGGGACTGCTTTGCGTCTACCAACTTCTTAGCTGAACCTATTCTATTCATAACTCTCCTATAACGTTTCTCTGAATTTTTATAAGTCTAGTTTTCAGCTTTATTTCAAGGATGCACATACTGGGTTAGTAAAAAGTATGGAATAATGCCTGTAACAATGCCGATGTTGCAACTCTATGAAGTGATATTTTTAGACAAGCTGTAAGGTATCAACGGGCCTTCACACTGTTATGATTACAAATAAAGGCAGTGAGCTCTTTTAATGACAATATTTCCTTTTTCTGCATCGTCCAGTTCTCAACTCTCAGAAAGTACAAACAGATACCCTTTCAAAGCACAATTTAAATTTATTAATATCTTAGTGCATGTGTACTGAGCAGAGGAAAACACATAATTACTTCAAATTGAATTAAAAATTCAGGAGCTTACTTTAATATACGGCTTTGGATTGAAAAAATACAGACAAAAGTTAAGCTAATACGAGCATCAATGCTTACGTCATTGTAAAATATTCCTGAAAGTAATTAGTCATTGCACAATATACAGGAAGACAACGAATTAAAATATCCCCAAGATCTCCTGACCTGAACCCCTTAGACCTTTTCTTTTGGAGATATTTGAAGTGGAGGGTTTACAGGGACCGACCAAGAGATCTTGAAGAATTAAAGCGAAGAATTGGGTAAGAAATGCAGCTGACCAGGCGAACAGTGTTGCTGAAACCATTAACTCATTTCAAAGACAGTCATTGGAATAGTTTGGCAGTAAATGGAGACACCTTTGAGCCCCTTTTGAAGTGAATTCAGTGTGCCTCAACATAGCACCACTAATTTTGTTATGAATGTGATTTCTTGGTATAAATTACATGTGATGAAATACGTCCTAATATGTTGAAAATACAAGTCAAAAAGCATCTAACTGTACGTTTCATATTAATATTCATATTTATTGCATCTTAATATAGTGTTTGAACACAATCAAGCCATGTCATTTGTGTAATACATACTCTCCCTTAAAAGTAAACGATTAGAAATGTCAAAAAATTGTCATTCTTCCTCAGACACAGACACAGACACAGACACAGACACACAGACACACAGACACACAGACACACAGACACACAGACACACAGACACACAGACACACAGAGACACAGACACAGACACAGACACAGACACAGACACAGACACACACACACACACACACACACACACACACACACACACACACACACACACACACACACATATCGTTATGCAAAATCATAGAAGTTGTCATCAAAATATTCATCTATACTGTAATAGGCTCTGCTTAACAAGAATTTAGTCAGTTTAGATTTAAACTTAGCAGCTGACACAGTAGTTTTTAGGCTATCCGGAAATTTATTAAGTAGTTTTGGACCAAAGTTTTGGGGCTTATGTTCAAAAGTGTTTGCCTGTGACCTTTAAATATATAGTTATTCTTTCCCCTTGTTCCATATGTGTGGACATCGGAATTTGTGGATGTTATATTCCTGTTATGTACAGAATGTATTGTTGGCAGAATAAATATGCAGGGAAGAGAGAGTATGCTTAATTTTTTAAAATACGGCTCGCATGAAGTGGTGCGTATAATTTTTGCCAGGCATTTGATAGCTCTTAAAGCAGGTTCCGCAAACTCAGGACCAAACTTTTGGAGAAAAGTATGTTTCCATTAAAAGAGCAGTCACTTCCTATGCACAATCATGGAAACATGTTAATATATTACAGATTTTTAAAAAGGCATCACTTCAGAAAGCTATAACAAAAAATTTCAAGCATTGTTCCATATTTTACTCACCCAGGATAAACATTCCTATTATATTTTTGCTGTCGGTAAACGGAGAATTGCGACAACCGAATCGATTGTCCAATGTCTAAAACCTAGTCGTCATATGCGGGCCTTGAAATTACATTACTTTTGATATCGAGAAACAAAACAGAAGACTATGGAAAATGGCTAGTGCATACTACAGAAAAATTCATTTTACATAATTTTTGCGTTTTCTTAAAAGCACATACACTTTTTGAGCAGTGTCAATTCGATATTTCCTTAATGAGCTATGTAAGATTTGAAAAATTCCTTTCTAATGAAATCATCAGAGGCTATTCTCGGAAATATCAAGTTAAATTTTATTTGTCAAGTAAATAACTTAGATGTACGACATTTTATTGAAATCTTAGAGATATTTTTGAGCAAATAAAATGTTTGAAAGATGTTCTTTTTTTTTTTTGTAATTTACGTCCTCCAACGTTGTCATTTCGGACGATGAGTGGAAATCGCTGAAATGATGCTCAAATGAATCCGGGTTCCATGGAGCTTAGAGTTACCCGACATTCCTCTATCAGGATAAGGGAAAACCCCGGAGAAAACCTTATCCAGTTAACCCACCCTGACCGAGATTCGAACTCGGGACCTCTTGAACGTGAGGCAGACATGCTACCACCACGCTACCGAGACAGGCAATGTTCTTAATGAAGAGTGATTGACGATGGATGCATTTTCCTGAAAATATTTCAGTCTCATCTCTATAAGGTAAGAGTTTAAATACCAAGCTTGGTATTTATTGAAATTTCCCTTTTAATTTTATGCCATACATATAAACATACACTTTTGTAAATTTTTAAGGGGTTCAGGGGGTCAGACACTTTTATTTAAGTAAAATACCTATATTTCAATGCATCGACATGGAAATTTAGGTGATATATAATATCTCCTGAATTTAACTTCAGGTAAGTACTGGAAAAGGTAATAGAGATCTAGTAAATGAAACTACGATTATTTTTAATGGTTTTTTGGAGCTCATTAGGTATATGAAATAAAAGTGGCCTAGATCCAGACAGTGGAACACTTGATGCAAATTCTTTGTAAGGGCTACTCGGACGCTATTATACTCTGTAAACATGTGAATCCTGCAGTTGTTTTTTCAGTTATACAAAGAATGCCACCATTATCATCACCATCACTACCACCAAAAGGTCATTCATAAGGAAAGAATAAAAACGTCCATAAAAGGGATCATTTCAGTGATTCCTAAGGAATGTGTGATACATACTAAAATATTAATATCCTTATATTACAACAGCTTATCAATTAAATTCAGACAACCTGGATAGCGTACGTGGTAACGTGTCTGGCTTACGTTCAAGAGGTCCCGAGTTCGAATATCGGTTAGCGTGAGTTACCTGGATAAGGTTCTTTTGGGATTTTTCCTCATTTTGATAGAAGAATGTCGTAATTAAGCTCTATGGACCATGGACTCATTTCAGTAACATATCACCCTCTTCATTCATCGTCCGATGTGACTTAACGTTGGAGGGCATAAATTTTGTTTTGGAACGTGGGTTCAATTTGACCGACTTCAATGATTTCTCATAAAATGTAGACCCCTGTACAATAGTACAAACAGTACCCCCATCGTTCTTGCTGCAATATGTCAGGTACATTCCCTACTACTGTTTGCATCATGCTGTTCAGTGTAGCTGTAATTTCCTCCGGAAGTCCACTTATTTTAAGGAGCCTTTTATTACACTTTAGGCTTGATATAATCCCAAAGGATGTGCTGACATTATTATACACCTGGAGATTATACGAACCATGAAATGCCTCCTCTTCTAGAAGTCTCATGGTTGAAACCTTCAGTTAAACATTATAATAGATACATTGACAGTAGTGCAAAACCGTCCTGATGACTCATTCATTATGATCATTTAACTGCTTAACCACAAGTAGTTTGCAATCTTGGGTTTTCCTTGTGGCCTTATTGACTGTATTGATATGCAGATTTTGCAAGTCTTGTTTACTTCATATGCCATAAGTGATGTTGTCCGCTTCAGTGTTGTACCGGAAGCGTGGTAGCTTCACGTTGAAAAGGTTGGAATTCAAATTATTGGTTAAGGTTTTTCCCGGTTTTTACCTTAGCCTTAAAGATTAATATCATGTATCACAGCGTTATAGGTCCTAAGGTTCCCTTTAGCATATTTCAGCTATTTTATTTCACGTTGGAGGGTATTGAATACAAGTTGAAGCTGTACAGTTTGCAATTATTTCGTTGCAGTTGAACTCTTAATGCATGCATTTGTATCGTATTTATGGTGTCCTTACTTCGTGTATGATGAGGTCTTTTAGAGCTTCCACTCCATCTCAGTAAAATTATTTCTGCACTCCAAGTTCTATTGCACAATTTCTAACCTTCTCATTCAACTTTTGGCGACTATTAAAAAGTGTTAAAAAGTATTTAAAAGAGTCAATGAGATACTGCAACCTTGTCTTACCGTTTATTTGTCTCCCCCTTTCTTTTTGGTGTTTACAAAGATGTGTGCGTTTTCAGAAGTATATTTTAGATTTATTGTGCATATTCAAAAATTTTACAATTTACAACTTTAGGTTACATTTATTTGTATTTACCTTGTTGCTAGCTTGGCTTACATGACACTCTGGTCCTCTACTCTGCCAGGTAGTTCTTAACCTCCATGCTTCCTTGTTACTTAATTAGTCCATTCTTACCCATCATCTTCATTTCTTACATTCTTTACATTTCTGGCCTATTTTTCTTTTACTTTCTACAAGAACTCACCAATACTTCTTATCCCTTTTCCCTCCCTGCTCGTTAACATTTTTACAGCTATTATCCTGTTCTCTATTTTCTCCCATTCTTCCTCCCAAACATTTTTTCTCCACATTGCAATGTCCTCGCATTCTGTTACATAGTGTTCTATGCTTTCTTTCCCCCCACACAGTTCATAAATTCCCTTTTCCCTACCTCTTATCTCTCTTAAAAATATTGCTCCTGTTCTCATCCAAGCTAAACCTTCTGTCTCTTGCCTATTGCAGTACTCTACATATGCTTTTCGTTTCCAATTTCTTTGTGTTTGCTTGTAAAATTGTAATGATTTCATATTTTCTAGACCTTTTCATATTTCCTGTCTTTCTATATCTTCTATTCTGCATTTTACCAATTTGCCCACAGCGCTTCTAAATTAAATTATTTTATTTTTCGTTCTTGTTTCCATTTTCAAATGTCCGTTCTAAAATGAATAAATACATCATCTTTTGTGAGGTAACAATCGTAAAACCATTCTGTTCTTCCTCTGCTAAGACTTTCTAGCATATTTTTACTCTTGTATTTAACATTCTAGCACACATATTATATCATTGATGTGATGTTATGTGCAGATGGGTACACTCTGCTCATCGAGACCCCCACGGATGAGGTGAAAGGAGACCACAGTCCGGCAGAGAGCGGTGACTGGGCAAGCCACAAAGGTATGCAAAACAATCTTAGAGAAATGAATCAAGCGCAGCACCGATTCGCATCACCACCATCCAGACAGAGAGAAAGAGAGCGATAAAACGTAGACACCAGCATACAGTTAAAAGTGGGACTAGGAAAGAAGATTTGCACTGCCAAGCATCCGCACCATATCTCATTTGTCCTAACCAGCGCGCTGACAACCAAATCTGAAAGACAATGGAAAATGAAATGAAGAATGGAAGAAATAGAAAGAGATCCTTGAATTAGGGAAGCCACAGTCAAGGGACAATTGGAAACCATGAAAAAGCCTACGTTAGGGGGGTCGGTCTGTTATAGATGTGTGGCACAAGTCATTTCCCAGATATACCTTATTATTATTGGTCTGATTTTTTCAATAGCCTGCCATTCTGTCCCATCACTATTTTTTTTCAAACGATCGCAATGTTAACATATAGCGCCCATTTCTTAAGCATCTGACTATAGCGATTCCCTTTCTATGTGTCATTTAGCTATTTTTGCAAATATTTATCTCAATTACGATGAGCTGGGAGCAAAATAAGCCATAGTAGGAACAATTGTACAGCCAGTAATAAAGGAGATAGGATGCAGAAATCATATGATTGTACAACATAACATTTTATGTTTTATCCATCAGGCAAGTGCGGATTAAGGCTGCGTTCTTTAGAGTAGCGAACGCTCCTAAAAGAAGCCGCTTACATAAATAATCCGTATACGTGTTATGAAACTGTAATGTTTGAAAACTCGTGTGACTTCATACATCAGAAGTTTATTTGCAATGTTTATTTGCATGTTTCTTTGTGCGAATTTTTTTTTTTTTTTTTCAGAAGGTCTAGTGTTGTATTAAACAGACACTGTATACATTTGGGGCGGTCTGGTAAACCGAACTTTTGCTAATATTCCCAGAGACGAGGCTATTTCCACGCCCCTACAAGTAAACAGATAGCAAACACTTGGTAAGATAAACTCTAGCGCGATCTTACCCAGACACTCATCCGCTCGTCGAGACGCGTTAGTGCGTCTCCTGAACAGTAGCTAATAACAAGGTGAGCCCGTTCTTTGCTGTTAGTGCTACCAACCCTTGTCACCTGGTGGAGGATATTCTGGTGTTAAGTGGTGATACTTATTGCTTTATAACGCTTTATAATATTAGCGCATGCTTATTTACGACATTGTACTCATTTGTGTTTTACATGCATTAAGTTAAGGATGGTTGCATAACACAAAAGCTTAACATTTGAAATTTCTAATATTTCTATTCTCTACTCTTACCTTTACATAAATACAAGTGTTTATTCCTCCAAAAATGCCATATCACGATATCAACGGAATTACAGCTATACTTTTTATTTTGAATTTCCCTAAACATAAGGAAAAGGCTATAAAATATTTCTGTACATAACCTATCTAAAGAGAAAGTAGAGTTTCGAATAAAAACAAAATTTTGTATTTATGTTGAGCACCTTTTAAAGATTAGACAATGTTTTTAAGAAAACCTTTCCACTTAACCTATTCTTTCAATGGGAAAATGTCGATTTGGATTCTCTCAAAAATGGCTAGCAAATTTTGTCTAAAATACCACGTTTTATTATTTTATAGCACAGGAAACGTATATGTTGAATTTACTGCAAATGATCCAAAGAAATACATTCGATTTTAGATAGTTTTATTTAATATTTTGTAAACTGTATTGAACAAAATAAAGTTAAATTTAATGCACAACAAACTTAGTTCTGGCTAAAATCACATTTTTTGACATTTATTAATTGCGAATTGTTTTAGTCATTGGTTTTAAATTTCAAAATTGTTATACTTTTTCCAAATGTTAAGTCACCATTATATTTTTCTGTTTCTTACTTGTCATAATTTCAAAGCTATCATACAAGCCCTGCGTTTTAAAATATTTGACTTTTCCTTGTTCTGTAGCCGTACTCCACCAATGCCTAAATTTGAAGTAAAAGGTATTTTTGCAAATATTTATCGAGGTTGATAAGAATTGTGTAGAACGGTAAGCACTTGTAGGAATACTT
The DNA here is from genome assembly GCA_030765055.1 of Mantis religiosa. Taxonomy (NCBI): domain Eukaryota; kingdom Metazoa; phylum Arthropoda; class Insecta; order Mantodea; family Mantidae; genus Mantis; species Mantis religiosa. The sequence goes on along the minus strand of CM060952.1, from coordinate 125,215,668 downwards.
TGTAATAATATATATTATGATATTATTAAGTGAAGACTTAATACTTTTCAGTACATTGAAGTTTCTCTCTACCTTGGTTGTTGAAACTCGAGTTGTTAGTACAACTTGTAGCGTTTTGTGTATTTCAAAAACGCTTTATGAGAGTTCACTGGCTGAAGAGATACCTTTTAATTTATTTTATATCAAGGGCAGTTCATTTTTTATCTTTTGGTAGGAAATCGTGGAGTTGTAATTTGATTCTAACTTGATTGAAAATTTTAATTCGGTCGCCTTCTTGAGGGAGGAGAAAACTTATCATCAATCTACTCTCTCCTATAGTTCTCATTAATTTCAGACACGGCTGATTCAAAAGGATTTCTTACTAAACTACCTGTTACAGAAAGTCCTCTGTCGCTTTGTCTTCTTGTTGCGCAAATGTAAAATAATTGGGTTGATATTATTCGGCTGGTATCCTCATTGTTCCCAAGAATTTCATACACAACTGATTCAAAATAATGTAAAGCACGATTTCTCATTGAACCAACAGAAATTCCTTTGTTGTGTTGCCTACTTGTTTCGTGAATGTAAAATTATTCGGTTGGTGAGCACCTAATCGTTTAATTTCAAGTTTTTCTTCTACAGTTAATAAATGAAAGCAACTTCAATAAATAATTCATACTATTTTAAATCTCACTATTTGTCCACTAATCCAAATTCCAACAACAATCTCACGAATGCTAAACCTAATGCAACGGGCAGCAACCAGCTGGCCCGTTGCTAAATGTGATGTACGAAGAGAAGAGTAGGGGCGCCTTGGGATGTTAGACACGTTACTGGCAAAGTGGGTAGAGATGTAAGGAATGACCGCGGGCCCGTGAAATCTGCCTCTTCGCTACAAGGAAGAGTCGCGTATGTACAATACTGCGGGTTGTAAACTTCGATAACCATTAAGAATCATGGTATAATAAATGGTTTGTGATGATTATTACAATAGAATATCATATAAGATACCTTTTCCCCCTTAAAATTAAAGAACGGCTATGAGCAGCGTGATATTATCGGTGCCCCTCTGTTCCTTATGACAGTGCGCTCTTGCTGTCAATTATACGAAACTTGGTATTTACTCACAGTATCATAAGAAGAATTGTGAAGTTTCTTACCTCAAACTAGTCTTTAAAGCCACAGGTTTATTAATTCTTACCTTTTCCAATTTTGTGCACTTAATATATTCATATAAGAAATATATTCTGAATTTCTGGGTTAACCTGTGAGTTTTCTTATAATTGGTTTAGTTTCCGTATTATAGGTAAATTTTAATATATAAAAAATCCTATTATTAGTTTAGAGCGTCAAATGTTTTAGTAGCATTAGCCATTTTTTAAGAATTACATTTGGGAATTAGGGAATTTTGCTTCGCTTTACTCTTTCTTATCATTCTTTCTTTATCTCTTTCTTATCGAAGAGTTTTTTATTAGGAATAAGCATGTGTATGCTGTATCCATACTGAAATCATTATGCTTGATTTTAAATTTCTGAGGAAACAACTTTATCATAACATTAGTTGAATAGAATATTAAAGTTTTTTGTTAATAGAATGGATGATTAATATGACTGTTATTATTTGCAGACAACCTCGTGAACATTTTGTGTGTATGTGTGTGTGAGTGTGTGTGTGTGTGTGTGTGTGTGTGTGTGTGTGTGTGTGTGTGTGTGTGTGTGTGTGTGTGTGTGTGTGTTGGCTCAGTATTTGAAACATCGATTTGCGTACCATTTGTTGAATTTTAAATATGTCTATAGCCACAATTGGGTTCATAATGCATGAAATTAAAATTACACATATCTAATATTTATATTTTGTTATGTTTATATATGCATTATGTTTATAACACACAAACTTTTAATTCAATGAACTTATGTCCTTTCTTAGGAAAACAGCCGAACATACTTATCCTTAGCTTTTTCACAATAAAAGGTAATTTAAGTAGTATATAATAATAACAATAATAATGATAATGATGATAATAAATAATGATAATAATGATAATAATAACAATAATAATGATATTAATAAATAAATAATAATAAATGATGATAAATAATAATAATGATAATAATAATGATAATAAATAATAATAACAAATAATAATAATAATGATAATGATAATAATGATAATGATAATAATAGTAATATAATAATAATGATAATGATGATAATAATAATAGTAATAGTAATAATAATGATAATGATGATAATAATAAAAGTAATAGTAATAATAATGATGATGATAATGATAATGATAATAATGATAATGCTAATAATGATAATGATCATGATCATGATGAATATGACGACGATGATGATGATGATGATGATGATGATGATGATGATGATGATGATGATGATGATGATGATGATGATGATGATGATGATGATGATGATGATGATAAAAGAACAAATTTGTATTTCCTTCTTTACCGTTTTCTCAGAAATTATTTAAGATATAAAATTGAAAATCTTAAAACTACCTGTGAATGGTCTGTGCTTGTTTTTATGATAAACTAATTAAAATATTTACCGAAATATGGAAAAAGTTTAATTTAAAATCGTAATTAACTTTCTACATTTTTTTTGTTAAAATGTAAGGATTTGGTATTTCCCAGACTCTCTTACAGAGTTCGAAGAAAGCACTTCAAGTAATGCAGGTAACAATTTTAATGTTCAAAAGTTCTAAAATAATTAATATTTATATTCAATAATTTAATACGAACGAAATGGGGATCCTTCAGTTGCTTTAAACTATCTTCATCTGACAATTGAAGGCATTATGTATATCACATTATACGGTTGGTACATCTATTGCTTTAGTCCGAAACTTTTTTTTCGATTGCCTACTTGTGGTACATAGAGAAACAATTGCGTTCACTAATATATTTTAACCAGAGATTTCCAAGAAACATACATTTTATATTACCCTGAACCCCCTAAAAGGTAATTTTTAAAGGAATGTCTGTGTTTGTAGTCCTAAGATTAACAGGCCTCTAAAGGAACAATAGTTACGCACTAAACATTTAAGTATTTAGCTCATTTTCTGCTAAACTAGGACACGAAATTTTCAAAATACTTTGTCCATTTAAAACCACAATTTACTTTTTATAAAACATGCTCATGGTATGTTAACATGAAATATAACATTTATATCTTGAATGTGGTATACACAGCCTATGGTGTGTTTATTCCGATTGAATTTTTATTAGTATGGAGTCATAAAATATATATGAAACATGTCGGAATTAAAAAAGATATAGGTCTTACTAAAATTAAAAGGTATTATTAACACTTTACTTTTTTCTTGTATGTGCCATTCCATGCGATTCTATGCGCTAAGCAAAATGCATCGAAAACCATTTAAAAATCTTTACCTTTAATACAAAAATAAAATAAGATATTTTTACGAATAATTCCTAGAACTCCTTAAATACATGGATATTTTGCTACTTTCATTTTAAATACGTAGTATAATGGATAGCAATTGTAAGCCAAGAGAGAAACCTTGTTTCTTTAGAAAAAAACTCTAAAGTAGTTTCTAAAACAAAAGTGGTTTGTGTGCTAAATGTTTAAGAATGTGCTATTTATTATGTGGTGCATTTTCAAAGAATAAAACATTTAATTTCAAAAATATATTAATAAAACATTCCTATTTAGGAATTTGTGTTCATGCAATAAAGCAAATAAAACTGTCATATTAGTTTTGAATTTAACTAGAGATATTCTGAAATAATTTCCATTAAATTTAAATGGAGTAAGAGAAGTTATTTTAAGTTGAAGCATTCGAAAGTAAAAGATAAAATAATTCAGAATGTTATTAAGAGAAAGTGTTGTGCAATGATTTTGTTAATGTATTCATTGTACTAATTTTAAATTTAATGCACGAAAGCATTTACATTTTTCCTTTATACTTAAATGTTTTAGTGTGTATTTTAAAAATCATAGGGCAATGTATCTCGCCCATTAATTTAGTTGATAGTAGTATGTTAATTACTGTCGTTAACGCGTTCGCACTCAATGCTTACTAACACGTTGTATATCGGAATTTGTGATGTACCTTCTGCAACTCACACAACTTCGCCTTAGTTTACTTTAAGAGATGCTATATAGACAAGCTACACTGTGTTGCCCTGCAAGTTAAAAGTAAATAAGGGTGTTATGATATTTAATCCTTTCCTTCATTTATTGAATTTATAGAAAAAAGATAATTTACTTATGTTTTATTTCTGAGCTTGTTACTTGAAGAAATACAATTCCTTTGACAGCAACTATTACTTATATTATCATACGTGTTAATAAATATACGCAGTTCTACAGGGTGTTTTAAAAGGTTACTGAAAATCTTAAGGGACCGAAAGATTAGACAGAATAGAGTAACTTTTCAACTAGGAACCCAAATACGATTCCGAGTCAGTAACAATGATACTCTGTTAAGCCATAACACACTTTATCATGCAAATGATTCAATGTAAATGGTTACAAAGGATGTTCAAATAACCCACCACCTACATCATTGAATATGGCCATTGCACCCATCAAATAAAACGTTGAAGCACTCGGTAAAATACCCCAGGCATGAGAAAAAGTTCTTCAGATGCCAATTATTCTGGATCCTTCACTGGTGTCTAATACACTACAGCTTGGATCCGTGCTCTGACAAACACGAATCACTCTTCTTGAAGATACCAAGCGCAGTCCAATGCAGTCCAACGTCGGGATATTCCAATCCTACTGGACCGCGCTCTCCATGGACCCCGGTGTCATTTGAGCAGCATTTTACCCATTTCATTCATCGTCCGATATGACTTAACGTTGGAGGACGTAAATTACAACTACTGGACCGCCGCCTAAACACCCGTAAGATAACTATTGTCCTTGATGACGCCGGCCGTGAAAGCCTCAGGAAATACAAAAAGTGGTTAAATACCAAACTTGTATTCTAATTCGGCGTCATGCAAAAGTCTGATATGATCATTTTCAGGAAAATAACGAATATATTCAATGATATTTAATAACACAATAAATGATATGCATATCTTGAAATTTCTTGAAATAGTCGCTCAAGTGTTCTTTGTTTTGAATGACATTTGCTTTAACTATGGGGCAAAATCTCGCTACAGAACCATACAGATTTCACTAAAAATGCAACTTAGGTATGTCAAATAAAATTTTTGTGGAGTTTAACACTTCTGACGTATCTTTTTATTTGTTGAATTTTCAAGTACTCATGCTTTTAGAAATGGAAAGCTTTCTCTTCTCCTGACGCTCACAATGAGAGGAGAATTTCAAAGCCGTCACATATCAAACAGCTATTATTTTATTTAAGTTATTTATAGTTTATTCTTTGAACATAAACTATTGGTTATTTGTTTCGAATTACAAACTCACTTTAATTTGTCACATTATATATGTCTGCAGAAGTTTGCTTTTGTTTTCGTTATTTTGATTCTTGCGTTTTAGCCATTGAAGAAACCAAATAACTGCATACACCATATATAATATTATTAAGTTTTATATTCAAATTCCTGGAAATTGTAAATTATTTACATAATCATATACCCCATAAATATGATGCCTTTATACCTATATTACTGTCGCTCTAAATGTAAAGTTGACTTAAACCAAGAAACGCTACACGAATATTGCGATTAATATATTTATTAAATTACCGAAACCAGCTGGTTAACACAGCTTTAAAGTTCTGAAAGATTGGCTGACTCTATGAAAAGGAACAGCCGTGCATTAAACATGTAGCATTTTGCACATGTAACACAATACCATCCCAAGGAGGAAACGATGATGTGAAGGAACCACAAGAACTTCCAGGTCTTTGACAAGCAGGTACACAGAGGCGCGCAGTGAATAACAGTTTCAGACTCGAAAATCCACCTCGCTGTTGGTACTACCAAGAAAGTGCAATGAACGACCAGGCAATCAGTATCCACAGAAGTACTCTGTCCCATTCGCTTACTACCAGGCAAAACCATTAAAAACTCAGGGTCAGTTTATGATAGACTAATTTGTGGATGTCTTCTGGACGTCAACAAAACACTTAACGCAAGGTGGAGGACTTAGTTTTGTTTTCCACATGACATTTAACCCAAACATACACGACGGAAAGTGGTGTAATGTTATGGCAAAATGTTTAGTAAAACTTGGTAACTGTTGGTTTACACCGGTTGTGCTAAAGGAGGGGAAACAGGACGTTTAACCATTCGCTGACTGAAACGCCCACTGTTTGTTTATTATAGCTTTACTAGAAAATGTGCTATCCTTACAGCAACCTAAAAGGCATTGAAAATCACGAGTCTACTGATAAAATAATGAAAAATGTTATAATCGTATATTTATAAGTTTTACGAGATGCCAACATTTTGTAATTGTGAGTGCCTTGATTCTGTTAATGTATGGACAGAAAACATATCGCTTCACATAACATCTGATGATAAAATGTGTAATTTCTCAGTATTTCATCAATTTATTTCAATTTTCCAATGCATAGTGGGGTAAACTGAAAGGTACGTAATATCAAAATAATGTGTGATTTGCCTTTTTAAACATTCGACTAACAGCAAGCCTCTTGTAATATATGTGCAGGGTACAGAAGCCCATTGAAGTTATCGAGTGATTTTGTCTTAGTTATAAACAGAAAATTAACTCAAATTATAAAGAAACTATAAACTGGACTTGCATAATATAATAATGAAGGAAACATATCAATAGTATAAATTTAAAATTCACATACAAGGTTGCATACAAATTATGAATAGGATTTCTTTTGTAACATGACACTTTGTATTCTGCAAACGCATTTGTCTCAAATTCTTGGATAATACCTTGGTAATGGACATATATATATATATATATTTGCAACTCTCAGTTGCTTTGGATTTAGTCTCAGTTTCCATTGAACAGAAGTGGCTATTGGCAATTCATAAATTAGTAGCCTTCTCATTTGTACACAACCCATCCTGACTGGTGTTCACCAAGATGACCAATGATGTGATTGTATCAGATATACTTATATTATAATTTAACTTTATTATCAACCCTTCTTGCGAAAATATGTAGCTTTAATGGACTACGGTGTTTTAATGTCTATTTTGCAGATGATTTTCCTGTGGTTGGTTGTACTGAGCTGCCTAGCAGTGGGCAGTGAGGCGTCCTGCAGTAATGCCCCATGTATGCAGGCGGACTACCGTTCCTACTCGCGATGCATCCAGAACCAGTGCCCTAATGCTGTCGTCGCCACAGGATGTGACCAGGGCGGCTGTGCATCGGTAAACTGCAACACTTGCTCATCTTCTTCCTCTGCATGTTGCAAGTCCTGCTGCTCTTCCGCTTCATCATGCGATTGCCAGAACGTCAACTGTAACACTTGTTCTAATAGTAATAATGCATGTTGCCAGAATTGCTGCAAAAAAGACTGTGAATGTCCTAACGTGGATTGCGGTACTTGTCAGGGCTACACTCCCTGCTGCCAGTCGTGCTGTCAGAAAGACTGCTGCCAAGCGTCCAATAAGGGAGACTGTTGCAAAGACAGCTCGGACAGCAAATGTTGCGAGCGGTCCGTGGTGGTACAGCAAACCCCGGCAGCACCTCCCCCGCCACCCCAACCGCCTATAATCGTCATGCCTAACATTACCCTCCCCAATATAACCATCTATGTTAACCAAAACCCCATACTTTCTTACAACGTATCCGGGATCAGCCTGAACCAGACTTGTGGGAGTGTTACCTCCCAGACGAACGACAGCCGACATGTTTACACTATGCGGGAGAATTGCTCATCTATTATCTCATCTCCATCTCCCTCATCTCCCTGCTGTGCTATGCCTTATAGTCCTGGCTGCTATCCTACGCCTATTCCGCCGTACTCACAGTGTCCTACTATAGGATATAACTATGCCTGTGGTCCTCAATGTCTGTTGCAACCTCCACAGGTATACCAGCCTTCACCGATACCGCCGCCACCGCCTCCGATGATGATCCAGCGACCGATCACTGTGTATCAGCCGCCACCGCCACCACCTCCAATGTACATCAGTGCGCCACCACAACCGCAGGTATATCAGCCACAACCTCAGTCATGTGTCGTCAACATGCCCTATCAACAGTGCCCGCAGCAGTGTCCTAGCTGCGTGTATCAACCTTACCAGATGGGAGGAATGCAATCAGGATGTGTACCTTCGCCAACATGGCCCTTCGTTCGATGTCCACAGACTGGAATGCAAATGTATGGAGGATTCCACGGCATGTCCGGTTATCCAGGAATGCCAATAATGCAACAGCCACCTATGGCTATGCATCGTGGCTAAGACCATATATAGTCTAAACGAATTTTAAATTCTGACGAACGATGCTTTTCTACCACTAAGTCATAATTTGTCAGTCAGATATTAGTACTGCTTTGCACACTCATTTTCAGATATTTGTTCTTGCTACCCAAAGAACGCAGTAGTAGTGCCATTTTGTATTAATGTAAACGTGTTGTGTACTTTGTTAAGCTCTGTGCACTTCAATATTGATAGATATAATAAACATATAGCAATTGTGTATTCCATGGAATTTGGTAAGGACATTTCTGTGCATATTTTCCCTGCATGTGAATCTCGAACTGTAACCATCATCAGAATTGTACAGATAAAGACAAATTGCAGCTTCTAACACTGTTGATTTGATACATAACAGTCTATATGCTAAGTATTCTGTGACTCTCCATTTCCTAGAACCTTCTTACTGCACTCTATGTAATTCAACCACAAATTAGTGCAGTGAACACTCCAAATTACACAGACAAATTGCATGGGTGTCCATAGTTATGGTCAGAACACAACGCATTGAACTTTCTTTTTTCCCGCAAAAAGCTAGAGGAGATATGCAAATTTAATTGAAAATTGTAGATTAAGGACTCTAAGGTAAGAAAAAAGTATAACAAAATTGGGAAAAGTATTCCTGTGTAGTAATCGGTTTATATCTTTGAAATGATTTTGGTTAAAATATCCAATGCATACTTATTTCATACGAAACAATGTGATTGACACCTCTTTTCTTTTGAATTCTTTGCAAAACCACCTTCATCCTCACTTCTACATTAAAAAGTTAATATCTGTAAAGAAAGATGGAGATAAATGTTACATGTAAATTTAGGTTGACCTTGTATAAGTGGCATTCTTTCAGAATAAAATTTCAGACATTATTTATAGTAACCATATATTAGGATGATCTCAAAACTGTAAGGTATACATTAATTAGACAAAATGGGAATCACTGAAGTACCTTCACAAACCATTGTACAAAATTTGATATTTTGGAAGAGCACTAAAAGAAATGAGTAATTTTCTAAGTTGCAAAATTCTGTCCTAAACTTGGAAGCAGATCACAAGAGCTGTTTTTCTTCCACATGTTTATCTAAACTGATTCAATTAAGCCGTTACAATACCTCTGTGACTACTATAAACAGCTGGCTGGAATTAAATATGGAGCAATGAGAGAGGTTATACTTGATGTAATATCGAGGACACAAAAGTCAATTTCGTACAGCGAATGCTATTCTCATTAATTTAAATAAGGAAGGGTGGAAAGGCCAATTAATATGACCACAAGCTCGATCCTTTGCAGGTAGGGATGGCTAGAAACGAGGTACATGAGGGGCTGAAATGCACAAGTCATAAAACTGATTTCAATCTTTTCTTTGGAAGTAAATTACATGAAAAGGATGTTATTTATATAGATATCAACAATATATTTGTATAGATAAAACAACAACAACAATAATAATAATAATAATAATAATAATAATAATAATAATAATAATAATAATAATAATAATAATAATAATAATAATAATAATAATAATAATAATAATAATAATAATAATAATAATAATAATAATAATAATAATAATAATAATAATAATAATAATAATAATAATAATAATAATAATAATAATAATAATAATAATAATAATAACAATAATAATAATAATAATAATAATAATAATAATAATAATAATAATAATAATAATAATAATAATAATAATAATAATAATAATAATAATAATAATAATATACCAAGATAAGATTTACAGACTTTGACAAACACAATAATACCGCAATAATTAATATAATAATAACCCATGGCGCGACAGCCATTGGAGGGTCAAGGCCTACCAACCCAACTGCCGGCTTCACGCCCACTTACGCACGGCAGAGGTGGGCGATCATCCAACCGATACGGGGAGGAGATGTGGTCAGCATCTCGGCATCCCCCAGCCGGAATGTTGGTTTTCGTGACCAGGGCCGCTTACCTAGCGTAAGCTCCTCACTTTCCTCACGATGCTGAGTGGGCACCGGTCCTATACCCGGGAGTTAAAATCCGCACCCCATGGGTGGGATCGAACCCGGGCCGCTTTCCGCGGCCACGGACCAAGGCATGCTGCCTTAGCCCGCTACGCCACGGCGCAGGACGTAGCAATAATTACAGCATATTTAATAACAATCATGCGTCAAGATGAGATTTAGGTAAAATGGAGCTTAAGCACCGTATCACAACCATATTTACAGCAGAATTAGTAACAATATTGCCATTAGGTGTATATCTTGCGTTAAGAGAAATAAGTTGTGATTCATATTAATTATTACAATAGTTTGTATAAGGAACTATATTTTAAAAACTGTAGTATGGTTAGCACCATGCTGATTTCATTGCGAGCTGTAGCATCTTCCGGAATTTGGTTCTTCTGTGTCCATCTGTGGTACACAGGGCAGCTTGAGAGGATATGGGTGACTGTTAATCTAGTTTGGCATCTATCACAGTTCGGAGGGAGTTCTTTGGAGAACAGGAATCTGTGTGTGAGTTTTCTGACCAATTCTAATCCTGGTGAGAGCAATCTGATCCTGACGTTTTTGATTTTTAAGAGAGATTCTTCTTTCAGGGTTGGGTAAAATATCATAAAGTTTATTGGTGACATTCTTGGACCTCTGGTAACACCATTTGGCTTTTGTTTTCCTATGTATATAATATAATCTTGATTATACTCAATTATTATACTCAAAACTGTAAAAAATGGTGTTGCTCTCACATTCTTATTAACTTATTGAATCTCGTCTCTACACTTCCACATGAATTTTCTCAGACATTTTAAGAATCTTAAAACTTACTCCTCTTGTCATTAAATAATTACATCTAGATCGAAAGTCCCGAAAGAATTATCAAGACAAGTACTCATTATTTCAATTACATTAGCAAAAGTTATCACAATTCGCGGTATTACTGGTGTTCCATATAATACCTTTTAGTTTTAGAAAATTCTGTCCGGTATTTATAACAAACATGGTTAGGTTTATTACTTATTATTAAACTTTATCACTTACAAGTTACATTAAGTAATTAGACAAAATGTTCTATTTCAACAACTAATTCTATCTATGAGAAATACAGATTTTCCTGTTCACTGAACCCCTCCCCCAAATGAATATTTTATAGAAATATTTAATAAGCGTATGTGTGTGTATTTACTTAATACTTTTCCCTGGGGTGCAACATGCCTCTCTGGTTACTAAAGGCACCATAAGTGGGGTAGAGTAGTGCAGGGTGGGAGTACTCAGCGTATGTAGTCTTTGGAATCAGAGATCACCAACTTGTCAATCAGGTAGCTCCTAAGTTGGTCCCTCAGAGACCGAGCGAGGTTGACTGCTCCATGGACAGACCAGGTCCTCCAGTAGGAGAAAATTAGGACACCGCTACGGAGATTCCAACCCAAGTCTCCCATTTCGTAAGGAGAGGCGCTACTACCGTACTAATTTGTCGAATACTCAACTAAAAACACAAGACTACCTTAAACAGAGAATGATTTTTTGTTTTTAAATTTACGTCCTTTAACTTTTTAAGTCATATCGGACGATGAATGACATTCGTCTGTTAGGATAAGGGAAAACTTCGGAAACACCTTATCCAGGTAACGCACCCTGACCGAGATTCGAACTCGGGACCTCTTGAACGTGAGGCAGACATCTACGCCACCAAGGCGGGCAGAGAATGATTTAAATCTGACCAGTTCCATGAATGCAAATATGTAACTTAATTTCAACCAGTACTCTATTTATTTAGCAGGAAATTTATTAATAGCAATTTATTGTAAAACAGATTAAAACGATAGTTTAATATTCCGTTAGTAATATTTTAATGTATTAGACTTCCAGAGGATATTAATTTTCACCAGTCTGTAATTTAGATTAATTCAGGTGAAAAATAATATTTCATCCTTTACTAAATCAGCGTAATGACTAATTAAACGTGTACATTTATTGTTAGATTATATAAATATGATAGCTGCAATTCTGCTTACCTTGGAGATAATGGAGATTAGTAAGCTAAAATTTATTATATTCTTTATTTCTTAATGTGTACTAATTGCTGAAGATAGCACAGGGAGATCATTCATCGAGGCCTCGTTTACTAAAACTTGAAGAAAATAGGTAATCTAAATATATGTAATGACAATTAAATGAAATACCATATCAAGAGATTAAAAGATTTTACTTAACCAATGCAACCAGTAATTAGATTGGCAGGACTGAAGAAACAAACGATAATTATGATTGTAGGTAATAATCAATTCTTACCAGTATTCCAGATGCTGGAATACTTCATAAAGAAATTTTCATTAGTGATAGCGCACGAATATTTTTCCAACTTTATGTAATGACTTTTGTTTCTCAAGAGAAGAAAATGAGAGGTCAAAGTCAGTAATGCAACTCTTGGCCAAGAAAGAGTTTACTGGCACAGCAGTTAAAATAACAAGGTCGTGAGTGATCTCGCTTTGCAAATCGTCCAATTGCGTTTTCTCCAGTTTAGGGGAATTAGATGCAGACCCAATTATCGTGCCGAGATTGGAAGAGTCCAATCAGGCGGTAGGAGCATTTCTGCCGTTAATGGTCTCCCGCGTTTAATCATGGGGCGATTGTTTTGTGAACCTGAACAGGTGCGCCCACAAGATTTACTAATTGGGGTAGGGGATGCCCGAATAATTTTAAATTAATTACTCTTTATCTCCTTTTTCCACCCATCGTGGATGTGCGTGAAGCCTGCCTGTTTCCTAGCACGAATAAGGTTTTAGTTTTTTTTATTGGTTTCCGGCAATTTCGCTCGATCATTCGATTTGATCTGTAGCGAAATAATATTACAACACAGCACGCTATATTTTGTTTATTTTTAGCTACGTAAAACTTTATTTCCGATATTTTATTGTGTTTTCTATTCTAATTCTGTTATTACCAACTTATATACGAGTTCAAAATCAAATTTAGGATTATATTAATATACGAGGAAGATATATGTGAGAAACCTTCTTTATCCCTTACGTATAGGAGGTAGCAGTATTATATTCCACCCCACAAATTCGATATCACATAGTTCGGAATGGTTCAAAATAATTTTTAGAGAAAAAAATCTACGTGCACACGTGTGTGTGAACTGGATTTATAGTGTAACAGAAACAAATCGGAAAAAGAACAATGATTTTGAGCGTGTCAGGCAAATATACTTTGAAGATATCCTCTTACTGACGCTAAAGTGCCTTTACATATACACATTTTGAGAGTTTCTAATTTTTAAAATTTATATAAGTTAATTTTGTTAAAACATTTTAATTAAAACGTTTGCCAATTAATAAAACAAATTTGTTGGAGTTTCTTTAATTAGTGTAGTAAGTTTTCTTTATTCAGAAACCAACATATATAGTTTTTTAGGGCTGATAAAGCATAAGAAACAAAGGTTTACAGCATGAAAAATATAAAGTTAACTTTTCAATCAATTTTACTCTGAGCTATTCATTATTTTTAGTATGCATTTTCTTACAATATTTGTGCTCAAAATTCTTGTCTTTCTCGTGTTTATCCGCAATGGAATGTGTAAGTCCATTTAACGTTGAACAAATAATACGTGTATCTATAACCTACATATTGTCGCGAACGCATTGCTGAGGCAAAGCGGCGCGAGGGACGAGTTCAAAGAGATGGGCAGTGCAGTGCTGAAGCGCCAAAACGAGGGAAAGGGGGAAGGAGGATTTCAGGAGAGTTCGTCTTTCTTCTAGCGCCGTCTTGATTGTTTGAGAACATTCTGGATAGTGAGAAATTCATAAAAAGTGAGCCGCCGCTCGCCACTGGGGAACAGTTGTTAATTGAACACACGTGAGTGAACAGCTGTGTGAGCTGTGTTGTGGTCGTTGACCTTGCAAGTTGTATTGTGTATGTGACATAATTCTGCTACCGTAACGGTTGACCGAAGTGTGTTTCTACGGTAATAAATAAAAATATTTGGTGTTTGTAGCCTAGACTTTTAGTTTCATGAACCCACCAGGTCACGATATGTATAAGTATGTGCAAGAAATGTCAGAAAATGTTGAAGGGATATATTTTTAAAACCATTAGAAGTAGCATTCCCAAGACCTTCTCTACCTACTATATTATCAAACACGTTATTCTTCATTACGAACTGTTATTCAAACCCTATTTTTCTATCTACCTCATTTTAGTCAAGAGAAAATTTGAAAATTGTTTAACGAAAACATCTTAAAATATACTTTCACGGAAATAATTTTAAGCAATATTAACAAATTTAAGAGCATATCGACATATAAAAGGTTAGATAAGTATCTGAAAAATCAAAACATTACAAATCATATCTCGGAAAAGGTTAGACATTATAAATTCTGCAAAATCTAGTGTGCTTCTTGCTTCTACCAGTTTTACAAATGACATTTGATATTGAATGACTTCAAATACTGTTCTCAGAGAAAAATACATTTCTTTCCTTTTCATATAAATATACTAAACGTATGGTACTTTAATCAGAATTCGTGGAACCATTTTTGAGAAAATAGAAAGTAGTGAAAAATATTTAAGGTAAAGGACAGTTTGAGATAGGGCAACATTTTAAAAAGCTTTCTCGTATTTTAAAATAAAGTTATTCATTCTCTTTGAGCTTCTGTAAATGATAAACCATTATTACTTAAATATTATGGATCGTTTTACAATATACCAGATGACCCAACAACACCGTCTTTCAGGTAAGCAGGTATCCCTGCATGCGTTAAAAGATTGCGGAACGAAACCGGGTTGTTCAAATTAAACGCATGGCAGTGGTGTGAGTGGATTTGGTTGTGCTCCGAAGGACAAGAGGTAGTTCTCGGGGCTAAACTAGCCTGTGTAGTCCGCTCACACCACAACCGAGCGTTTAACTGTAATTTCCCACTGGCGTTCTGCAACTGTTTTATCGTACGAAGGGATATCTACTAACGCGAAGGACGAGTCTGTTAGGCCACTTGGTACAATTTATGCCACCTACTCCTTGTGTCATTAACCACTTCTGAGATAGTGTTTATATTGTTTTGAATTTTGAAATACCTGATAAATTTTACAACTGCTAAGGAGATATTCGATTTGTCTTGCGGTCATGCAAAAAACATGGAGTTTGAAAGCCAACATATAGTGACCTGATTTTTTAAGATATTACTATTGGTGAATCTGCAGCTGTAAATGTTTATCAAAATTAAAATATGGCATAAGTAATATAGAACAATTTTCAGAAGAGTGTGTTGAGATATTCGTTTGATTATAAAACGCACACATATAATATGCACAGGCTGACCCCCTTAAAAGTTACAATGAAAATATTTCTGGAACAACAATTTCGTCAATTGATAAAAGCAAAGAATGATAGAAATGGCGCAAATAATAGATTATAGAGTGTTTAAGTTAAGGATGCTGTGTAAAGTGTATCAATGGAGTTCTATTGGATAAGTGGCCCGGGCCAATTCGATAGATGACATGATGTAGTAACTTAGCATTAAATAAATATATTGAAGAACACGTCATATCGGAGGAAATGGTAATTAAATAACATGGGCAATACAGTGACGTAACCAAATATGTTTTTCAGCTTTAACCTATTTTTTTCTTTTATTGAAATTGGCCTGTGGTATTATTTATGAGAAAACTCTAATAACATGGGAAATTACAATAAGAACGAGTTTGTATTACCTCCTTAACCTTTGATAACCTATTGCCTAACCAACTACAAGGAAGCAGTACCGTTGGTCCAGGTAAGGTACTTCATTTCTCCCCATAGCTGAAAGGCTGTTCCCTATTCTCGAGGAGTTTACAGGCTCCCTGTACTTCTTTATGAATTTATGAAACATTTCTAAACATTTCCAAACATTATAGAATAACTTATATGTAAATGCTTTCCTCTGCTTTATGTTATAGCATAAAATAAATTAAGCTACTCTACAAGTATCGATTAAATTAAACTAAAGCTTCAAGTCATATGCGTAATCACAATGTATGGTGCGAGAATTTATCACTTTAACGATAATTAAGCTGTGTAAGAAAGGCTTAACCCTGGCTACCTTTATAATGCACATCCCCTCATCCTCTGCCCCTTGCTGCTCCTGAAGGGAAGCTGATTAACCCTCCCGTCTGACCGTGACGGGTAATTATGATTCATGAAGTTGGCCACCCTGGGATCATGTATCACCCGTGACAATTACATGCGCATATGTGTTTACGCAGGCACAAACTTTGCTCAAGTTATATTTTGTGTAGTCGTTTTTTATCCCTAATTCGTTGCTGAGGGGCTATTCTGAACATAAAATTTTAGCCCCTTCCTATGTAGTTCAATATTAGTAATTGCAAAAATTAAAAAAGCAATAATGCGTTCTGAGAGCAGGGGATCCAAAAGAGTGTTTCTAATTTGAATTATGACGCTTGATACTAATCGAATTATGCTATTCATCACTAGCTCAGGTGCATTAGTGATAATTGAAATAACAAAAAAAATTCGGATACATTTGAATTTTCCAACCGACGTCTATACTAAGTATGTTCACACGGGGGGATGAAAGTCATTATTAAAAGGCGTTTTTATTTCGTTACCCTTTTCCATCGTACTGTTGCTACAAAAGCGAAACAAAAATGGGATGGTATATGTTTGAATACTAAAGGATGTTACATTTTCGGTAAAGTGTGGAGAACCTATGAGTACAGTAATTATATTTTCAGTGATTATTCAGCTGTTTACCGCTGATTACTTCACCAGTATATTTAGTGCAATTTAGTAAATATTGGTGTTGGCCTCCAGGGAACTTCATATATTAAAACGCAGAACGAGTCGGTTCAAGTGGCATTAATGACTTGTATTTGGGAAGTCACATGCTCAGGTTCCTATTAACTGAGGCAATTTTATGATTTATCTTAGTCACTAAGTAAATAGCGGAGAAAAGTGAGAACTTAACAACTTTATATCTTTATTATGTTATAGTTATCTACTAATGCAATTTAAATTACTGCCTTTACTTTAAGAAATGAATTATGGACAACGATAACCCGTTTAAACTGGATAGCATAACTTCGAACACTAAAGCCAGGACGAAAGGAATTAGGTTGAACTATAACTGGACTTCAGAATGGATGTCGATGAATGACCCTTTACACTATTCCTCGTACAGTCTGTTGTAATGTGCAGACAAATACCGAGACCGCGTTTTACCTGTCATGGTGAACCAATGTCGATGTTAGTGTCCATTCTATTCTCTGATGATGGTTTAAATGTAGATAAATAGATTGCTTAAGAATTCCTGTGCCCGGTGATAGCAACTTTTATAGTGGTTACTGAAAGAGTAAATGCGTATTTAAACATTTAACACACAAATAAATTAATGTTAACAGTGTGGTCAACTAGAAACCTCTAAGGTACTGTGGAGTGAGGTTTACTATTTTACATGAGAGAGCTAGGAAGTTCGTACCGATTTCCTTGAGCAGTTTAAGAGCGGCCAGGAATGGCTATACAACGCAGCGCTACGAGCAAGGACAATGTTCATTGTAGTATGCAAATCATTACTGCAAAACAGTTGTAACTGTATGACACAGAGCACGTTGGTAGGAAGGAAGACATTCATAAACATCTTTGCTGTGCTTCAAAGATGAGCAACTAAATTTTCTGTACAACCATTGTATGTTTCATTATTTACATTTACATTTCAATTGGATACTTCAAAAACCATGGAAAAAGGAGAAGCCAGTTCGAGAAATTAAATTAGCTGAAATCATTAACGAATTTGTAACAGATTATCAATAAACTAAATCTTGTTTTACGGGACATAGAATGAGTTTTTTATTTGAAAGGCTTCAGAGGTACATTATCGTTTTAGTAATACGGCTGCAGATGAGTAAATAAGTAGTAAAATTCCTGCTTTGGCGTTTTGTCTAGTAAGAGTCATCAGATATTTAAGAAATTAATTTTATTATTTGGATATTATTTTACATTCGATCAGGAAATGTTACAATCCACGTTATCATTGCTTGGTTGTTGCCACAATGTGCCTATTTAAATAATGTGATCAGCCAGAGACATACTAGCATGTACTATATAAGAATTTGCGTGTTGTATATAATGTTCTAAATAGATGTGCATTTATGAATGTCTAATAAGTCATTTTTTTTCTTTGCGCAACCTGTTTCAATGCCTCTCCGCTGTGCGTTTCTCACCTATGACTTGTTTGGATGCCGGGAGAAGGCCGGTAGCAACCTGCATAGTGAACGGCGGGGGATACGAACTTCCTAGACGTGTACATGCGTCAGCCAAAGGCCTGCGACTCAGTCCATGCGTGTGTGCGCTGTGTGTGTGTCTGTGAACAGCACAGCACAAAAACAAAAAGTGATTGAAAACCAAACTTGATATTAAAGTTCAGCAACATTCAAGGAAGAGTTTCTAGAAAATCCACACTCCAACCCAGGCTGTGGTGTGGGCGCTGCGGACCCCTAGCACTCTTGGTACCTCTGACGTTACTAGAGGAACCTCGGGCCGAACATTCGAGCCCCTCCGTAAGAGGGAGTCGAGTTGAGACCAGAGGTTCTACTCCCATTAGTCCTGGACCCGCAGGGAGCTGTCCCAAAGGGCGCCCGGCGTCCTTCGTGGGGCTTTCCATAGGGCAAGACATTGGTTACTAACAAGCGCCCCCCCCCTCAATCTGGTCCAAGGACACAAGACGGGATGGAAGTGGATACGCCAATTACGCGCGCCAACAGCAAAATGGGAAGGCTACCGATATGACCTCGGTGGGGCCGCCCGGTGATCTAGCACACCTTCTACTAGCTCTGCAGGCTAGTACGTATTACTGGCTTCCCTCAACCCCGTCCGGATACGTACCCGATCTCCCACGGGTATCGGGAACCACTGCCCTCGCGTTTCCAACCCAATCCGAAAAATTCCCTCTCAGGGAGGTGCTCGAATGTTCGGCCCGAGGTTCCTCTAGTAACGTCAGTCCCTGATAGGAAGTTGTTCGGATTGGGTTGGACTCGATGGGGCAGTGGTTCACGATACCCGTGGGAGATCGGGTAGACAGGGTTGAGGGAAGCCATTAATATTCCCACGTACTAGCCAGCATAGCTAGTAGAAGGTGTGCTAGATCACCAGGTGGCCCCACCGAGGTCATATCGGTAGCCTTCCTATTTTGGAATTGGCGCGCGTAAGAGGCGTATCCACTTCCATCCCGTCTTGAGTCCACAGGACCAAATGGGGGGCCTTGTTAGTCTCTAGGTCTTGCCCTATGGAAAGCCCCACGAAGGCGCCGGGCACACTTTCGGCACAGCTCGGTAACTCCCTGGTCGAAGAAGGCCCGGGTCCTTGGTCCTACGAGTCCAGGACTAATGGGAGCAGAACCTCTGGCATTAACTACAACCCAGGCTATGCTTAAAATGATTTTTCGAAAGTATTGATTTTCTCAAAAATAGCTCAAGCTATTTTAAATAAAATGTCGCACGCTGAAGAACCGTTCCTAAAAATGAAATATATCTTTAATTTTCTGGAAAAGTCCTCAGAAATGTTCTGTATAAGAACGACTTTTACGTAACTTAAGAGTACTCTTTTACGAATTTTACGTAATCTTAAGAGACAGACAAAATAGAAAAAAAACGTAAATCTCATTTAAATGCTTAATTTACATATGATACCTTTCTGAGTAGTGAACCATTTCGATAATATTCCTTGCTATTATTTGTCTGAAATTTCCATCACTTCTGCTCTTCTCAAATGAGAAGTCGTTGGTCACTTATCTCACGGCCATATAAAGAGAATGGACTTTCATATCAATTACATAGTATCACATATTCCCTTGCATCCACAGTAAAATTAGTAATAACATAATAACTTATTAATATAAAAGTGAAGGCTTAAGAACTTGTAAAAGTTGTTTGTACAAGAGCAGAGAAAGTCATGAAAGTGGATCACGTATTTTCTTTTGAAATCTGACGTCGTTTAACTTGATAGGCTATATCGGAAAAAGCATAAATGAAATAATACTTAAATGAGAACCTGGAGTATATCGTGTTTAACGCTATCTAAATTCATATTTTCAGGAAAAAACAAAACCCCGGAATAAGGATTACCCGGGTAAACGTAACGCGGATTCGAACTCAAAATCTCTCGATAATTGTAACAGTCATCCGGGCTGTTTCGCTAGATTTCCTTAACTTACATCCTTCTGATCCACATAGTAATACATATGACTCGGGTAAATGATTTATAAGATGTAATACTTTATCTTGGTCTATGTTTGTATTTAAGTTTTTATTTTCTTATTTAGACCATACATGCTGGAGTTTATCCATTTTACTCCCTATATTATTATTATTATTATTATTATTATTATTATTATTATTATTATTATTATTATTATTATTATTATTATTATTATTATTATTATTATTATTATTATTATTATTATTATTATTATTATTATTATTATTATTATTATTATTATTATTATTATTATTATTATTATTATTATTATTATTATTATTATTATTATTATTATTATTATTATTATTATTATTATTATTATTATTATTATTATTATTATTATTATTATTATTATTATTATTATTATTATTATTATTATTATTATTATTATTATTATTATTATTATTATTATTATTATTATTATTATTATTATTATTATTATTATTATTATTATTATTATTATTATTATTATTATTATTATTATTATTATTATTATTATTATTATTATTATTATTATTATTATTATTATTATTATTATTATTATTATTATTATTATTATTATTATTATTATTATTATTATTATTATTATTATTATTATTATTATTATTATTATTATTATTATTATTATTATTATTATTATTAATAGAATTATTAAGACATTTCACTAAATAGTTAAAATAATTGTTATGACCTTAGGTGATGTTATGTAATATAATTTCACTTCTTATTGGATGTTTACTATGAACTGTTCTTTCTTGGTCTGTTTACATGTAATTGAAGATTGCATTACTTGCAATCATTGTTTAATTTATAGATACTGTCTCATAAATAATGTCGTCTCTTTTAAGACAAATAACTATTTTAAATGTGTTCTGACAGACAATTAAGTAATTTTCAAAGTATATGCAATTAGATTCTCTGGTCTTGAGAATCGTTTAGCGCGGTTTATTATTCCAAGATGGTTTTTGATGCGAGGAATTGTGTGACACCCACTTGCCTTGCTTTAAATTTGCCAAAATTTCTTCCACGTAGAAAATGGGCCAGCTAGATAAAGATGATAATCTGACGGTGCGAGATCAGGGTTGTATGCTAGATGTGGTAACAGTTAGATTCCTCCTAATTCCTGAATTTTTTCCATGGTTGTTAGTGCAGTATGGAATGTTTCATTGTCCTGTTGCAATAGAAGTCTATTTTGTTTAACTAATGCCGGGTATCTTGGTCTCAAAATTTCATGAACTTGTTGCAGTTTTTGAAAATAAATATCCGCCTCAATCATCCGCCCATTTGTAACAAACTCTCTGTGAATCACACCTTAAAAATTCCACCAGACACACAACATTACTTTGGGACCGAATTGCTCTTACTTGACGATGACTTTGGCAGGTTGGCGGGGATCAAACCACTGCTTCGAGGCATTAGGGTTTCGGTAACATAACCCTTTTCATCGCAAGTGAAACTGTTCCTGAAAAACATATCATTCATGGCATTACGGATAAGCTGACGACAGATGTCCGCTCTACCTTCAGCATGTTGATGTGTCACTTCATGGGGTACAGATCTACAGCTTCTGTATGATTTTCCAAGTGTCTCCATGTGGCGATGTAAGGTATCTTTTGGTGCAAAGTTCTTCTGAAAGCCTACGGGTACTTTCTTGCGGATTTCCTCGCATAACTTGCCGTGTATCCTCAATATTCCATACTTTAGGTCTTCAGAGCGTGTTAAATCTTCAGTGTTTTCGTCTCCATTGTTAAAACATTGGGACCGTCTGTGTGCTACCTACTTACTAACATCTTCCACTTCACTCATTCTTCCAACTGCAGCAGCGGCTTTATAATCTTGTTTCCAGTAGTGCTTTAGAAGGACTCTAAGTTCTAACTTGTTATCTCCATTTGTGATAGTTTATTAACAACTGCAGACTGATACATGCTCGCAATGCACGCAAGACTAGCCATGGCAACCTGTAAATAGCATTGCCAAACCAAAGAAAACTAGTACATTTTCCAAAACAACAAAATAAAACAAACCGTCTTATGAGACGACCTAATGTTAAAAAAGCGAAGTGGTTCTGGTTCAAAATTAGTTAGAAGGGTTGCTCAACCAATGCCTATGAGAACAAACTTCAAAGCTGCAAAAGTAACGTTTAGTTATTGATCAACCTAAAGGATTAAAGAAAATAAATATTCGAAATAATTAGCTGTTATATATTACACCGTAAGTACACGTCACGTAGCTACATGAGGTTGGAGGGGCCCTTTAATCTCAATAACGAATGTCCTAGCTTTGAAGCGATACTCTTTCAATGAACTAATGAAAAACATAATTATGAAAATTTCTTAGAAAATTATAAATTTTGAGGTCATTCATGATATATGGCAATAACCAATTTGGCACAAATTGTGTCTTTTAATCAGCTCCAAGATTTGGAACTAGTTTTGGATGTTTGTTATTGTTCCCTAGTTATATAAATTTCACTGAGGTTGAAGACTTCTCTGGCAATTCAAGCTAACTTTACTTATTTTTCGTGCACTTAAAATAGCTCCAGTAATCCGAAATAGAACTCTAATATTTTTCTACGATTGTTCTGCTTCATCAGAAAACAACTTATGATGTTAGTACATCTTTATTAATTTTAGAGTTAATGCCATTTAGACAAGTATAAATTATCGGAGGGAGAATGATCGAAGTAGATTAAATTCTGTTGATCTTTATCTGCCACTCATAGAGCTAAAAATTCCCATCAATTATCTTTTGCGGATAAGGAATGCTCCTTCAAAACCGTGTGAAGGTTACGTTACAACTACTGTGATTGGAATTTTGGATATGTTCAATGAAACAGATAACTAACTATAGATATAGTCGCGCTGCTCAAATAGTTACCCTGGCTTTATCTTTGTTAATAAAAGCTCTCAGATAACGTACTGATTACTCCACGTGGACATAACATCCATCTGTCATTTGTTATTCCTGCGCATTCCATCGGCTGAAGTGATGCGTTCAGTGGTGCTTAGCACACGACCGATAGGCGCGCCATTACCCCTCTCACTCTTACAAGAATAATCAGTGCGTTATCTGAAAGTTTACTATTAACAAAGATAAATCCAGGGTAACGTTTTGAGCAGCGCGACTATAACTATAGGTATTGGTTACATTTCACACTGAAATACATCAATTTTTCTCACAATTGACTTATTTCTTGGTCGAGTATAAATTACAGTATACAGAGTATAAAATTATTTTTAATTATCCTTCGGTTTGGAAGACAATACTATCACTTCTAGACCTAATAGGACATCTATTATGTTCGCGACTACTGTTTTAGATTTATACACTAATTTATCCACAGTAATGTTGAAGAGCTGTTATGACAAAATGTAATGTTAAGACTCGAATCCTACTAGGAGATGTAGTGCAGGTTAACTCGTTTAAAGTGAAATAGAGGAGATGGCGGATAGAATGACTAATAATGACTCCGTATTAGATCTTATTAACATCTTGGATTACTTTATTTCATACACCTGTTTATCCGTTTCAAGAGTTCACATTTTAAGAGTTCGAAACGTTCCCAAATAAAAACTATGAAGGGGTAGAGCCAGACTGAAAAATTCAATGCCGTAGCCGGGATTTGAAGCACGGATCTTCTGGTTTCTGTCCAGCCGCTCTAACCATTTGAGCTACTGTGGCGAACGTGCCAACATGACATTCAATACTCCAACTGACTCATGTTTTTTTTTCGGTAAACCACTAGGAGTTCTCATAAACACATGAGACAACTACCTTAATGGCGACTTACTATGCTGTACGTTCTTTAAGGCCCGGGCTTTATATTTCGGACCACTATTAGGTACAATTAAAGTACTTACAGTATAGTAAGTCGCCATTAAGGTAGTTGTCTCATGTGTTTATGAGAACTCCTAGAGGTTTACCGGGAGAAACACGAGTCAGTTGGAGAATTGAATGTCATGTTGGCACGTTGGCCATAGTAGCTCAAATGGTTAGAGCGGCTGGATGGAAACCAGAAGATCCGTGGTTCAAATCCTGGCTACGGCATTGAATTTTTCAGTCTGGCTCTACCCTTTCATAGTGCGTCCTACACACGGCTAGTGTGAAAGAACAAATAATTTCCAAAAACTAACTATACCTATCCCTTTTGTAAATACCCATCTATATCGGAAATACCTGTGTACGTCTTTACTTGCATTGTAACTGGCTCTATCAGAGAAAAAAGAAAAGAAAAAATTGAACTGAGTTAGGTTGGTTATCCATTTGAAATGGGCTATTTATACTATTTGTTGCTGCTGGCTACCACAAACATCAGCGCTGTAAACAAACAATTTCCAAACTATTTTATTTCAAAATATCACTGTAACTCGTTCGGTTTTCAGTGTAAGGGTTCATAATTTAGGAAAACGACGAAGAATTCTTTCAATGTGTAGCACGACATTTCCAGAAGGTAAAAAGTTTAAAATTTTCTATATGTATTTATTTCTTTTTAAACACAAGTGAGAAATTTATGGATTTTAATATGTTTACCAAAGTTGTGTAAATTTTGTTCTTATTCTCTATTCTTTTTCTCATGTTTTTTCATCGACACACATTGCACACGACCTCAATTATTATTAACAAGAAACCTTTCCTCCCTCTCCCACTTTCCTCTTTGTTGCTTCTTTTCAAGGGTGTTTCAGAGACTTGACAATAACGAAGGTCGGAGAGCTACAGGCGGACCATGTCAGCAGATTCTTGTGAAGTCGCGATGAAGAAGACTTAAAGCCTATTGCTTAGGGTTGCTCATTTTGGGGGCCATTCATTCCGTCCCCGTCCCCCACCCTTCGCTTGTTGCGTCCAGTCAGCAAATTGCCGATAAATCGATCTCGGGGTGGTTTACAGCGCGGAGGGAGAAGTACTTTTCATTAGTGTTGCTCAAGCGAATCAAGGTGGAGTGGTCGTCGAGACGTCTTATTGTCCTGAAGAAATGTTGCCTTCTCTTGTATGTCTCTGAAATCCGCTACCCAGTCGCGGTTTAAACTATACAGGCCAAGTTAAAAGTGAATGCCATGTTGCAGAGAAGAGATTGTGATGACTTTACCACAACATAACATACACGCAACACAATCTTTCTTATATAAACACACAGTTCCTTTGATGGCCAGCTTTACAGGAGATTTCTTGGCACCGAATACATTAGTTAGCTGGCAGTGTTGGATACTTACAGCTTCTTAAATTCAGCTCACATATTTCTCATTAAAACCGTAACTTCATAATTGCATATCTTTGTCATGGAATGTGTTGGAAATGGTTGTGCCACCACATATATCTCACTCACTAAAAAAAAAAAAAAAAAAGGTGTAGTGTTTAACGCCCGCTTTTACTACATACGGCAACGCAGGCGATGACACTGATGATACATGAGATGAAGATGGAGCACCGGTGGAATGAGATGGTGGGGGAAACCGGAGATCCCAGAGAAAACCCGCCCCAGCGCCATGTTGTCCACCACAAATCTCACTTTGCGGTCGCCTGGGATCGAACCCGGGCCGCCTTGGTGAGAGCCAAGCGGTCTAACCACTGAGCCATGGCTCACTCACTAAATCCTCATGACTATTAAATATACCTATCATGTTCATAAACAAATTAGACATAGTCTATTCGAGCGATAATACAAACTCAATAGCATAAATTCACTCGTACACATTATCACGCAGTTGCAATTCCTGAACTGCGTCACCTAGGATTTTACTTTTAAAATTGCATTCAAAGCCAAGTTTTACAGAATTCCTAATACTTGAGCAAGCTTTTAAGCAATATTTTGGAGTTCTATCTTTTACCAACTCGTCCAGGTTGTCCTGTAAGATTAGGATGATGTAATGCTGGTTTCTGATCCATAATAGATTCTGTTTCACAAGATCACACACTGTTTACCTATGACGCGCATGTAAAACAGGAAATTGGAGTATTAATCGCATGCCACTTCTCTAGTAGAATTTTTCACATAGGAATGATACAGAAGCATCCGTGAGCTGTGGCATTCCAACGATTGGAAAATATAACATTACTAACACACTATAGGAATAAAGCACGAAGTCTCTGTACAGCA
This sequence comes from Mantis religiosa, assembly GCA_030765055.1. NCBI lineage: Eukaryota > Metazoa > Arthropoda > Insecta > Mantodea > Mantidae > Mantis > Mantis religiosa. Next base: position 125,188,972 of record CM060952.1, on the reverse strand, counting down.
CAGAGTTTGAATGAAATGCTAGCCGACCCATGGAGGGAGTGAAGCAAAATAGAACCACTATTTAAAGAGAATAGCCTCTGCATTAAAAATTTGCACGAAAGCATGTCATTTGTATTAACATAATTTTTAAACAATTTAGATTTTTTTCTCCATGACCCAATTGCCAAACCAGACTCACGGGATACATGAAACAGTTCGGAGCATTTGATAACCCTATGGCTTCACGTTTACTGAATAAATTAGTTTATTTTACTCCTAGTAACTTTGAAAGCATACCTCTTCAGCAGCAAGTAGTTCCAAAGTTTCTTCTATGTGGTCGTTTTTTATTCAATACGTCTTTTACACCCGATAACAAATTTTCATCTGTGGGAACAAGATCTGAGGATTAATCATAGAAGAGATTCTTCATGAAACCAAATCCTTTAGACTGTGACTCAGGTGTAAGAACCTGTTACTACATTTTGAAAATCACAAAGTAGAATACTCGTAATTTTGTGTAAGTTGCATTGCAAATACACTGTTTAAAGTAACTTATATTTCACGGTTTATCTAATTATGAGTATGGAAGTTCTATTTAAAATTTGCTGGTTATGTAGGTAAAAGATATCAATTAATCTGCATCAATAATTTAAACATGGTAGGTAATTTTCGGGTAAGCTACACTTATAAAAAATAAATGTTCAAATGTGTATAAACAAAAGGGAGGAATTTTGAACCAATACTGTCAGATATTACCTCAAATATCTGAATAAGAATTCCTTATAGTAATCCATGTAAAATTCCTGCAAAATAAAATTTCATCCCAAAATAATTACCCCCCCTCATGTAAACAAAACAGTGCAGCATATTTGCGATTCAGTATTATATAACATAAAATAGAATATCAAAAATATTCTTCAAATATGATAAGAACATTAAGAAGGTAAAAGAAAATAAACCAATTCAAAGTAAAAACGAATACATTTACCTACAATAGAGTATAGATTACATGGAATAATAATTAGAGGAAACTAAATCTGCCAAGATGGAAGCCATTTTCGTTATATTCCTTTTTATATGCTTATGATTATTGCCCTTCGAAAGCGTTATTTGCAACGACTTCATTATTTATCTCTCTGTACTTCTGATATTGACTTTCCAATGTTCTGTATGTTGTATGTAACCAGTTTTAATTGCTTACAGAGTAAAATGTACCAAATAATTATAGTTAAGCTATACTGCAACATAATATATTAGCTTTTAATTTTGTAATGAATGAGTGTACTGGGGGTATACATTTTTAGATCTTTGAAAATTTTAAGTACGCATTTCAGTATGTTTAAAATTACAAATAAACTACATATGTTTTATACGAATCATTGTAATTTTTACCCTCTCTCTTCTGCATGGAAGTAAAGAACTGAAAGACATGTTAACAGCTTTTTTCGATTATCTTAGTGCTGCGTACTCGAAATTCTTGCTAGAGGTTCTGACGGTAATTAAGACTATTCTGAAGGTTACGTGGCGTTTAAGAGAACAAATACGGCGAAAAAAACCAGATTTGTGTAAAGGTAGCTCATGGATTCTGAATCACGATAACACCCCAGCTCACAATGCTATCGTCGTGAAGGAATATCTGGCTAAAAACTCAACAAATCTCAACTAACAACATCGTATTCACCTTATCTGGCTAAGTCCAACTTCTTTCTCTTTTCAAAACTCATGTTACCACTTCGGGGCACCGGTTTTCAGTCCATGGAAGACATAAAGGAGAAGTCATTGTAAAATCGCAACACACGTTTGAGATGCATAACAAAATGGAGCTCTGTAAACAAACTATATGACAGATGACTATCAAACTCCGCGTGCATATACGGGAAATATCTACTAACTTAGCGGTAGCAATAACTTCGAATCCCGTCTTATACGAGATTTTTATACATCAATTCCCGGTACTTTCCTGACATGGTAGTAAACACTATAATGCAAATTTAAATCCAGCGTTTTCCAAAGATGCGACACTAATATGTGCAAGACTTTTAAGTTCAAATCCTTATCGTATCGGAAGAGGGATAAATTGAGTGAAATTATGTCATTGAGACTGTCTCAGGCTAAGAGAAAATCCTATCTGTGTAACTCACATTAACCGAGACTAGGACTTGGACCACTTGAATACGCGGCAGACACAATATCTCCAGAGCAAAAATCCGGGTTTTTTTGACATTTTATTTTAGCATCGTATGTTCCATTTGTACGACCTGTAAATTTTATGTCTTAAAGTGTATGTGGTCTCAATTGAATGAAATTTGTTAAAATGTTAAAACAACTGTTAAACCACAAAACGGAAAACGTAGACACTTTAAAACAAATAATATAACTACAATACATTTTATGTGGCTTTAAACTTCAGTGATTTATTGTGAATTTTCCAAGGTTTCATTTCTTCAAATACCTTGGTAATGGTTACTCTATTTCTTTATATGTATGGAACATCAAATACACTTATAGTGGTAGATAGGGTCAACACGAAAAATTCAATGGCATGGCCGGGATTTGAACCACGGATTTCCTGGTTTCCGTCCAGTCGCTCTAACCCATTGAACTACCATGGCCAACTTGCCGTCACATTAAATTCTCCATTTGACTCGTATATTTCCCCGGTAGACCACTAGGGTCTCTTGCATTCGAGATGCACAGTTTGTGGCAACTTACTGTCGTAAGTATTTCAGTCCCAGGCTTCATATTTTAACTCTTATTAATTTAGTTAATAAGTGGCAATTAATCATTTCTTCATAATAGCAGTATATAGGCTAAGGTTTTTGATAGATAGAGTCAACATGAAAAATTCAATGACGGCCAGTTGGCTGTGGTAGCTCAATGGGTTAGAGCGATTGGACGAAAACCAAGGATATCCGTGGTTCAAATCCCGGCCATGGCACTGAATTTTTCATGTTGATTCTATCAAAAACCTCAGCCTATATACGGCTAGTATAAAGAAATGATTAATTCCTCTCAATTAACTAAAATAAGAGTTAAATGATGAAGCCTGGGACTCAAGTACTTACGATAGTAAGTCGTCATAAACGGTGTATCTCGAATGCGAGAGCCCTAGTGGTTTACCGGGGAAATATACAAGTCAAATGGAGAATTTAATGTCATGACGGTAAGTTGGCCATGGTAGCTCAATGTGTTAGAGCGCTTGGACGCTTGGTTCAAATTTATTGGTTCAAATCACGGCCATGGCATTGAATTTTTCATGTTGACTTTATCTATCAAAAACCTTAGTCTATACACGGCTAGTATGAAGAAATGATTAATTTCCAACAATTAACACTTATAGTGAATTTAGTTTCCTTCATCCTCCCATATCCCTGACATACTCACACAGAAATTTGCATTGAGACCATTTCTGCAAACATTTATCTCGATTAACATAAATGAAGTAGCAAAATAAGTTTTTATAGGCATAGTGCTTGGTTGGTTCTTAAGATAAAGATTTAAGATATTGTGTAGGAAACACATTGTGAAACTAAAATGAGAGTAATTTATTTTTATGTCAACAATCCTAGAATAATAAAAATTGAAATGCTCATCTCAGACAAAGCATATAAAATTCAAAGCAATTAGCTTCATGTCACAGATGGCGTTGCTTGAGCATACGTGGCATCGCATCGTAAGTAATTGTTCTTTTCTTAACTTATGTTTCAATATATTAGCAACAAATCACTATAACCAAGGAAAACTGTACACATTACCTTCTTAATGTGTACAGTAAATTATAATTTTACTATTCCACTAAACTTACAATATACTGGAGCAGTATGAGTGCCATTGACCTAAGGTTAATGAAGAACTTGAGTTTTGATGTTTGTTTATTGTTTTACCTTTCTTTATCTTCCTGTGCGCGTCCAGAGTTCCTGGTTCGTTGGTACATAAATAAATCCTACGTCGGCAAAAATAGATTATCATTATGGCAGAGGGAGAGTTTTTGAGAAGGTCCTCACAATTTGTCTTTAATAAGATTCCTCCGTTAACGAGATGACAACGCGCTAGGCTGGAAATTTTGCACGCACGTAAGATCCTTTTCAACAGGGTCATCAGTTTCTTCGTGGTGGGAAGAACATCGCCTTTATCGTGTTTTTCCCTTGTGTGAGTTTGGAAGACAAAGGAAGAAGAAGTGTTTGATTAATGCGCTATTCTCTTTGTGCAGCCGTGGGTGGTGTACGGAGAGGGATGAGAGAGGAAAGACGGATTAAGTCATCGGCAGCCCATGCGGCCTTCTTAGGATCCACCATTCATTTTTCATTCCCTTCGTCTTCAACATTTACGGCTCTGCGTTTCTTCATTTTCAGCATTATTTTCGTGAACTTCTTCGTTTTTCCTTCTCGAGTCCATTCACGTATCTTTGCCAGATATCCATAATCTTAAGGTGCAAAACAGCGTTGGATCAAAACTAAAATTTATGAAAAGTATTTTGTGAATTCATTTAACTGTAATTAAATTTTATTCCCCATTGAACCAATTATTTAAATTATTAATAAAGGAACATGGAAGTTTCAAAAATCAGTTTTATCATAACAACATAACCGTCGAAACCTACTCGTATTAGGTATTCAATTGAATGATCTCTTTCAACACAGTCAAACTCACATTATCTAGAGGATAATCGTGTTTGCTTTTCAGTGAAACACTGAAGAATGAAGTTATGCGAAGCCACCTGTTGCGTGTGTGTAGTGGTCTTAAGTTTGTAAGGAACAGATTTACTCCGAGGGTATATGACGTCAAAGTTCCTATCAATTTATGTTTGTGTGTTATCAAATAATTTAATAGGTCTAGGTTGTGTTAGAAGGAACACAGATATTGAGTAATGTGTAGTGTTTAACGCCCGGTTTTACTACATACGGCACCACAGGTGGTAGATATTGAGTACATTTAATCTAGAAGAAATAAGGATATTGTCTTAAATGTCTAGGAACATAACTCCCTCGCATTATAAGTGTTCTTGATAGTAACTTGATTGGCCGCACACTACTGCAAAATAAATCCTTATCCTTATAAATCTTTATCTTTTTTTATTTATGAAGAATGCTTAAAATTAAAATTTGTGAAAAATTCCTAATACGCTTGATACTATCCGGCGGGCTTATTTCAATACTTATTTATTAAGGTTCAATAATAATGTGCTCAATAGGTGTCTACCTTCTATGGCCGCAAAATGACATCTTTCCAAAAATATTCTTAACGACGTGCAAGCAAACATCTGTATCATTTTGCACGATAAATACTATGTTCAAGAAACACGTTAGCAGGGATGTCACTGCGCGAACGGATTCGTATAGGAATATTCCTCACTCCCCTCCTTCCATTTCCCCCTGACTCCTTCCCTCCATTTCTAAAATTTCAGAACTTGTATATCTGCTAAAATAGTATTTAAAAAGTTAATAATTTATACACTTTTCTGAAACGAAAATTATAGTATAGTTTCTTTCAACAACACTTTACACTTTAAAGTGTTATAAATATTACACTATTTAGATTGGGACAACCCTAGTGCAACCATGAAGTTTAGTTTCCATTGGATTTCCTTTCTTCCGTCCCATTCTTACCATTTTATTGGAAACTAAATCATAAAATTTAAGAAAAGAGTATTTCCTGAGCTAAAGAATTACGTTTCTTCTTTCATGGTAAAATTAACATACCTAATTGTATAGTTTGACAAAAAAAAAGTTATAATCCTACAGTTTCCTTAAATAATGCCATTATCTCATACAAAGTAAGTGTATGCAATGACTTACTTCACAACTCAAGGATTCCCATAGTTCAAAGAAGCCCACCACGAAATTGAAATATACAGGAAGCGTTACATTATAGTGCTTTATACAACTTCGCCACTAGACTCAATATACTGTGACGATATTGTTAGGCTGCCTGCGCTTCGGTGCATAGCTCTCTAGCTTGGCAGCAGCTTATGATTTCTTCCGTATAACAACGGCTCACAGAAAAAAAGCCACTGTCTGCGATTTCCCAGCCCCAGAATGTTCGCTCACACCTTTTCAGGAGTGCGTATTCGAGAACGTTCGCTTGTTTGGCTGACCAACTCCACCAAATATTCTAGTCCAGTTCGGAGGAATCGAGTTGGCTTACAAGTGGAGTCGACTGAAGAGATCAGACCGGTGAAGTACAGTTCTGAGTTGTGATTCGGTTTAAGGCATAAGTAGCTTTTTGTTTTGTGTGATAGTAAAAACGTCTCAAATGTGCGCTCAAATGAAAAATAAAGCATGTTTAGTAGCAACGGGTAGTTTTATTAGTTACACTGTGTCAGAAGTAGGATATAATGCCGAGTTGAACGAAATGCTTTAAGAAACTATTGACCATGATGGAGAAGATGGAAGACGAAAATGAATTCCGGAATGGAGAACATGCAGACATCTAAGATGAAAATGACCAGGAATAGTTCGGCCAGTGGAGAATTTTGGGAAACAGCTTAGAGGAAGTAGAACAGTAGAAGAGCTACGGTCAAGGTAACCGCTGCCCACATTATGGAGTTCAGCAGTATAAGATAGAGTAGGGAGAGAAGATCAATCCAGGTCGTCTAAGAAGATCTTCTAAAAGTATGTGTCCGAAATGTTGCTAGCCAGAGACATCTGGTGAGAATCTGACTACATAATAATTAAATCGGCATAGCAAAGATGCTATCTTGGGTAGAAGAATGTATCACAAGCACATCACTGAGTGCTAAGTACAAGGAAAGCTTGCCGAGTATTAATGGAAACAGGTCCAAAGTTATCCGTAATCAGATCAGACGTGGCGGAAGACTTGCCGTCAGGAAAACTCAATTGACTATCATATAGTGACGGCATTGGAATATATTTGTAAAGAAAGAGGCCTAGCTGACCTTGGAGCAAATCGTTGTAAATTTGCGAGTGTTCTTCGCGAGCGTGACTGAGATTTTAATGGTACTGGATATCTTTAAAAAAAACGAGGCGAAAATCGAAGTCAGCAGGAGAGTCCTCAGAACCTAAATCGAACCACCTGGACATAAGATACGGTTCGGCCCGCAGAAGGAAGAATTGCGAGGAGTCATAGTAGCCCGTAGAACGTCTTTATGATGTACCCAAAGTGAAATCACATTTTTTTCATCAACTAAAGCAGCATAAAATTATAAAATCTGATTTCTGAAGTCCTAAGAATGAGAAGCATCATTGCTTAAAGGACTGTACTAATATTGAAGGCAGGTATTTTGAAATGAAATACAATAAATTACACTCTTTGTATTGATCCTTCTCTGACCTTCTAAAACTGCTTAGTCCTCTTATTGCCTAAATAAATTTTAACTACATTTTAAAATGGTTAAGAAAATTGTAATACTATCGCAATAGCACCACTCTAGGTAAATTACAGTCGGCAAAGAACATCCCATTGAATGCTGGAAAAATACAGCACGTTTGGTCGAAGTTAACTGGTTCTCTGTGTGTAAGCTGATATATTTACAGTATACAATAACGGGAATAATTTAGGAATTTCTGTAGAATTTATACACCAAATTTTCGAAATCTTTCTTTATCTTGTTGGTACACATGTTCCTGAAGTATGTTTGCATTTTCAGCTGTTTTAAACATTTGCTACGCTTGACAGTAAAACATATTATACATGAGAGCTCCGAAAATTTATATATATTACAAAAAGAAAAAAAGAGAAGGTGTAGAAATGTTTCGAGAAGGGTGAGCCGATGCTAAAAACGATGATTGCTTTGGATGCTTTCGCATGTCAATGACGACAATTTCGAAGATGTAAAGAAAAGTGTTCTGGAAATCGCCAGATGATCAGGTCAGTCTGGCACATCGCCAGATTTGCAGATGATCAGGTCATTCTGGCAGACACTGAAGACAGATTACAAATAGCTTTGTACCAACTCGACAAAACAATGTCAAAGTATAATTTTACCATTTCAGCAGAGAAAACGAAAGTGATGGCTTTTATTGATAAATACCCAATACAGTCCAAAATGCTCCTCAAAAACAAAATACTAGAACAAGTTAAATGTTTTAATTACTTAGGATGTGATATTTCCTATGAATGTAAGAGATTCTAACCAAAAGATCTACAAATTTCAAAACATATGTGGCACTATAAAACGAACATTGAGAAACAAAACAAGAAGTTTTATAAAGTTTTTTAAAGTTTTATAAAATTATGGCAGTGCCTGTTATATCATATGGAGCTGAGACCTAGACCTTGAACAGAACTAATAAAAGAATAACTGAAACGATTGAAATGAAAATTTTGATGTACGTAGCTTGCTGTAGTCTTTAAGATCACATTAAAAGTGAAACAATAAGAGAACAACTAAACATATGCACTTTAAGGGTATGTATGACTGAAATTTCATGAAAATCGTGAAAATAACGACTTTTTTATTTTAATTCTATAAAATAATTTAGACATTCCGGAATGTGAAAAATGCATAATTTGCCTCCGAACGCCATTTTTAAATGCTTATTTAAATGTCGGTGGCCTTTAAACTCTGTCAGAGTCACGCCCTCTTTTGCATACATCCACATTCTTTGTCTGTTTTCCGTTCTTAAATTTTCAATTCAAGAAAAGAAAAATAAGGCTTTCAGACAAAATATTTCCTAAAATGTTGCCAATATATCAGAGGCTGGCTTCTACAACATTACTAGAGAGGTGTAAAACAGGAAAAACACAGAATGCCAATGAATCTTTGCATCATGTCATATGGAATAAGTGACCAAAGGAAGCTTTCATATCAAAACAAAAATTGGATCTTGCTGTTATTAAAAGCATCAGTGAGTTTAACATGGGTAGTCTTAAGTCATTGGAGCTGCAGCAAAATATGAGAGGTGAAAGTGTAGTAGACTCAGCAAGGAAAACTTCAGTGCAGCGAGATCAGACTCGTATCCTGCAAAGCAAGAAGCGAAGTTGTGCAGAAGAAAAGCAACATCTAAAGAAGGAAAAGGTGGAAAAAGCAGCAACAGAGGAGAGGAAAAAGAAATCTGAGGGTCCAACCTATCAGCCTGGTGGATTTTAATGTGAGTTATGCAATCAAATCTTTAATCGCTGTTTTCTCAATGTTCATATTTTCAGCATTTTTCTTCCTGTAAAATGCTCCTTGCGATGCAGTTTTTGTACTACATTCATGAAATTTCCTACACAGGTTCAGAATATCATGAGGAATGGAAATTGCCCTAGGTTTTACTGTGAAATGTATATAAGCATATTTTTTTAATTTTCAAACACAAAACTTAGTTTTTTAGACAAAAAAGAATATTTGTAAATTAAAAAAATTTTGTGACCTAAACTAAAGGAGACACAGAAAAATCCAGAGCAATTTCAAAAAGTATGTGTATTATGAACATAGGGTTAAAATATTAGACCAAAATTCAAAATATTTTGTCGCAAGGGACTTTTTTAGTGACGTAACAAAAAACATACAAAATTTATCATAATTTCTAAACTGCTAGAGAAAAATGGTTTAAATTTAGGTTGTTACATGTTTACATTATACTACACCTATGATGTAAATTTGAAAGAGCTAGCATTATTAGTTCAGAATTTGAAAATTTCAGTCATACATACCCTTAAATGACAAACTCAGGGAGTAAAACTGAAATGGCAAGATCATCTCTCTCGAATGCTAGAAGAAAGACTCACCAAACAGGCGTTGCAGTATAAACCAGTTGGTATTAGAGATGTTAGAAGGCCACGGAGACGCTGGGAACATTCCTTCTGATCCGAAACAGGCCTATTTGCCCTATCTTGAAGGTTGATGATGATGATAATGATGATGATGAAATCGCCGAATCATCATGATAATCAGATAATCAGAAGCCATTTGTAGAAATCGCATTGTGATAATGGTCTAGCTCACATCTCAATACTTGTTCGTGATGTTCTGGCAAAAACTAAAACTGTTACGCTGTCAACCATCGTATTAACTGAGACTTATTTCTATCTGAGGCTTCTTTCTATCCTGAGGAGAAGAGAGGCCTAAAAGGACGTCACTTTGTCACCAATGATGAGATAAAACTCGAGGAGCTCGACACCATAATGAAAAGTGAGTTCCAGAAGTGCATCCAAGACTGGAAGAGGCGCTGTCGTAAGTGTATTATATCCGAGGGAGATTACATTGAAGGGGCAAAGCTGATGATAAATAAAGGCCGGAGACGTGTGCATTTTATACTGCACATGGGCATATTGTTTTCGCTGGGGTATATAAATAACTACAGCTGATAATCTGACCATGACAACTGCCTCACTACGAGAGGAAACAAAATAGTCGCTTTATACATCTTCACCTTGTGTCTGCATACACCTGCACTGCAATGCCTCACTAGTTATTAGAGTACTACGTCACGTTGCGCGTTGCACATTTGATGACCGTGCTGTACATCTGACGTCATTCATACTCTGTGTCCAGCTAACTTGTATCTTATGCGAGCGCAAATCTTTCTGGCCTTTATTGATAAATAAATAAAGATATTTAAGGAAAAGAAAACTTCCCTTATTTTTTATCACGCCTGTTACATTTGTTCTAATATTGTGTACCCTTTCTACTACCTACGATACCACAAACGGTGGTCACTGTTGAAGTGATAAATGAGAAATAAAATTTGGGAAGCAAACGTTCCAGGCTGCATTTTAACATACCTCTTAGACATTTGCCAGTTACGAGAACTAGGAATATCTTGGAAGTATGGTCCTAACGGGATTCCTACCACAGAGCTCCCATTTTCAACATTCATATCGGTATTACACACATTATACGTGAAAAAATAATAAATCTATGCTAGACATAAACACTTAAAGTTTTAAAAATACAATTATACACAGGTCCATTAACATTTTCCACAAAATAAGATGATATCAAGTATATTTTTCATAGTATTTTGCTGCATTAAATGTATCCTTAGAATAATTTGTTACTGCCACATAAGGCGCTTTGAACAAAGAGGTGTTTTCAAACGACGCTTTGAAAATCAAAATGCGTCCATCAGCAACACTTTCACTCAGCTAGATGGAGCAGGGCATGGTGCCAGCCTTGCGGAAATGAATTTCCCGCGGAATCTGTGCCTTTTGTGTTGCGTCTTTTTTTCTTCCTGTGGAGTTTGTATCTGTTGCTGACGAGGGTGAAATATCTGCTTTGTTGCACGCAACACTTGCTAGGGGACGTCTCGCCTCAATCAATGGAAGGACCACCGCCCCCCCCCCCTTGCCGTCATTACGTACCGTGGCTGCTCAATGTTACGTGATCAAACCTCCCTCCTCCTACTTCTTCTTCGTTATTGGCACGTTTCTCTCACCACGAAATATCCCTCGTTTTCTTGAATAGCCACCTAACGCGTACACGGATTATGGGTGAAGAAAAACTCCTCAGTAGTACAGTCACTTGGAAAACGTTACACGCCTAAGTTGATTTGAATGGGGGTTATCGTCGACTACGGTCCTGAAAAGGCATCCTGCCACACTTTCCTAGAACCTGGGACATGGGGTTTTCCAATTCAATGGCTGTGTTATATAGCAGCAAATTATATTCAGAATACCAGTCCTTACAAAATATACTCTCGTCAGCTATTGATTAACTGATCCTTGGATCACTAGATTATGGTAATGATTTCATTACGGATTCAGGGGTGCGGTAATTGCTCAATTTTCTTATAGAATAGATTAGAATAGAATAGAATAGCTTCTCTACTTAGTCTTCTAAGAACTATTCCTTCATGATGTTCTTCTTCTGCCTACTTCTTATTAATTGAAATGAATCTAGAAATCAGATTTCAGTTCTATTCTTGCATAAAACATTATTAAACAAAACTTAACCATTAATTACACAACTTAAAGAAGAGGAAATAATAAGCTTTGAATTAATCATCAAAACCTTAGGATTTAGGACTACTGTAGATTTTGTAGCTAAAGGTATGATTTGTGTAATAATTTGTTATCGTTAATCTTTTCTATTTTTGCCTGAGGGGAGGGCAGAACAGCAAATTAAAAGCTAAAGCAAGCATTTCTAATTTCACGTGATAAATTGTGTGAAATTAAACAAAATCTAAATCTTTTATTTACCACTTTGTTTCCTCTAGTTCAGCTTTTATACAAAAATGTACAGAATAAAGAGGTGCTCTCAGGCTGTTTGCAAATAAAAAAGGACCAAATTATATATTTAATTAAAATACAATAAACAGAAGTTACCTTAATTAAAATCGACGGATTCATTATTGAGAAAATAAAGATTGATGAAAATGTTTCCATCTAAATGGTAGTTTGTGGAGCGGTTTTTTTAAACACTTCGTGTGATTTACTTGAAGCGGGTTATTTAATCACCTTTGCTTTTAAATTATTCTGTTGGATTGTATTATAATAAGGAACGGATTCGGCTCTGCGACCAGTCTTAATCTACTGTACCCATGCCCACAAGTGGAGCATCCTCGGAGGAAGGATGAGACGAGAGGAGACAGAAGACGGCTTTCCCAAGGAGCCCTGACAGTGCAGAGGGCCGAGGTTTTTTTTTATTTACGTCCTCGAACGTTAAGTCATATCGGACGGTGTATGAATTGGATGAAATGGTACTCAAATGACTTCTTAATTTTATTAAAAACCAATATTTATGAAATATTTTATTTTATAAAAACAAGAACTTGAAATGATTTAATCATAATTCCCCTCCAGGGTTCATGGAGCTCAGAGTTACCCAATATTCGTCTTGAAGGATAAGGGAAACCGCGTAAAAACCTTAGCCAGGTAACTCGCCCTGATCGAGATTCGAGCTCGGGATCTCTCGAACGTGAGGCAGACACACTACCATCTACGCCACCGTGGCGGGCGCAGAGGATAGAGTTCCTACAGTGTATCAGTTGGGAATTACCCAGCAGGCCAGCACAACCGACAGCTCACCTGACTGCGGTCCGGAAACGGCCGCACCTGACTGGAAGACCGAAGACAGTCCTACTAAGGAGGAAATTTTACAAAGACCATAGCATCGTGCCGTGCACCGCTAGGACACCTGCCGACACTGCTACCCTGAAAGAGACCACCAGAAGAGAGATGACTTCAAATGATAAAGGAGATGAAATGGAGGGACAGGGGTAATTAGCCTAACTGCCACCCGGGAAATCCCCGAAAAAACCCATGAGTAAGGTAGGTCGGCCACGGGAATCGCTCCCGAATGCGGGCACAGACGAAACCGCCTGAGACATCACGCTCGGTGCCTTTAATACACAGACCCATATTCTCACACGCATGCCCTCTTCTAATTGTCTTTTAATTCATGGAATCTCAAAACGTGTATTTACGGTGAAATCTTGGCAACATTGTTTAGTAAAATGTAACACTTTCTTACTTATTTTAGATGAGTAATGAGCGACTAAAACAAAATCAATATAGCTATTGATATACCTATATCAATATAACTATCAATATAGTATATTAAATTTTTCTCTTATACAGGTTGTTTTGAAACGACACCGAACGAATTTCGTAGTTTATAACTTAACTAGTCCGAATTTCGGTGTCGCAGCTTCGAAATTCTCTTAGGTATAATTTTATGTAGCGTTAAATATTATATTGTGACTGGTGTGCGAACCTCAAAAGTTGTTATTGGGATGCACCGGCCACGAAAACAAAAACATTACTCCTTGCTCTTTTTCAGTGACCCTAGCCTCACTTTCAGGTAATGGGGCAAAGGGCAGTTACTTGTGAAAAAGTTGACTAATGACTCGGACAGTTGCAAGGGTGCTCATTTTCCTCTAAATTGTACGGTGCTTTCAACCAGCTACTGTAAAACTAATAGCTTCCTTTTTGGTTGCAAATGTTTAATTTAGTGTTATTAAACACAGTGAAATAAAATGCTGTCTCACTGAATAAGGCATTCAGTCTTGATTACATTTGTATACAATTGTTTGCTATTGTTTTCTGTTCTTTTTATCATTTAATGCTTCCATCCACAACCTCACTAACATTAACTTCCCTCTAAAATATTTAAATTTCATATGTCCACCAGTTTATTTTCCGTCATCGACTGTTATAAGGGAATGCTGGAACACGTTAAACGCCTATAAACAAGTAACTAAAGTATAACTCCTTTATTGCGCTTTCATAAAGCAAAGAAATTCTTAATGGAAGCAAGTTACCATGGAGTCTGTCGGTATGTTTACAAACAGCTATAGCAGGTAAAACCGTGTATTACCTACCTGCGAATTTCGATAGTGTGAGGCACGTACCACTTCCTATAACTGCCTAATCCCCCAGATTCTGGAGTGTTTTTATGCGGCTATATTAGCGGTAAAAGCTATCTGTATGTGTCACATAGAAGCTAAGCAACTACCTCTATATATTCGTTCGGTGTCGTTTCCAAACACCTCACAAAGTTTTGCTTTTAGTATATTGAGATTACGCATTTTCTAACAAATTTTACACAACAGCACTCTGTTGAAGAAAGTACTTGTGCCAAATGTTATACTGTCATAAATTATTAAATTAAAAATTTTAATCTATGGGAAAACAAAGCATTCATTTATTATTTACTTTGCCAGAGATTATCCTAGCATTTATTCAATTATTAATTATATATCTGATAATGCACAAATTGAGCTCTTCTAGAATTAAAATAAAAGGGTATATAGCATTTTTTCACTCGAAATTCTTTCTGCTTTCTTTCCACACTTTAAGGATGTTTTCATTTTCAGGTTCTTTAACAAATCTGACGTGTTGCACTTAAGTGAACCTTATTTTGTTTCCTTGCAAACGCTTATTCATCTGTGTACTTAAATATTCGTAGGAATTATCTTACTGCTAATTTTCTTGTAGGAGCAGAAAAAGTATGGAACGACTCTAACTTTAAACGATACTCAAATGTTTAGTTTAAAATGATGCTTTGAAATAACACTCTCACTCTTTGCTGGCCAAGAGATAAAAAAATAATGGCTCCCCACTTTACAAAAGTTTAAGTATTCAAATTTAGCCAAATAACAAAGAATATCTCGAAAATGGTTCAGGCAAAAAAATTGTATCATTTAACATATATTGTGTCTTTTTACGAGATCCACATTTTTGTGCAGTGTGGTTTAGTATATATCATGAGTTACTAGTTATGGCATCCAGTTTACTATCAAAAAGGTCGCGGGTTCACATTCTGCCCAAATCTGTTGCTTTTAACTGAACTTTAAAGCTTCAGTTCATGTCAGTAAATTTATTGTCATGTCAAGGAAGTCCTGCAGGACGAGTATCTGACACATTGATGTCGCTGATATGATTGTGGAAATTTATTTTATTTTCTTCACTTAATCCTTTCCCTTTAAAATAGTTCAAATATACAGCTTATTTTTTATAACAAATGCTACTAATTTAATATGTTTTTTACCATACATTTTTCCTTGGTTTAACGTTTCTCCTATTTTTACCCATACCTTCATCTTTCTACGACCTTATATTGCATTACTCAGAACCTGTTCTTGCATTATTTTACTGCGTACTTGCATTAAGTATTGAAATTATTCAAGTTATATAAAAAAGAACTTCTAAGAAAATGGTCGTTGTATGCAGCACATGGATCTGGATCTCTGAAGATCTTAGTTATAAAACGAATTGTCCGACTATCTTCAAACTTGGTGTTTAATTTCTGTATCTTGCCTCTAGACCAAATTGTCCTTTAATGATAATATTTTCAAACAGTTTTGATTTTCTCTAAACTGATTCTAAGGAACTTGATTAAAATATCATATATTTCAGATATTTTCATTAAAAATGAAGTGTATATCTTAAATGTTCTTATAATACCCTGTGAAGTCATTCATTCAAAATGATTTTTATACAAATTATGAACCATAAAATATTAACAACCATAGCAACAAAAAATAAAAAAAAAAAATAAAAAAATGCAGATTTTGTTAAGGTACACATTTTATACCAAATAAAAGTTTTGTACTATTAACCGTCTCCTAATATATTCTTTATTAATAGTTTTAATTTTTAAACACTTATAATTTTCTCATGCATATATTTTAAATTGGTCACACAGAGACAAATCCTTGAATTATTTCGCTAATATTTAACCTTACTTGAAGCACCTACTCTCCTTGCACCTATAATGGAAGTTGAGAATGAATTTATTTCTGATACTTTATGAAGATTTATCATGATTAGCATGAATGAGATATCAAAATAAGCAATAGCAGATATAGAAAGCCAGTGAATGTATCATCGGCGACTTTTTGCTCAGGAATGTTCTCTATTTAAACTGTAAACTTAAACCAGGCATCTATGAGGGTTATCGGGCATAAATACACTACATATTCACTTGCTACCAAAATTAGGAGCGATATTATAACAAACACCAATCACGTGTGTATCACATGGGTTAGAGGCCATACGGGTATACATGAAAATGAGAGAGCAGATGGAATTGCTAAGCGTTACCCATTATCCCAAAAGGAATTCAGCCTTAAAGAGTCTACAATCACATTTGTTAAAAAATATTGAAAACAGAAATTTTTGAAACTGGAACAGCACTTGGTTCAACAGAGATAAAGGGCAAATCTCTCGAAATTTATTTTTTTCTACTGTTATTGATCGTGTGAAATGCAACTACATTTCACCTAATTTTATTTTAACGCAGTTTGCTACCGGACATGGTAAAATTAAAACTTACTTACGAAGATTCCATATAGACTCACCTGATGGATACCTCTGTAAATATGAAAGCATTGATGAAGGTGTTGAACACTTAATATTTTGATGTGATCTTCATTCCAAAAAGAGATATAATCTTATTGAGCTTCTTTCATATTGTAATACAAATCCTCAAACACCGTTGATTAATGTATTCTTTAAAAATAATGCACTTAAGCTTTTGAGCACTTTATTGGCCAAATTTTTAAAACGTTACTTCTATTATCATGTTAAGTTATTTTGATCTGTGTGTTTGTGTGTTTTTGTAATTAGAACCCTAACATATCTTACTTGTAAAATACTTCATTTGGAGCATAAATAAATAATAAACTGTAAACTTACAGTTAGATCATGAAAGAACATTTAAAAGCATTTGCAGTAGCAAATTCTCGCGTACTAAGTTCTTTATACCTATTGGTACTAAGAACTTTAAGTGATACTTATCAGGTCGAGAATGTATATTGGGAATACAAGACCCGAGGAATCCCAAACCGAGGTTTCCCAAGCATTCGAGATCTGATAAGTTACTTACAGTTCGTGGTTACCTAATTACCTTTTGCAATACTTCAGAAAACCGCAAAAATTAATAATAAATCAAAATTGTTTTTCCTAATTTTATTGGAAATTAGAAAAAATAATATACATCTAAAAGCAAAGCCTTCTTATCCACTCTTTTGTTAATGAATTAGTTAAACTAACACGTCCTAGTTGTTAGGTTATTTGTCTATACAAGTGAAATGAATCTTTAGATTTTTATGGTTAATGGGAAGCAGTAAAATTTTATAAAAGTGAGTGACATTGCCATTCAAGAAGCTGTGGATCTAGCAAGTGCATCACTTTTACCAAGTCGAAGTAGAGGTATAATGAAGTTTTCCGAAAGTGGTGCGTTGATTAAGACGTTAACATTTATAGCAGTGAGATAGTTTTATCTATACGTTTTCGTGAGAAAAAAAAAAAAACCATCTTTGATTATGCTATGTTTTGTACGATATAATTCATGTGAAAATCCGGATTCCACCTCAAGGTGTATTGAAGAAATAAAAAGAATTGAATTGCTTTTTAATGTTAACAACGTGTCCAATTGTACATTTGATATTTCCATCAATAAGTAATTCATACATTTGTATATTTTGCCAAACATTCATTAATAACCTATTTTAGTACTAATTTTAGCATTAATTACCTATTTTAATAACCTATTTATGCAGTTGGATATTACGTCATTTCCTATTGGTGCCGTAACTATTAATTAAGTGTTTCATGCTTCTAGCCATGACAATACAAATGAATTGTAAATTTATTTTGCATAACCAAATACGTGTTAACAATTATTAACTTACAAAGCAAGTGTTGCAAAAAACAAAATAATGGCACACCATCCAACATGTCCGTTATAGGACATTTCGCCACGCCCTGGCTGACGACCGCAAAGTGAGATTTGTGGTGGACAACACGGCGGGTTTTCTCCGGGATCTCCAGTTTTCCCTGTCATCTCATTCCACCTGTGCTCCATGTTCTTATCGTTGGCTGACTGCGGCACCGCATGTAGTAAAGGCAGCCGTTAAACACTACACACACTCTATGACTTATAGCATATCAACTTGCAATAAGGAACATTTTAAAAATAACTAACATTTTAAATAACTTATAAAAATAACTAAAATATATTGGACCCAATTTAGTACGTTTTCGTGTATAGTTTTAGATTTTCTAGCTGTACAAAACAATACAGAATTCAAACAAAAAGGGGGGTTTCACAAGCTGTTTACCATAGCTGAATAAAAGTCAATAGATCCATTTTTGGAATTACATGTAAAACAAGTTTGGGGTGGAAAATTTGTCTTAGAATATTTCTATCGCATACTTAGAAAGTTGTAGAACCTCAGTGCTTTCACGCATGAGGCAGATGGACACTTACCTAGAAATGCTTTTCGAAATCACCGGACCTTTATTTGCACGTAAACCTCGAATTTGTGGTTGGAATGCAATGCTTCTTGTTTTTGGAGTCGTGAGAATAAATGACAATTGGTAGAGAAAGTCACTCGTAGAAGATTTATGTAGATGTTTACGAGGAAGCGCATAGAAGCAAATTGGATGTAGTTTTATAATAGGTGCAGTTTGTATTTTAATTAAGAATTATTGTTGAAAAATACAACTACTATTAATTATTTACTGTTAATAAATGACAGTTATGTGATTAAAAGTGCTTTTATGCTACTTCTGCCAGAGAAAATAAATGCAACAATCCCCTCTCTGATACTCTAGAAATATAATTGACTACATCTCTTGGCACTTGACTGCATCTAGTGATCCAAGTTGATGGACACTACAATCGCTAAGTATGTAAACTTTATGAAATATGTTCCATAGCCCGTTGGGAACGCACTCCTCTACCCCTCTCTCTTTTTCGAGCTAACGAAGCAGTTGAGAGATGACACAACCCTCCCCTCCCGGGGCAATGTGCGCACTTAACGGGGGTGGAACTTTTGTGAATATCAAATGAAGGCCATTCTCATCCCTTGTCTCTGCATTGTTCTTTCCCCACCTTTATAATATTCAGGCCTGGGGCTGCGAAAATGCTGTCTATATATGGACAAAGTCAGGCCAGCCAGGCGTGCTCTAGTTGTTATCTGCCAAAGACAAAAGGGATTTCAAGAGCCTTACAACACGAGAGAGGTGAAAGTAACAAGTTGTTAGGGTCACACTCACTGGCTCTCTCCCTCTTTCTTCCTCATCCCAAATGTACCTTATTACATTCACTTCGTGAAACGAAAACTTTATCTCTCATTCCAGACTTGGCTTGCACATACCATTACCGATAATAACCTTTATAAAGTTGAAACTATTTGGAAAAGTCAAGTGCCAACTCTACATAGTAATGGTGCCCTACCATTTCATTTTTCATTGTATTTACCTACATATTGAAGGATGAATGGATTTTTAATTCATAAGATATGGATTCTAAAACTAATTACAATATTAAATTTAAAGACATGCTTTGAACCAATGACTCTGTAACATTAAAATAAACAAATAACCACCAATTTAAAATAGCTTACTCACTAAAATGAGTCAAAGCACTGTAACATTCCTGGATGTAGTAAATGAAATATCGGCAGTTTTTTTTCCATTTATACCCCGCCTTTAATTGCTATGGTCATATCGGCGGCCGTTCTCCTTTTGGAACATACCGAAGGTGTTAACTCGTTATCTTTGGTTTTTAATCATTAGATCACGCACACATTCACACTCTTAAACTCTGGGGAAGATGCGGAATTATCTTGGTCGGAGAAAAATCCCCATCCCCACCGCAGGGAATCGAACCCGGGACCCCCTAGCACGGCAGGCAGGTGCTCTACCGACTGAGCTACGGGGCCAGCCTCGGCAGCTCTCGTTTCAATCTCCGTTGACACTTTTTAAGTATACCTCTCTAAAACGGAACGCCATCGTTCCGAAGTCTATTAACTGTTTACACAGGTTTGCGTCTTACAGGGGGTTGTTTGAATACAAAGATATTACGGAAGCCACATTCACACAGGTTTACAAGAATAATACAGAATGAAATATAAATAATAGACCGATATGTATTATATACTATATAAAAATTGCAGTTCACCGCCTAGTTTCTCTAAATATTTTCAATGTTCCCTTTCCACTTTGCAATTGTCTACACATCAAATTCATTTGCTTCACAATACACAGCCTTCAAAACAATGTTATGGCGATGTTTGAAACCCTCAAGACATCCATTGGAAGCTCTGACATTGTCTTTGCTTAATTTTCTTGCCCTCTAAGGTTCAGTCTCTAGGAACGGTCCAGAAAATTGGAATTCCTTTCGTATGCGCATTAACAAACCACTGGAACACAGAACGATTTACAACCACTCGTCTTTAATTTTTATGTTTTCAGAATCTCGTAAATCTGAGTTTTCCCGCTCTAAAAATGCAG
Organism: Mantis religiosa; assembly: GCA_030765055.1. Taxonomy (NCBI): domain Eukaryota; kingdom Metazoa; phylum Arthropoda; class Insecta; order Mantodea; family Mantidae; genus Mantis; species Mantis religiosa. The sequence goes on along the minus strand of CM060952.1, from coordinate 125,168,362 downwards.
TTATTCTTTTAGCTGGACGTTTATTCTTTCCGTGTTCTTCAGTAACTTTAATTTTTTTATAAACTGATAAAGTGTTATGTTTCGAACTCATTTTACAGAATTTTTGTACACACAAAATATATTTTTAAAAGTTACTAAATTTCACAGTTTTCTTCCACTCGTACCTGATTACTTGCAACAACGAAACTGAGAATGAACACACAGCAAAATAGTTGTACCCTTATCATGTGTGTTGTAAGAGAGTTGAGAGAACTAATGGTATATTTTCCCTTTTCCTCGAAGGATAACTTTTATGACTTTATGGTTCATGGAAGTTCGCTACAACTACAGTCACCCTCAAAATCATTGCACCTTTTAAAATACATACGTTGTAATCCATTACACATAAAGTAATAGTTTTAACAGCTTATAGGCAAATGGTTCTCGAACAGTATTTCCGTTTCCGAGTTAGGTAGTTTCCGGCTTGGAATATAATTTTACATGGGAAACAACTCCGTTCCGAAATTTATTTTCTGTTTTTCCAGGTTTCCGATATATAAGAGGTCCATGTTAGGCAGATTTCACTGTATGTGAAAGAAAGGGTAATATTGGATTCACTTGAAAGGAATACAGTGAGATCAAAAATGCGATTTCTGACCCCTGAATTAAATAAAGCACGTTCTCCCGTTCACGTTTTAAGGTTCAGAGAAGTATTAATTTAAAAACATGTTGATCTTATTATAATAATTGTAACAATTATTACTGTTATTGTTCTTATAATTATTATTGAAATGGTAGAGCTAAACTGAGAAATTCAATGTCATAGCCGGGATTTGAACCATGGATCTTCTGGTTTCCGTCCAGCCGCTCTAACCATTGAGCTACTATGGCCAACGTGCCAACATGACATTAAATTCTCCAACTGACTCGTGTTTCTCCCGGTGAACCACTAGGAGTTCTCATAAACACATGAGACAGCTTTCTTAATGGCGACTTACTATACTGTAAGTACTTTAAGGCCCGGACTTTATAGTTCGGACCACTATTAGGTTCAATTAAAATATATTATTTTTTCACACTACTCGTGTGCACGACGCACTATGAAAGGGTAGAGCCAGACTGAAAAGTTTAATGCCATAGCCGGGATTTTAACCACGGATCCTCTGGTTTCCGTCCAGCCGCTCTAACCATTTGAGCTACTATGGCCAACGTGCCAACATAACATTAATTTCTCCAACTGACTGGACTTGGATTTATCATCATCATCATCATCATCATCATCATCATCATCATCATCATCATCATCATCATCATCATCATTATTACATTCATACTTTTCCTATCTCTTTATACATATAAGATCAAGAAGCCTAAAAGTATTTCTTTTGAGAAATGTATGTTTTTCTCTACAAAAAGTAATTCTGTGGAACATTTTGGATAAGAAAAATTGGTAAAAATCCAAAATTTGAAAACTCACAACTAAAACTGCTTAATTACATATTATGGAATTGCTGTATGCAAGAATACACATGTTTACTACTAAATGGAATGTTGTATCCAGAGATTCTTATATAGTTTTCAGAGTTTCGCCACATTTTAGCGTTGCATGTTACAGTTCAATTACACAATTAAGAAGAATTTCTTGAAAAAAAAATTGTCGTTTGAAAGGAAACCGTTACTGTGAAATTGGATTTCCAGTAAGCTTCTATATTTCTGAAGTGTCCTGATTTTAGATGACCTCATTTTCAATTCTGAAAATTTATCTTTATACGAAGTCTTCTTTATTACAAATATTCACACGATGTTCATATATTTACCTCAGAAATGGCTAATATAAATCAGTCATTTAGTTACAAATTCAAACATGCAACGTATAACAAATGGAGGCCTGAGAGAGGTTCGAAACGCCGACCTCCCGCCAGCTAGATGTGCGGATTATGCAAATGATATTTTAGTAGAGTCCAAGCCGCAGACATTTAGTACACTTATCACGTGAACTCCATCGACCTCCCTTCCTCCCCCCGAAAACAAACAAGAGCTGTAACATTTGGGGTTAATACACGTGTATATGTACGTGATGACGTCAGCGACGTGGTGGTTGCAATTAAAACAGAAGCCAGTGGTACAGATGTTAATTAGCAGTGAGGTAACTAAACTTGTTTAATTTGTATGACACGGACTGCAATGTGTGAACTTGTCCACTTATAGACAAGAGCACAGCGACCGCTTGCCCGCTTACTCAACGGCCGCTCTAAACAGCGGCTTATGATGAATACAAGGTTCAGGAAATTAACTCCTTTATTCTCTGAAACCAGCACAAGTAAGGCATTTATTTCTTTTATTATACTCTCATACCGGGTAATAACTGTACATTTATATAATATACCTCTATCAGAATTTGTTCTTATAACTTACGATTCCAGATGAATGTTAACGATAAGTGTAAAAATTAATACTAACGTATAAAATGGGTTATCACTGACGTTGTAGATAGTATTTTTAAAATTACTAAATAACAACACATTACGTTTCAACAGTAATTAGCTGTTTTCTTTATAGATAAGATATCAAGTTTCAAAATGACACTCAAGTACCTCCAACTTAAACAGCAAGCTTAACTCAAAATATTCCTAGTTCGCTCAACATTACTTGCACGCCCACCTCCGTGGCCTAGATGGTAGCGTGTCTGCCTCACGTTCAAGAGGTCTGGAGTTCGAATCTCGGTCAGGGTGAGTTACATGGATGAGGTTTTTTCCGGGGTTTTACTTTATTCTTCAAGATGTATGTCGGGTAACTGTAAGCTCCATGGACCGTGGACTCATTTGAGCATAATTTTACACTATTCATTCACCATCCGATATGACTTGGAAAATATGAATTACAGAAAAAATTACACAATTTCAACTGTTTCGTGATTACTCTTCCAAGAATCAAAAGGCAATGGCCTCTCCCACTCTCTCTCTCCCTCCCCCCTCTCTCTCTTCTCTCCCCATTCCCTTACCGAGCGGGATGGCTTAGGTGGTTTCGTCTCTGGCCCGCATTCGGGAGGCCCGGGTTCGATTTCCTGTCTGACCCATGGGATTTTCCTGGGGTTTTCCCTGGTTTCTAGGCGAATGCTGGGTAAGTTAGTTACATCGCCAAAATTACCTGTCCCTCCATTTCATCTCCATTATCATTTCACATGTTCTCTCATCTGGTGCTCTCTTTCAGGGTAGAAGTGTCGGCGGGTGTCTTGGCGGTGTACAGCAGTTTGATATGCTCTGAGGAAAACTACTTCCTCCTCCGGTAGGTCGGTTGCCGGTCTTCGCTCCTCTGCTGGGACCATTTCGGGACCACCAGCTAGGGACCTTTGGGGCTCGCATCACCTGCCTGGAAGTTTGGGGCTCGGCTGCTGGGTTGGTTGCCGTCCTGCAGTAGGGGAGGGTGTCCGTTGTCCTGGCCTGTCGGGGGAAGTCTCTATCCAAGCAAACTGTATGGACCCTACCCTCTGTACTGTCGTGACTCTTTGGGTCAGCCGCCCTCTGTCTCCTTCGCCTCATCCTTCCTCCCGGGGATGCTCCACTTGGGGGCATGACAACAAAGAGCCCAGCAAGGTGACCTACCTACCAAATCCCCTTCGTAATGAAATCCTAAACCTAATCGTAATCCTTGCGTGGCATTTGGACACGCCTTTCCGTGTGTATTGTAATGTAACCTGACTGGTTGGGAGACTGTAGTGAGCGGCATCTTGGGTTCCGAAATATACCAGTACACAGTTGTACACAATATTTGATAGGGAGGATCTCCTTGTTGAGGCTAATGCTTGAGAACATTTGGTCATCTACATAATCCAGTTCGGATATACACACCTAGTTGTGCCCGCCTCGGTAGCGTAGATGGTAGCATGTCTGCCTCACGTTCAAGAGGTCCCAAGTTCGAATCTCGGTCAGGGCGAGTTACCTGGATAAGGTTTTTACCTGGGTTTTCTTCTTGTTCTTCACTTCATGGCATAGGCAATCAAGTGCCTGCTCCGCCTTCGAAGTCCTCCAGCCATCGTTTCCTGGGTCTGCCCACCGACCTCCTACCTTTAGGATAATACTGTAATATTTGTTTTGTAAGTATATTAGCAGTCTATTTTGTAAGTCTATTTTTTGCATTGGACGATGAATGGAATGTATGAAATGATGGTCAAATGAGCCCAGGGTCCATGGAGCTTAGAGTTACCCGACATTCGCCTTTTTAGGACCGAGGTTTTCTCCTATCCTGAAATAGGTGAATGTCGGCTAACCCTAAGCTCCATGGACCCTGCGCTCATTTGAGCATCATTTAAAAAAAGACTGGTTGGACCAATCTCTCATGATTGAGAGCAAAAAGCAACCTGGCGAGACTCACTCAGTTCCAATGTTAGGGATTCAGATATTCGGCCCACGGACATCTTATGACGACAGAAGTATCACAAGTGCTAAGAAACGCTCCAACGCTGTTGTTTAAAGATATAGACATTTGTTCTTTAATCCATGCAAGGTTTACCACTCAGGTGTTGCATCATCTTATCTACCTATAGCCACGCACTGTTACCTCTGTTGAATTGACTCTGGCTTCGCGATTGCAGACGACGATTTCTCATTTGAGCTTCATTCTATGGTTTGATGACATGAAAGAGATCTCGAGTTCAAATTTGGGTTTGGATGTGTTTTATCTGTAAGGTTATCTGAAGAACCGTTATTCTGAGAAGTCGAACTGTATGGTAAACTTAAGCTGCTTGGAGCTTATTTGAGCATCATTTCATCCATTTTCATTCATGCGTCACGCGATACAATCTAGCACCATAAGAACATTAAACTTCAATAAGAAAAGTAATAATCATTTTGTTCCGGAACGATTTGATGTTTCTCGAACTCTAATAATGGAATAAATACAACAGTGATTTTCAAGCTCAGGTCCCTCCGCACCTTGGGCAGTAACATTACAAACATCAATTCAAAACGTATGTAAGATCCTGTCTGTTATGCTATCTGCAGAGGGCTGTTTAACTGTTATGACTGATACACTGACGTGTTAGTATATTCAGAGAGCCTTTCATCTCCTGTCAAGAAATCAAGTCTTGATACATTGCACACCACGATATTCCTACTCATAAAGATAAACATTTTCAAGATGAAGATTAAATGTTATCCCTTTGTGTAGATGACACTATAGAATGTACAAAACATTTTCATTTCGATAAATCTGAATCTCAGTATAAATTTAAGCATCCCTTTGGTATTATATTAGTAGGCAGAACTGCAGTCTTGTCAAAATATTAATCCGGCTTTAACCATTTTGAGTTAGGTAACCTTTCTATTCTTAGCTTTAATTCTCCAATAATAATTTGTTATACATTCTCTCAAGTGCTAATTTTACCATTCTTAATTTTCTTGGTGAGATGATGCAGTAGTGTCAGCATACACACACATGCCTACTGAACGAGATTTTGGAACACTCAGAAATCATTCACTTGATTTTGATAAGTATTTTTCTAGTTAAAAGCACTGAATTTCCAACAAAATAGGTAACAAAATATTCCCAAAAGGGAGGCTTAATAAAGTTTGAAACATGATGAAAATTTATTAATACATGGAGCATAAAGTAGCACATTGTGTTCATATTGAATTTTTCTACAAGAAGGAATATGTTTGATAGAAAAGAATTCTTATGCTTGCAGTTTAATATTTGGTGAAAATTGCAAGCTACTTTCAACTTCTACTATACAAATTGAACTCGTTGACCTTTCTGCTAAAAGCTTTGTGGACTTATAGATATCCTAGTTATAGATAAAATATAACAACTTTTTCATCTCTTTATTAACTGTACTGCTTAATCCACAGGATCAAAACACTGCTCAACTATTCTGTAAAACCTGGCAAAGGTGATATATTATTTTACAATATCCAAATCCTAATCAACCCTCAGCATTTTATGTTTTAAACAATCTGAAGAAACTTATAATGACCGTTTCACACATACTTCACTACCATCGTATACACCAATCAGGTATTAGGATTCGCCAAATATCGACAAAGCGCTAATTTCTAAATCTATAATTGTGCTCCGCGCACAATTATCGCTCAGCAATTATCACATGCTATTTTAATGTTGGGTATAACATTCACATGAGCTGTGAAGACAAGCGCAAAATTTAAACAGTAACATGGCGGCTGAAAGATTTGGCCAGGCGAAAAGAAACGAAGTAAATATTTTAATTCAGCAAGCAAAGCAAAAGAATACCGAAATGAATAGAAAGAATGCTTTGGTTTGATTTTTTTAATTCATTTAAGGTCGCTTTAAGCTTTAACTTCCTGGGTCATATCGCGATCATCCTTACAAAATAATACAATTAGTAACATATATAAAAATTTAAACTAAATATACAGGTTTACAATCAAACATAAAATATACACATTAATAACATTAATTTTGAAAACAATACAGATAACTGAAAACAAAGACAAGAACAGTTTCATTAGTTTCATTAGTTGTACACCATTGTGTAGATTATGAATTACAATTGATTAAAGTAGATTGCTCATAATTTACATTAATTTCCAAATGCCTATATCCTTTAGGTAAGTAAACAGATTGTGGCGTAGTTTGAAACTATTTAGCAGTGTGGACATATCCTGTGGGATCCGTGTTGTTTTCTGTTTCTTTTGTATTCATTGCATTCTATGAAAAGGTGGCGAATGGTAAGGTTCTTATTACATCTTTCACACGTAGGCTGCGGCTCTCTTGAGAGAATATATGAATGAGTGAGCCTGGAGTGACCAATTCGTTAACGGGTGAGAATGACTTTTTCTTTTTCTAGTAAGTGGCTTGGTTGAGTGAAGAGCGGTGTAATTTTCCTGATTGTTGTTGATTCTATTCAGATTTCCATTTTTGTACTGGTATTTTGGAGACATGATTTATAACATCTGAATATGGAATTTGGACGTTCGTTGTTGGCGTAGTAATGTGGCGTCTTTAGCAGCTTCGTCCGCTCTTTCATTCCTTGTTATTCCTTGATGGGAAGGTATCCAAATGAAAACCACGTCTTTACCAGCGTCGGTGATGTTACTGAATTGTGACTGTGTGTCCTGAACTAATTTGTTGTCTTGTGTAGTTCTTCATGCTCTGCAAAGTACTCAGGGAGTCAGAGCATATTGCATAGCAGTTGTGGTGTGCTGTCAGTATGTAAGTAAGTGCTTGATAAATGGCGTATAGTTCAGCACTGTAGGTAGAATAATAGTCAGGTATCCTCTGCTGTAGAATTTTATCAGGAGTTATTATTGCAAATCCAGTACCATGATTCGTTTTTGATCCATCAGTGTAAATAAACTGACAATTGGGGAAATTGTTGCACATTTCATAAAGCTTTGGTTTGTTGTTCTCGTACAAAACTAATATTTAACTTAAATAATCGCATGTTTATTTTAGTTTAAAAATAAATTAAGTTTTTTGTTTTAAAATAGCGAGGCAATGTACTTTATTATTTTCTTATAATCAACCAGCGGCCTTAAGACCAAAGTTGCTTTCACCAGTGTAAACTTGTACACGGCCTGTAAGAGTCATTAATCTTGTATGTTGTGACTGGTGAGGTTAAGCGTGAATTAGGGAATCTAATAACTTGTTCTATTGCTTTTAACAATTTGTTTTATTCATGAAATAGTTTCTACAAATGTAACTCGTGGTTTTGAACTTACCTAGGTCAATTCCCTCGAGACTTCGTCGCTCCTGAATTTATCGGTAATTTCATTACCACTCATGACATTACCTATGATAATTGCACTTTCAATAATTGCACTTAATTGCACCTTTGCAGGTTATACATACTTCAAAGAGCCACCCCACATTAGTATTTTAAATCGTTTATTCAAACTCCTATATGTTCCTACGAACAAATCTATATTGGAGATGTAATATCAAATACCTTAAGGTCAATTATGATAATACTTTTACCACTTAAAAAGTAAATTTCTGACAAAAAGGTCCAGAAACCCATTTATAACTTTATTTCATAAATTAATAAGACGTTAAAACGCATTATGAACCCATTTGAGTTAAGAAAGCATATGCTTACGACGAATAACTTAGTTTTATTTGAAAGCGCCATGAAGGAGAAAAGAATAGTTGTCCTTATTCCAGAGAATACAGAATAGTTCCTGCACTTCCCAGGTTACAATTTACTGAAAGGAATATACGTAGATGGCCACACGTAACACATCAATAGACATGACCAAGTGAAAGTAGATTCTTTGTGTTAGCTGTTTCTTTAATTGCCGTTTTATCAAATGCCGCAAATGTGTATGTAATGAAATAATGTCAAAGCTACTGAATGGCATTTATCATAATTCCATAATTGTATGCCCTAAGGTTTTTGGATGCCAAAATTTCCCAGTAAATTAATACGAGAAATTTCCTTTGGACTTCTGTCGTAATCAACTTCATAAGACGGATTTGCTAATTAATTGTATAAGAATTGAAATGCTCACATAGAAATCAGTGAACCAATATGTTATACTAACTGAGAATTATTTTTCTTCATGATCACAGATCTCTGCATTACATGAAATTAATTTAACTTTTAGGCGACCACAAACTATCTACATAAAAATAAAATTTAAAGTATTATAATTATCTAAACAAATTATTTGGGTTCTGCGATCGAGAATTCCTGCACAGTCAAAGGATATTTCTACCTATGCAGCACTTCCAGAATTTGAAACACTCTCGGGTGGAGGTTACGGAATTCCAGCGATGTTTCAACTGTTCTTACGTGAATGTCAGATGATTTTGCATCTGTAATTAGGAATAGCCGGCGCTATTTAAAATTATAAAAGGAAGGGACAGGAATCACCTTAAAAAGCATTTAGTTCATTTATAATAATTCAATAAAGACCTGGGGAAGATAAAATGAAAGTAGTGATCATTATAGTTGAAAACAAACTAAATAGACAGAAAATAAACCTTGCATTAATAACTGTAATAAAAAGATTAATATTTAAAGATATTACTGTAAATACAATACAATTCACATGGGATTGTTTCTATACAATATTTTATAGGCGGCATTACACTGTAGAAACTAAGTGAATTGATAAATTTGCATAAAGTTGAAGTATGTGGGTTCGTTAAAAGACAAGTATAACAAGTGGTGGATTCCCAGACATCGTGTGAGAACTAACGAGATGTTTATCAATGTTGTGAAGAAGATAGGGGTAATCAACAAGCAGGCTGTGGGAACGCGGGTCCTCCAGATCTTCCATCCCCTAGCTGACACTGCAACCCATTGAGCACGTGATGCCCAGGCGCTGATTGGAGTGGAGCAAGGCATTGTTGTGATTCACCAACCTTTCCACTTGAAGAGACACTGTTCCCACTTCTTCCTCAGCGAGGGGGCCCAAATATATGCAGCACAATGTGATGAAAATAATCATATTATGAAGCACTGAAATTTCACGGAAGGATACTTGAAGTGTATCAGTAACAAGTCTCTGTTTTATGAAGCATTCCAAGAGGAAACACATGCAACTGCTTGTTCATTTCGTTCCATGCCGAAGAACTTCGGTTACACGAGAAGTTTATTCATTACAGCTGGATTATTCCGAGTCACAGGCCTCCTAAAACTTGAATTATATTTAATTAATGTAGCTTAAGTTGCTACTGTCTATTAGAATGAAATTAATGCACCACAATTTAGAATGGTATTACAGTGAACCAATAGTATTAATTCTTCTTACTGCACTTTTGTTATAATTTTATAATGTAATACCACAAGAAAATTCCTCGATATTCATAGAAGAAAGTGTGAAACTTTAATAGGATTTATAAATTTGAAAAATTTAGAAAGTATATTCAGTAATTTACATAGTAGATCACAAAAGCAGTTCAAAATGAATAATATGCAACATCGAACGTTTATTGTATATGGATTTCCTTAAGACCCGACAAGTTTCCAATCTCGAGCAATGTCGTTTATTATGTTGTAACATTTTTTTATAAATCTACCGTTGGTATATTCAATTCTAATATGTGTGTTCTAGATAATTTTATAAGAATGAATATTCCACATTTCCTAAGTTAGACACTGAGCAAATTTGGTTTTTACTTATCATCATCATCATCATCATCATCATCATCATCATCATCATCATCATCATCATCATCATCATCACAATCATCATCATCATCATTTTTCTGCATGTACGAATATAGGTAGTGGAAGTATTCTAAAATTATTCCAAGAGGATAATAATCCAAAGTTCCTTTGAACAAAAACAAGCATTTAAAAAAAGAAGTCCATGCTTGTAGTGTGTGGTGTTTTAGGGCCCGTCGACAACAAGGTCATTTGGTCCATGCTTGTATGTGTGTCAGAGAGCGAGATAGTGTGTGTGCGTGTGCGTGCCTATGAACAGCATAACTCAAAAATGGGATATTCCATATAACCAATATTTATATTTAACTAGAATATGGCTTAAGCTACACGAATATTTTTTTCCACTCTCGAAAATTTATATTCTCGAAAATTATTGTAATGACTTTAATCAAAATACCACTAACTTATGGTTGTATGCAAAATTAAATGTACACTTCTAGCTTTTTGAGAATAATGTGCGAGATGTTTTCCATTCCGAAAGTATATTTTTTGGCTTTGTATGAGTGGTAAACGTTTTCAAAACTTATCACAAAAGAATTATAGGTCCCTTCTAAAACAAAATCTATTTCAAGAACATTTGTTTAGTATGAACTATCTCCAAGAGACGAGTATTAAGATTTGGAATTTTTCATTGCAAGTAACTATTTTATCCTCTTGTGCCTAGAAGAAATTTCATAACGAATTTCTTCTGCAGAGATTTATCCCTAACATCATAGGTTTTGCAAAATTGATTTAATAGGAGCTATATACAAATAGACGGATTTTATATAGAAAGTCATTACACAGCCACCACTGCTATCTGTCCAATTAGGAAAAATTCTCCAAAATAAATTAATATGAATTTTAATCTTATTATTTCAAATATATCACTTTAATTCCATGTAGTTCATATAGTTATATGAAATTTAAAATAATGTTATTTAGAAATTTCAATGTATTTAAGTTGAGCTTTTTTAAAAGTCACAGTAAAACCTATTAGAGTTGCCAATATAAGACTGGCACACACAGATACAGAGGAACCAACAAAGAGAAAGAATGGTCTGTATATGCAGTAAACGCTTTTTAACCAGCATACAAACTTTTATTTTAAGTTTTTCCTTCTGGACTCACTTTTCTCAACTATATCATGGTCAGTATATTCTTATTTTCAAATTGTTCCAGACACAACGTATTTTAGCTACAGCTCAATGCAATGCACACAACCCTGTTATCAACAAAGTAAAAATAACCAGATTAATATTATTAGCATGTTTATTGTTTACGTATTATTTGCATATTGTAAACCGCTAAACTTTGAAGCCGAGTATTTAATATTTATACTCTTCTAAGTAGTAGGATACTCAAAAATTTATCTATAAAGTTCATTAATGCAATATAAGAAGTTTAATGTTAAAATAAAAATTGTCGATCCTAACTACATCTGGAATCAGGTTTTAAGACATTGACCAAAAGCTTGCGAGCATTTTACTTTTAAAACAATTGGCTAAATACCAAAATTGGTACTTAAGATCTGCACCTTCCTAGAATGCAACACTTAAACTTTCAAGATAAAACCATGACTTAAGCTACCGTTATACAGAACATTCTTCATTATCCACTAGGTTTATCAAAATATTTTTATTAGTTACCATAGTGTTCAATATATCATCCGAATAGCCGTGAAAAATCATTGTCCTGAACTAGTTTTGTATTATTAGTAAGGATAACAAAGGCGAATTTTTGCTACACAAAGATGCTGAACTTGTGCTGTGGTGTTCGCTATTTCGGAAGTTGTTGATTTAAATTTATAAACATATCCATCTTTGTACCGTTGTAAGGTGTTCTCTTTTTCTTTCTTTTCTTCTTTTTTGTGGTCATGTAAAGGCGACATTTGAAACCTGACACATAGCCATCTAGTTTTTAGAACTCTGAGTATCACTTTATCTACTATTATTCTTCTAACATGTACAAGAAAATTTCATTGGAAGAATTCGGAAGAAGTAGCAGATAGAGGACTAAGTTTATCTAACACAGTTTTCTAAAAGAGCATGTAAAGAAACGACTACCTCTATGCCTCTCTTCTCCTCTCTCTCCTTCTTCCTCTCTCCCTCATTCTCTCTTTCTTTCTTTCTTTCTTTCTTTCTTTCTTTCTTTCTTTCTTTCTTTCTTTCTTTCTTTCTTTCTTTCTTTCTTTCTTTCTTTCTTTCTCTCTCTCTGTTTCTGTCTAGAAAACGCACTTGTTCTTTCCAGGTGATCTTAAAATTCGTGTTTGTGTTGAAACTTCCTATCAAAAGCTTTTAAATTCAATATAATACTTTCTCTATGTATCGTAGGTAAGTACAGAGATGGTTCCAAGTAGCATCAGATTGACATTCGGGAGTTCCGAATTCAGTTCCCGGCAAACACCCTCTCTGAGCTATGAGTTTTTCGCGCTCCTCCATGTAGGTAAGCAAATGATGAAGTAATCTTCCTGTGCAGCTACTTTCCCGTCTCTCATTTCCTGTACTCATAACCTTCTCATAACCTTGTCATCTGTTTCAGGGTTGTAGAACCAGGCGACAGTGTTCGGGGTGTTGCGGCTTGGCGCTGAGATATGCTTTGTAAACGCTTCTTCCTCGCATCATTCGCGACTTTTCAGCTAGGAGCGGCATAAAGTGCTTTCGGGCAAAGGCTTACCAGAGGTTAGAAGCTTGGATGTGAGTTTGGGTAGCGTTGGGTACCCCGTCCATACTAATACATTATATCATCCGGATCCCTTTAGGCTCCTCCATCTCAATCTGAGGTTTTAAGGTAAAAGTACAAAGGGCTACATGTGAAGCTCTGTCCTGGTCGAGGGGCCCTTCAGTTCGTCTGTACATTTCCCTTTACCACAAGGACGTAAATGTGTACGAAAACTTGGTTCTTCAATATTTTAGCATAATTTAAGAGACGCTTTCTTTCAGCTCTATAATTCTGAAAATTAGACTAAACAAAAGAAAGAAGAACACAAGCATTTAATAACGCAAGCACAAATACTAATCTCATACGAGTATTAACGGACAAAGTGATTACAAAAGCAGATATTCGGAACAACATGGAATTACATCGACAATGCCAACAAATAAAGCTTTACGAGGAAGATACCCAGTGCACTTAACTGTTAATAATGACTATAATTTTGAAACAAAAACAGGTTAAATTTTGAATCAGAAGCACTGTTATTGAGCTTGCCGTTCATAGTATAATGTATCCGCTCTACGCGTGGTTTCATAAGCTCTGCTGGCTGTGTTTTAATTAAATTCCATGAAGTGGGCCAGATAATGAAAATTATTACACAAACATAATCAATTTCCTGTTCATTATTGCAAGGGTACAACGGTAAGGAAGGGGAGCAGAAGGCATGTGTAACAGAAATCTATACAAATGTTGAAACAGCCAGGAATTTATAACCTTCAGAGAAAAATGCAACTGAATGGTGTGCTTCAAAAATCTTTTTTCAATAAAATTGTAAACAAGAATGTAAGCTTGTTTAAATGAATAATTTGACGAAACTAAAAGCTAATATAATGACACAACTTACAGTATATATGTTACATCTTTGGAGTACGTATTGGGTTCCAATCTAAGCTGCTTCCATTCTTCTTTTTTATCTTCAGAAGAACAATGTCGCCCGCCTAGGTAGCATAGATGGTAGCGTGTCTGCCTCACGTTCAAGAGGTCCCGAGTTCGAATCTCGGTCAGGGCGAGTTACCTGGATAGGGTTTTTCCGGAGTTTTCCCTTATCCTTAAAGACGAATGTCGGGTAACTCTAAAGCTCTATGGACCCCGAACTCATTTGAGCATCATATCACCCATTTCATTCATCGTCCGATATGACTTGACGTTGGAGGACGTATTTTTTTTAAAACAAAAAAAGAGACTAATGTTACGCAATTCTTGAGTATGACTGAAAATCAGAAATTTTTAAAATGTGATAGTTTTATAAACTGAATTTCCTATTTAGTTGGACATAAACTGTATAGACAACACGAACATTTTCAAGATAGTTTTCAAAATGACGTGGGATCTCTGTTTTTTTTTCCTTCTAAAAAGGCATTACTTCACAAAAATAATAACTCACACAATTTTTAAGCTAGATCTGCAAACTTCAGTCCATGCTTTAGGAAACGCTTTGTTCTACGAATGACTACTAATCTTAAGCATGACAACTTTTGTGGGCTCAAGCCATATGGCTTCCTTCTTTGGAAATGTATGCGATCTAATTACTTAATTTTGCTTTGAAAAGCTTATAATGTAAATAATGTACTTTTTCTACTGTGAATACATTGAATTAAATTTTAGAATGATAAAACAACCTCTAAATACTGTTATAGATCAATTTTGTTGATAACAATATGCTTGGTTACTTTAAAAACTACTTGGTAATAAATGTTAATCATTATCTTTTTTAAGGAAAACTTCTTGTACATCTTAATAAGCAGAAGTGTTGAATAAAGGTACATAGTGAACTTAAAAAGCGAAATGAATTTAGCAATTTGTTGAAAAAATATGGCTTTAAATCTTTCCTTAATTTATAGAGATATCAGGCTCAGTAATTATTGAGCTTGATTTGAATCATTCACAGTCAAATAAACCAAACAATATAAAGGAGGAGATGTTACATTGACTTTACCGCCTACACCCATTTATATCTGTCTTCTATATCCTAAGCTTAAACAAAGTAATTTTTATCTACGTCATTACAAGCAATTCTATTACTGCTTTCCTTAATGCGGCTGCTTCAAAATGTTCATAGAAAACTCTTTCTATCCACTACATATTAATAGGGAATAATATTTACAGATTAGGTTTGATTAACATTTCAATGTAGACTCACAAGTTGTATATTGGCAAATAAAAGACTGAAAACGCTTAAGCGCACGTCCTTTTACACTGATTTTGAAATTCCTATTTCCACGATACCACGCAAAACAAGTGAATGTGGCCATAGATTGATTTATGACAAAATATATAAATTTATTCTGCTAAAATGAAACTAGAATGGTTAATACTACAAAAACGTTTCTAGAAATAATGTTCCATGTATACTAGAATGAACATGGGTTCGTCTGGTTTAACCTGAAAATTACCTACTTAGCGCTACCACTCCCAGTGACAAGGGGGAGTGAAAGGTTTATAAACACATTGCTACTGTTATCCGCGACTGCCTAATCTCTGTTTCATATAACCTTGCCCCGCTTATATATCACTCCGCGTGCAACTACCTTCCCCATCACCCTAATTGCTTAATGTTTTCGCGCCATAGGTCATAGGCGGTGCCTTCCCGTGACATTTAAACCTGCAGTAAACGTCATGATAATTGCCAGGAAGATAGATAAAATCATACACATAAGAATATGAAGGCATGCAAAAATAATGAAGCTTATAATGAAACTGAGCAAGTTGAAACTGAATGAATGAGCAATGAAACAAACAAGTTTATAATGAAAGGCCGTCGACCTTTTCCATTGAGATTTTTTTAAAACCAGCACACATACCTTCGTTCTTAACAGTCGTGTCACGCCATACTTGTCATGTGTCCTTCATTCACCCAAGTCTCGTCAAGGTAGTATATTTTGCGATTTTATTGTCCTTAAATCACGTCTTCGCCACACAGACATATCGCCCCTGGAGTGGTAATTTTTCCTGTTGTCTCAATTTCATGTTGCGATGTTCCTACGGATCTAACACACCTGTAAGTTCAGAGCACAGCTGTTCGACTTCTCTCACTGACAACGGCGGATTCTTTTCTGTGAGTGCATTGAACACATGTACCACAGTTCTTTGCCGCTTTGTAAAGCTTTTCCCTTGCGATGCTTCAACGAAAAACTAGCGGTAGACTGCCATTATACATACACGCTCAGAAAACGATAAATAAAATAATTTAGCTCTCGCATTCGGCACAACACATCTTCGAATGACTATATATGACTAATCCAGTTCAAAACAAGGTCAGTGATAAGTCATATAAACAAATATGTCATCACTACCTCTGAAGCACGTGCTATCGTGCCATGTGAAATAAGGGCTTCTAAGCAAAGGAACCTCCTCTTTACTTCGTTTAAGAATTAACATGCATTTCAGATAAATCAACTCTGTTGCGCAATATATTTAATTCAGTCACGAAAATATAAATTTGACAATTGTCTTCCGACATATAAAGATATATCACCATGTCAAACAAAGAATTTATTTTACCGCACAACAGTCTATACTACAATAGCAGCCAATGAGAGGTGATAAGGTCACGTGACCGTTTAGAGATACGGAGCAAACTTATGTGAAATAAGGATTAGTTTCCGTCAGACAGCGACACATGCTGCAACCAGGGTTTGCTTATAACAGTGCTTTATATTGACAGTGAAGTATGGTACTATTGTAAATATGGTATCAAAACCAGTATTGTACGAGATAATTAAGAGAAACAAAGATAAGTTCAAACTGTAAACAATCTACTCCATAGCTGAATTAAACCAACATACGTCCGTGTCATTATGATACGAATGCTATCGAGCTAATATGGGCAAGAATCAATAAAGGAGGTAGAAAAGATGTACCGGGGAAAGGACGGAGTAATTGATATGTTGTACAATTTCATCATAAATTTAGAAGAACGTGACTCTCTAAGAAATCCCTAATGGTCGGTATATCTATATTGCCAACATCTACCAGTAGTCTTTTAAGTTTGCAATCGAAAGTATTAAAGGGATAGCTACAATATAATAAGACGGAGTGAATTGGAACGTTACATAGAGGTGCTGCGATATGGGATTAGGCAGTCATGGGTTACCTACAACAGCGTGGGCAAAAGTGCGCTCTCTCTAATTCCCGTGTTTTAAGATAAACCCCACAAACTGTGATATTAAAAGCCATTCATAAATTGTGTATCAGTCAGTAGAGCACATTACCTTTATATATATATATATATATATATATATATATATATAATCTCTCTCTCTCTCTCTCTCTCTCTCTCTGTGTGTGTGTGTGTCGCATAATGGCTGCCGTTCTCCTTTGTAACATATCACCGATTGCCGATGGCCTTAACTTGTATACGTGGATCTTTTTTTAATCATTAGATCACGCACACATTCGCACTCTCATTCATACTTCCAGTCGGAGAAGATGGGGAATCACCTTGATTGGAGAAAAATACACATCCCTAGCCAGGAATCGAACCCGGGTACCCTCGCACAGCAGGCAGGTGTTCTATCGACTGAGCTATGGGACCAGCCCACGTTACTGTTCAAGTGGATTAAAACAAGAATACACATAAAATGGTACATGTGTTATTATTTCTAATGGATAACGTTTTTGTGTGCCTCTTGATTAACACAGACTATATGTCCTCCCCCAAACATCCTACATTTCAAACTTTTTAATCGTTACTCCCACACATACTGAATATTAAGTTCAAAGTCTGACATAAGGAGTAAGACATCAGTTGTTTAACCTCAGGGCATAGAGATAAATTCATCTAGAATTTCTCCAGAGGCTTTAAAAGTGGTGTATCGTGGAAGTTACCTGCTAGCATGGTGTTCGATGTGGTAGTTCCGTAAAAGTTATAAGCGGGATGCTTTTAACAGCTCGTGTAAAACAATATGAAGAGAGTAAACGAAACTGTCACTTGTTTTGCATGAATGGACCTGTTTTGTTTATGCAAGAAACATTTTACAGTATAGTTTATTTTACTTTAAGGTTTTGCGCGTGACATGCATTCTGAAATTGACGTCATTACTACATTAACAATCTTTGGACTAAACGCCAAGATTGCTAGGCAAGTTCTCTTCCAGGTGTGCACCACGTCTTTCCCCTTCGAGCTGAATGCTCGTACCGCACATTTAAATGTATCCCATAAAAGACTTAAATCAGTACTCAATATATCTGCTATGATTTGTGCAATTTAACATCGCTAAGTACTTAAAACAGTTTGTTGTTAATGAAGACGGAGTTTGAAAATATCATCTATTAGCGTATTTGTTTTCATTTGGATGCTGCGCAAAGTTTTCTTCCGGAAATGTTGTGATGTGATGAGATTTAAGAAACGCAAAGGAAGCACCCTTCCCACTGCACTTGGCAGAATACATTGTGGTCTATCACCTCCCATAAACGGAAGGGATGTGGCAAAGGGAAACTATACGTTGACATTTAGGGCGAATTCAGTGGAACCGCAGATACGTGCAGGATTCCTTAACGGTTGAATAGATTGTCAGCCGGCGCACTACCGAAACTTCATACCACAACCCAGGGAAAGGGCGATGAAGTGACTCCAGTAGCCTGGGAAAATACTTCAAGAGGGGGTCAGAGAAGAAGTTTTACAGAGCATACTCATCTGGACATGTATCCGCATCAACCGGAACGGCTGCGCCGTGGCTGAGTAGTTGAACCGCTAGACCCTCACCAAGGCTCGATCCTAGATAACCGCAAAGGGAGATTTGTGTTGGACAGCACGGCATTAGACGAGTTTTCTCCAGGATCTCCGGTTTCCCTCACCATCTCTTTCCACCGGTGCTCCATCTTTATCTTATGTATCATCAGTGTCAGCGCCTGCGGTGCCGCATGTAGTAATCGCGGGCGTTAAACGCTACACAGTCATTCATCAACCGGATCTATCGCGCTGATAGCCAAATCTGGAAAGTGACAAGGGAAAGC
Organism: Mantis religiosa; assembly: GCA_030765055.1. Taxonomy (NCBI): domain Eukaryota; kingdom Metazoa; phylum Arthropoda; class Insecta; order Mantodea; family Mantidae; genus Mantis; species Mantis religiosa. The sequence continues at coordinate 125,149,584 of CM060952.1, read as the reverse complement.
AATGAGCGAGGAAAGGAATCCATGGATAAGGCATTCACTCAGTGAAAAGAGGAAACTATAGAAAGATGCAAGTTAAAGTGTTTGGCCGCCAAGGATCAAACCTACGATCTCTAAATTCGAGACGCACATATTACCGCGATGCCATTTCACTAGCATCCAGTAATGTTGCATTCCAGAATTGTGGTATCTTAACGTATTATACTGTTTAATTAATTTACTTGTCATTCTAGTCTACTTATAGTACTTGTACTTTCTACTCTATCAGATTAAATAAGAAGGTTAACAACACTTCTGTGAAGTAAGTATAACCCATATATACTTTGCCGTAATTAAAACTAGGTGAGGAAGAATGTTAAATAATACAAATGATACCAGCACACTGTTAGAGAAAATACGTGACTGTTCTATCATTCTTTAACTTAACCTGTAGAACTGCGAATCATGAAGAAAAATCCAACAGGTACAGAAGGGTTCTAAAGGCACAAGGGACCTGTTAACAATAAAACATACTTGACCATGATTTGAAAATCGTTTCCTTTTTTCACTCAGCCCCATTTTGTAAAATTCACCCACTCGAAAACTCCTTTCATTCCAGTATTTTTCTTTCTCGACTCTCCCCAGCTACTTCGTTATGGGGATAATTAACGCCAGGGTGAAGAGAGGGATAATAACAGGCAGTTAAGCACGACTACAAATCTACCTTGCCTTGCATTGCTTTCTGACGTAATAAACTGAATTAGACTGCCTCTCATCCATTTAGAAATCGCGATTTTTGCTCCAACGTTCCAGGAGGTAATGAAAAGAAAACACAGTGACCCGCCATCGCTCTGTTATTATTTCTGCCATAACATGCACTTCTGAGGTCATCAATACGGTTGAAATTACTGTGCGGATGTGCACAGCACTGATAATGAGCCAAATTGAGGGTTTTGCTTGTATTATGCCCGGCCTTTGCTGTTTCCTGCCCTCGCTATTTATCATCTGATGTTCTTCCGGCTTCCGATATACAAAAACTTGCCTACAGGCACGGCATGGTTGGGGACTTCTGTTTTATGCGCTTACGGAAAGCCAAATATCATCTTCATACTTCTAAGGAAACCAGAAGGCAATCAAATGTATAAAAGGAAGGACCGTAATTACAAATGCAGTAGGCAAGGTCGATCTTAAATCTCGTTATTATTTTACTTCACAATACAATGTATATTCACGAAGAACAACCATGATGATTTTAAATAAACAATTCAAGGGTTTCCCTTGAATACGCCCTTCATTGGGATAAGAAATTTGCGTATTATATTCACGTAAATTTAAACAAACACCGTCATTTAATACTTCCGGGTAATAAAACTATTCTCATATATACTATCAGTCAAAAGGTTTTGATCACCTATGAAAAAAGTAAATACTTTATTTAAATGTATAAACACGCTGTACAAATTAAAAAAATTATATTGTCTCTCTCTTGTAAAAAGGTACAATACAATAAGGTGTGGATTTTAGCCTCTTCAAGGTATCTACACTTTGCTCTCACAACATCTGCACAAACTACTGGCATTCATGAAACAACATTGTGTAATGTTTTTGCAGATATTGCACTCCAACACATCTGAATTTTATTCCACATATCTTCAACATTACATTACCTCAGTTTTCTCACTTCCCTGTCAAGTTCGTCCCATAAGAGTTCAATGAGATTTAAATAAGATGATTGACTTGGAAATATAATATTTTCCAGTTCTCCACATTGCTCTTTTCTCATGACGTACCCTCCATACAACTTAGAAACATGATTCGAATCATTGTTCTGCTGTTGAACAAATCCATGACCAATAAATCTTTTGCCAGATAGATCAGCATTTTCGATCCTCTGATGTCCTACGTTCCTTAATGTTTCCTTAATTTTCACTTTATCAACTGCAAAACATCCCCACATCATAACCGAGACTCCATCATGCTTGACCATTGGCATCACACATTGACTCTTCATACATTCTCCGTGAAGTCAAGGGATAAACCTTCTACGCTGGCTTCCAATCACTTGAAACTGAGACTCGTCAGTGAAAAACACCTTGGACAATTGTTGCAGGCTAGAGTTTTTATGTTTCTGTGTCATTATAATTTTTTACTGCATTTGGTTTGCATAATTTAGATTATTTTGGTAATCATTCATCTCGTATAATTCGCTTATCCCTAAATAAACACGAAAAATAATTTTACATTAAAGTTCTGAAGAAGATTGCAGTGGATATCTCAATAAATATTACTGTATTTGTAAAAATCATGGGAAAAAGTAAATCTTTCATCTAGAAGTTGTGAAATATACCATGAGTTAAAATTTTACGTTTGCTGCCACTTAACTAGAAAGTCGAGAAGTAATAAACTCCAAAAATGCTTGATATACAAATTTCATTTTAAAAACATATCGTGATATGCCAACAATAAACATAGGGCATTTTAGAAAAGGCTTGTCTGTGTGTAAGCATGTATAGCACAATTGAAAAATAAACTGCCTGACAAATGAAATATTTAGTACACAAGTTTACAACTTTTAAAGACACGGATATTTTGAAGGTAAACCCCTTAACTGAAAGTACACTTTGGATGGTTTTAATATTTTCGATTATCACAAAATTCTGCTCTAAAGTTTTTAATTAAAATGCCATATACTGAAAATATTTTATTGATTAAACATTATGCCTTGAATACGCCAGCGTAGCAAAGGGTACTAGGTTCGATTTCTAGCCCTAAGTTTGGCGATTTTAAGTCGGCCCTATCCACGCCTTCACCTCTGTAAGGAACATGTGACATGTCCCCTATGCCCAACGAGGTTCGGAGTTCACGGTATAAGCTGTAGGTTCTCTCGCCTAACCGTCACTATCACCCTATCATTGAAGGTAATGGACACCGCCCTCTGGGTGCCTCCACCTGAGAAATGGTGTCGGGACATCACGTGGTAGGGCGAGGCTACCCCGATGGCCAAGGCTGCCATATGGGGTGTGTTAGCAACCAACCAACATTATGCCTTGAAATTTCTCTAAGTATTTATCCAAAACAAACTACACAAATTATGGAGATACTGTTAAAACATACTGTTTAAATTTTGTCACTACCAAATGCCCTTTCTCTCCTGTGTTAACTTTGCTTCTCTTGATGGCATGTAAAGAGTGGAACTTCAAACCCAGCATACAGTGATCGGTAATTTAAAATTTGACTATCACTTCAGACTTTTGTGCACGTATAACAAAATGGTTAATTAAATCATCTCTACAAATGCGTACCTGTATTAAGAGTAAGTAAAAGTGATACTTAACACCTTCAGTTAGGCTTTTCTTATACTACTTGTACCGCTTCCAGTGAATGACTTAACGCGTGGAAGCATACTATAATCATGGTCTCACTGACCCGACATGTTTGAAAAATCATTAAGGATAAGGAATCCCTAAATTAAAAAAGAAGTCCAAATAGGATGGTTAATGAAACACAAATTTTCTAAGTTGGTTGTTTACAACTAATTCTTTCTACTGCCAAGATTCCAAATGTATGGATGCTGCATGCTGCAGCTTCGTCGGAAGGGGGGGGGCGGGGAGTAGTGTACCCACCTCTCCCCAAAGATTCATCTTCCTTGTGTAACTATGGCTTTCCTCAGCATCCGAGCTGTATAGCTCATCTCCAGCTCATTAGACTATCGGCCGTGCTGCCTAGTTACGGGTCTTCTACGAGTGCTGCCGCTGAGAGCTAGGTAGCGCTAGTGCCGCTTGTAGAGGGAGCAAGAAGTTCCACAACTGAATAACGCAGTGCCGGGAGGGACCTGCTCCGACGCTTCGTCTGAGAGGATCGTAGACAAGAAGATGACTTCCGACTGGGATCTCGGAGGCTCAACATTACAACCTTCTCTTCGACCCTTCGTAGGTAGAAACATTGGGACAACACTGTTTGGCTTCGCTTCACCATGTAAGTTTTGGACACGCATTCTAAATTTTTATTCCAAATGTTCCCTATGTTCTCTCAGGTCATTTAAGGAAAACTTTGAGGAGTTATGGCACTTAGAACATAAAAAGAACCCGTAATAACCTTCAGTGTATTTAAAGAAATAACCATTTGTAATCAGAGGCAAAGACATTCAATTGGCATGTACTAAACCTAATTGTTAACAGTTTATAAGACAAAGAAAAAGGTACATTGTAATATTTGGAATCTTGGCAGTATAAAGAATTAGTTAAAACATCCAACTTTGAAAATTTTTGTGCCTGTTTCCTTAACCATTCCATTATTTTGTTCATTTTCTTTATCTTCCAGTACAGTTTATATTTAAACAGTTATTATCCATCTCATAGAGTGCGTTTCTGACACATCCGACAATATTTGTGGAATACTCAGTTTCCCCCGCCTCAAAAATGTTAATTACATTTTATACAACTTTTTCGTAGGAAATGACCAATGGCATCATTGTTCCATAGGCTCAGGGCTATGCCACGAAATCTGTCAGTGGAAAAAGAAACCTTACTGTGAGAGATTACGTTACATTAATAAGCTTGAGCGTGTCTTAAATGAGGCGGAATGCTCTCTTTACTTATGCTACTCCCTGTTTAATGTGATTACCTTCCCTGGTAGTAAACCCTGAGGGTGTACGTACGTCATCAAAAGCAGCACAGCTTCCAACCCTAGCACGTCAAATAGCCCTCAACAGCTTTACTTAGTAACGAGAAAGAAATTTCCCTTTGAAACAGGTTTTCTTCCCTTATCCGCAGATACACCTTCACTCCGTGGGAGGCAATTGAATTAACATTGCTGGTTCGGTAATTAATATTAAAAGATTCATTAAAGTAACGTCAGCTATATTTTTTCTCCTTCATACCGCTTCTTCTGTTGAATAATCGGGTTGCCTTTGATTTTTTTTTCTCCTACCTCATTTTCTTTTACTGAGATTAATATGGTGGTGGTTGTTGAGACTTTGTGCTTGAGGGTTGCTACTTGAAAAGGAAGAAAACAAATTATTGTAGCTTATAGTGTGGTTTACTAGCTAATTAGTGCTGAATTCAGAGCCTTTATTATCCCTTTCGATGTAATTAATGACTTAACAGAATTAACAAATGTAAACTCAGCAAGAGCATTAGATATCGATGAAAAGGCAATTAACTATTCATTAGCGACTGCTATGTAGCTTGTTGCGACTAACTTTGAGGAAACAGTACAAAATTGTACGACATACAAAATACTGTATGTATGTATTTGAATGTATTTATGGATTTAATTTGAATCTTCATATGTGAGATATAGTTTACGAAGATGACCATGATATAGAGAATGGATCACATAGAAGAATCGAAATTCAAATAGTGAGATTTACAGAACCAGTATACAGGGTGTTAATGAACTACACCAAACAATTTTCAGACCCAGTAGAGATATCTTAAACAAATAATTTGATAAGACGGATTTATGAACTGCTGGTTCAAATATGGAAGTTATAATTATAAGTTTCTACATTAAAAGTACGCCACTGATAATGATGATAGCACTTGACCGCACAACACACGAAAATAAACAGACATGTCGGAGCACTTCCTGTGGCGCAATTGTCATGACATTAGCTTTTAGGTGAAAAGCATAAAACTTCGAGTCTCCTTCACTTTCTTATCTTTTTTATTTATTTTTGTTTTGTTTGGTTGTTTTCTAATATATTTTCTATTGTTTTAATTAATGTATACCTGTTTACATTTTACATGTAATTTCACCTTTTCAGTGTAGATACGAGGGCTGTTCAATAAAGAATGATAATAATTTTTTACGGTCTTAATTTTTTGCACTAAAATTCAATCTTATTATATTCTGTTAGCTTAAATGTGAAACAAACGTGCCGTAGTAGTTTCATTGTTGATACTCCTGGTCCCCGCCTGTGAGAACCAGGCAAGTTCAAACATATGCAGTATCGCCTACCGCTGCAATGGAGGTAACACGCGAGGAACAATATACGGCTTTGAAATTCTCAACAAATCTTCATTTGAGGACTATACAATGTTACAGGTGGCCTATGGAGAGTCTGTTCTTCCCTAAAGCACAGCTCGAAGGTGGTTTAAAATGTTTAAAGAGGGGAGACAATCAATTTCAAAGGAAGGTGGACCCAGTGCTCCAGTTACTGCTCTTACGTAAGAAAACATCAACACTGCTGCTGCCATCGTGAGAGAGGATCGACGAATTACCTTAAGATCACTTACTGAACATTTCATTGGATGCCACCCACACGTTGGTGACAGAAACATTGCACATGAGACGTGTTTGTGCGCGATGAGTTCCAAGACTGTTGATTCCCGAAAAAAAGGATATTCGCATGCAGGTCTGCATGCAGTTAAAGTTGATGTTAGAGGAAGATCCGGAGTCTCTTTCAAACGTAATCACTGCTGATGAAACTTGGCTACATCATTTTGATCCTGAGAGCAAACAACAAAGCTCAGTGTGGAAATCTGCTTCATCACCAACCCCCAAAAGCAAAAATAGTTGCTTCTGCTGGGAAAGTTATGGTCATGTCATTCTTTGATATTCATGGAATGATTTATCAGCATGTTGCAGGTCCATATCAGACGCAAAGGACCACATTTCCACGAAGAAGGCTGGATGCTGCACCACGATAATGCGCGGCTGCACATTGCCAATGTTGTTGCCGAACATCTTGCAAAAATCAACGTGAAGTGCATCCCTCACCCGCCCTATAGTCCGGATTTAGCCCCATGTGACTTTTTGCTATACCCTAACTTGAAGAAACGCCTTCGTGGGAGGCATTATCCATCATCGAAAGCAGTGGTGAAGGCTGCGGAGGCGATTTTGAAGGATCTCTCAAAAATGGTTTCCAGCATGTCTTTGAAGACTGGCAGAAATCCTGGAACAAGTGCATCGCATTCAAGGGAGACTATTTTGAGAAGGACCATCAAAATTATGAGGATCAGTAAAGGTACGATTTCAAAAAAAAAATTGTGATCATTGTTTATTGAACAGCCCTCGTAATTACAAATATTTGTATCAAAGGTTGAATCGTTCTTAATACGTTCAGATGCTGTACGTCTAACAGGGAGGTGGTGTAAACAGTGAACGAAATTAGATAAAACAAAAAGTAAGAGAAACTCTTTATATCAGATTTATAGGAACTGTTCGAAATGATGAACTTCGTTTTCAATGCAAAGTGTCCCGAGTCAAGGAAATCATAGTAATGATATTTTCGCTGGCCAATCAAATTCACGTTCTTACCTATGAACACGCTATTTCTTCCTATGGGAATTTATGTGTTAAAATAAAGACGGAAAAAGTCAACTACATAACAGGAACCGAACCAACCAGCTTTAGAACACCAGTTTTCGGGTTGAATTGGATCACCAGAACACTTAAACTATAGTAGGCTACATGATACAAGAAGGAACTTAATGGCTGTTTAGTGTCGCTCTGGCAGGTGATTAGTTCCAGATTAGAGAGATGTTTGAGACATTAAATCTTCAGAACGCAATAACGAGTGACTAAGAATTGATATTTCTATGCTCAGGAAGCAGTTTTGAGGACATTCTTATTCAATAATTTTGCGCATCTTATCAGCATCTAATGATCATTAGGTCTAACACAATTTACCAAATTATGTTTAGCCGTAGACCATGCATTGTCTATCTACATTCCCTGAAAATATTTCAGTGCAGTCCGTTAACACCCCGTAGTTCCAAAATTCCCTGCGGAACAGGCAAGGAACAGCCGAATGAATGCTTCGAGAAAAGCATGCCATTTACAAGGCAGCATACCTGGTTCTGCAATAAATAGTAACTTACAATGCTGTTTTGTCCTGCGCCGTGCTCTAGTGGGCTAGAGTGTTGTGCTTTGGTTCCCTGCCACGGAATTGGCACGGGATCGATCCCAACCCTGGGGTGTGTGTATTTCATGTCACGGGTATAGGACCGGTGCCCACTCAGCATCGTGAGGAAGTTGAGGAGCTATGCTAGGTAACGAATGGCAACTTTCCGACTGCAGATGTCGAAATGCTGACCACATCTCTTTCCCATATCTGTTGGATGATCGCCCACCTCTGCCCTGCGTGTGTGGGCATGATGCCGGCAGTCGGGTTGACATGCTCAGGCTTACCTTGGGCTGTTACGCCATTGGATTATAATTTCCATGTTCTTTTATAGTACATTATAGAAAGCACACATTTAAATACTTATTTGTTATGCAGTGGAGCTCCGTGTTATTAACACCTCGTTAGTCGCACATGTATCTGCGAGGTACATGGCCTATGTTTGTTTCATTATTATGGCAATAAATATAGGTAAGGGCTTGCCGAGCCAGGACATCTTCCATCATACCTTTGTTATGGTTTCTTGTAAGTTTCAACCATTTCTCCCTAATGCTAAGTTTGCAAACGAGGCAAACGTCATCACGTGTGTGCTGTTGCATCTGTTAGATACATCGCGCCAACTCGCGTTAAGCATTGTCGCCGCTAACGGATCCAACTACGTGATTGCTAGAGAATGCTGATATAAGTGGTTGCTTTGTTGCAAGATAAATGAGAGTGCTTTTCTTTATTACTGTGAATAGCACACAGGTTTGAAAATGAGCTCAACCACATGATTTGGAAAATTCTGAGTATTTGGAGGAAGTACATCGTCATATTTTCGACAATGATGCGCTGCCGATAGAGGACAATTTTGTAGAAACTGATTCCGAATATGAAAACATAACTGAAATACAATCTGTTGACACCGATACAGATTATAATGTTGGTGAAGAGGAAAGTAATAAAGTGCCAGAAAATGAAAATGACTATTTTGGTGAGTACAAAAGACACAAGATGATAACGATGAAAATATTGAAGACGACGGCGACGACGACAGTGACGGTGACGGTGACGGTGACGGTGACGGCGGTGGCGAAGACGACGACGACGACGACGATGATGATGACAAAAACTGCCTGGAGTTCTGGGAATGCCCAAACTGTGAAAACTGAATTTGAGTGCTGGAAACTTTTCGTCAGTGATGATATTCTAAATATAATTGTGTAACACACCAACAGAAGCAGAAATGATCTCAAAGTGAAATATGAACGTGAAAGTCATTGCAGAGCTACAGGCATAATAGAAATGAAAGCCTTTATTTCGTTATTATACCTTGCTGGTGTGTTCCACGAAGGAAGGCCAAATATTGAAGACTTCTGGACAACAGATGATCTTGTTGTCAATATTTTCAGAATAAATATATCCGAGAAACGCTTCCGATTAATAAAAAGATTCGTTCCTTTTAAAACAGTTGAAAACAGATACTAAAACACAAATGAAGGCCAAATGTATCCAGCAGATACATCACGAATAACGGCGTCACGAAAGTTGACGCGCCCAACGGTAGGTTAAAGGTTCATTAGTTATACGAGTATTAAAAAACCATATGTTACATTTACATCATGTGTTCCGCATACAATTGTTTATATACGTCATACATCCTTTTGTTGTTTGGTATGTTTGGTTTGTGTCAGTCCCCAAGTGAGAGAAGCTGATTTTATTACTGCATTCCATTTGTTAATACATTCCTTATTATAATTTGTTAAGACGAATTTGTTACGTGCAACCCAACTAGCAGTTTCTTCCTTAGCAGGAGATTTAATTTTAGCTAGTTTATCTCATGAGCTCGGAGTTTTTCAAAATTTACAAATATGAAATTTTGAATCCGCGAACCTTGTCATAATAATAGACTCTATATATTAACAAAGAAAATCCTTCCAAAATATGCAATAAATACTTATATGTTATTTCTATTTTTAAAATTTAATAACATAATGTAAAGTAGTTACCCGGAGATTTATTGATTCATTTATTCGCTTAATACTCTAATAAAGTATACCTCATGAAAACTTCCTACATGAATTAATTTTACAAACAGACACGTTTTAGTAAAAGTTCCTTGGTTTACTAAGGAGACCAGAGTCAAAACAAAAAATGTACCATGGTTTCTTTTGAAACTCTGAGTTTGGTTTAACTTTCTCCTTGCAAATATTTTTCACTCACAAAATTGGAAAGCTCCTTGTTTCAATAATACCTTGAATTATTGGCGCTTGTACTTTCCATTCATTTAATGGTGGTTTATCTTAAACACTTTATTTAGGGCACTCAATGTTCTACTAAAAATACAAAAATTGTAAACGCTTCAGCACCTCACTTTATATGATAAATATGGAAGGACCTAATGGCCTAATTCAGTGTGTGATTTAGGCGCTATTAATTACAAGTAAGCCAGAAACCTAAAGTTATTTCCCACGATTTGTATTGCTTTTAACCTGAAAGACGAACAGAATAACGTTAACTGAATAAACTCGATTGTATGATGAATACATTGACAAAAACGAGCAAGAAGTTTATGAGTCATTCAACAAAAGAATCACTCTGACATAAGCCAAGTGAAATAAAAACATATACTCTGCTATAACAACAATAACGGAAGAATTTAGACAACCTTTTTATATTTGGTATCACCCTTTAAGGCTATTGTTGCTGTAATCCTAGCGTACAGAAGAACAAGAAATTCCATCCTACCCTCCCTCCAAAAGAAGTTTCTTGCGTCTTCTCGTATCTTTCCCTTCTCTCGACAAAAGTTTCACCCCCCACTGCACATTTTCTTATATATGACAGATGTCAAAGTTTTTTCAGTAGGGGGGATGGCCGACATCTCGGCGCGCGGTTGACGCCATCCTCTTTTCCGTTATTAGAACCGGCGTCTTTCGCTTCTTCCGGTCGGTCTTCTTGGATGAAATGGGAACAGATTCCCCCTTCGCTGCCGTTAGCGGATAAATGGACAAAAGTTTGGGACTTGTAAGATTCTGAAACTTAATACTCTCGCTTAGCGCACAACGTTCACCTTTCTCCAAGCTGTAGAAACGTAACACCACGATATATGTACCTTTGAGATTTCTTCATGTTGCGCGAAACATTTTTTTTAAGGACACATAATCCCTAATAGGACACAGGCATTTCTATGTTTTATTGTAGTAAAATATTGCTGTACATAATATACACTAGTTTTAAGTACTAATTTTTGTCAAATTTCCCGAACTTACCCACGTATGGACCTTAACACCCATCGCTTCTGTAGTGAGTGGTCAGATTTCTGCCCTAAAGCCTACAGATTCCAGGTTGGATTCTGTTCTAAGTTGGACAAACTCATCTTAAATTTGTATCGTCCAAACTATCTGGAAGTATGGACATGGAGCAGATGTGAGCTTGTTTCTTAGTAAATGTTAATAAACCAGCGTTTGAAATTGAGCTCTTGTAAATTAGTTAATTTTTGAATATACTTGCCATAGAAATGAACACAATCTATAAGATACCTCTTAATAGTTTTATTGCTTAACATTGTTCTAAATTCTTGATCATCATACAATGATTATTGAAGGGTGTTGGTTCATTAAAGTGAGTGCACGTCAAACTCCTTTGCTGTGCACTATATGCTTGACACATTCTCTGAAAGATAACCTTAGAAGCGTAGTACTCCTCCTGTACCTCCTGTCTTGTTGCTATTGAATTTTGGACTTAGGATCGCGGAACTGATAACAGACATGTACCTAGTCATTATGAAGGAGGAATACATGGCCTTAGTTTAATAGTCATCTTACTATAACATTTGCTTAACTAACTTCTGGATAGATAGTTTTAGTTATGTGTAGTGTTTAACGCCCGCTTTTACTACATACGGCACCGCAGGCGATGACACTGATGATACATGAGATGAAGATGGAGCACCGGTGGAATGAGATAGCGGGGGAAACCGGAGATCTCGGAGAAAACCCGCCCCAGCGCCATGTTGTCCACCACAAATCTCACTTTGCAGTCGCCTGGGATCGAACCCGGGCCGCCTTGGTTAGAGCCAAGCGGTCTAACCACTGAGCCTAGTTTTAGTTACGTAATCCGTTCCTGTAACACCTATTTTTTCCACAAGTGGAATTTTGGACCATAGTACATTTAGATAAACATTTACCTACTTCTGACTAAAGAAAGACGCGGTTGACTATAGTTAGCTTGGTCGGAATACGAATTTCCAAATACGAGTCACATACGCTAGTATTTTTATCTTTTGTTCTGTTCGGTTTTTATTATCAATATATGTAATAAAGAAAACAAGGATCCCCTTCTTCCTCTGGTCGGATGGTGAGTGTTTTCACTTCTCAACCCAGAAATCCCGAGTTCGATTATTCGATGGGGCGAAGGCATTGAACCTTATTCATCGCAAGGATGGAAGTACTAATGAAAGAGAGAATTTAAGGATGTTTCATAGTAAAGCACAATAAACCAATATTAAAAACAGTCAAAACAAAACTACCAATAATATTGTTAAAATCATGAGTACCTGTTCACGAAATGGATATCCAACCAAAACACGTGCAGTTAACTCACTACATGTACACAATGAAACGTTGAAGACAGAGTGATAACAAATGACAAATGCAAACAAGTTTCCATGGCAACAATTCGCCATCTATCGCACTATGAGTGCATAGTGAAATGAAGTTTCAGGTTGGACCTCGAAAGCTGTTGAACTCACACTTTCATTGTGACAGGAATAACGCGAAAACCAAGGATTTTGGGATATGCTCACATGAGTTTTTTTCCTTCTTTTGGTATAGGAACCCATACCTGAAGTTTGTAAAAGCATTTCTGAAACATTCTTTATATTTACTGGCATGTTAAAGAAACCCTCCGGAACGAAATTTCAGTACACAGGGCTGATGTGATGCTCACATTTGAAAAAATGTTTAAATCATTTTATATTCTAAGGTTTATCGATTATACAAAAGTTTCTAAAATGAAGAGAACTTCAGAAACCATTAGCAGTTAACTTAAATTATAGATTATATTTTTCACAAAAAATCTTAAGCATATGACAATCTAGAACAATTTGTGAGATAATCAACATGTCTTAAATGTTCCACCTAAAATGTGTTGGGGGAACGTTCAACATTTTAATCTTAGTGTCACACTCTTGTAAGACGTTGAACTTAATTACCAAGTTCTGTGTGTAAAAAAAGTTTTATTTTTGAGTTAAGCGACTTAAATGTGCTGACACAGTCATACACAAGTTTTCTAAACGCGCTTTTTAGGAAGGGAGGGGAAGATTCGGAGTGTCTGGAAAAGTTTATTTCTGGTGAAATCTTTGAGTAAAATTCGATATCTTTTTCTTCTTGGTACAGGAAGTAACAATATATGTGAAAGAAGCACTAGTGATCCGAAAACCAACAAGAAATTCTGGTTTAGCAATGGGCAACCCCTTACCACCCTTCCTGGCAGATCTGTACATGAGTGCACTAGAAATAAGGATCACTAAAGGTTTCCCATGGATGTTCAAACTCTGGCAAAGATATGTAGATGACATATTTGCCATAGTGCCAAAAAAACACATCAGTGATGCACTAAAACTTTTAAATATTCAAGAAAAAAGCATCAAGTTCACTGTAGAAGTTGAAAAAGACGAGTATTTACCATTTTTAGATCTAAAAATAATCAGAAATAAAAATAGAATAAACTTTGGCATTTACAGAAAACCAACACAGACAGACAACTACATAAAAGCTAATGGTTACAATCCAAGATCCCACAAACAGGCAATCTTTAATAGTTTAGCACACAGGCTGGTCAACATCCCTCTCACAGCAGAAGAATTCAAAATAGAATACAACAAAATTATTGAAATAGCACAGAAAAATAACTTTCCCAAATCACTAGTAGACAAAAAAGTGAACTTAGCAAATAAGAAGAAACTACTAAAGGAAACCACAACCCTCTCAGCTACAGAAACTAAAATGATCTTCAAAAAATTCACTTACCATCCATGGGCCTTTGATAAATTCAAAAAAGTCTTCAAAAAAACAAAACATTCAACTAGCTCCAGTGAACCATTACTCCTTAAAAAACCTAATTTGCTCAAACATCAAAGACGCCATTACATCTAACAAAAAATCTGGTATATATCAAATTGAATACTGTGACTGTAGTCAAATTTATATTGGAAAAACCAAAAGAAATTTAGAAACAAGAGCAAAGGAACACTTTAGGGACATAAAATACAAACAATTAGAAAAATCAGCAGTTGCCACGCATTTTTGGAAAAAAAAAACCACAACATAAATCCAGAACCAAAATTACTAAAACATACAACAGGAAAAGAAGAACTGTCCACATGGGAACAAATCTTTATTTCAAAAAATATGAACAAAGTATTCAATTTCGACATCCCCCAGAAAGATTTGTTCAGCAAGTTCCTCGAACCTCCACCAGAGGAGACCGATGACAAAATATTGCCAGCTACACCAATGAGAACCAGTCGATGTCCGGCTGAAGATAGAGGGAAGGCCTCAGAAACTAGATCCGGGAAAATTTAAAAGTAAGTGTTGTTTTGTGTCATTAATCGACTCTCAATTAATTTAATAAATTCCTGCCTTATTATAAGAGAAGAAAGTGCATGCTAAGTTATGTCCTAGAACGAAACAGTTTTTGCAGAAAAAAAATCAGATACTTTAAGCAGTATTGTCCTGCCTCAACAATTTTGAAGCTGTGACCTTGCTTTAATCTCCAAAAGACTGATGTATACACACAGTATGTCCGGAGTTAACATATTTTAATAGTATACTCCCAATAAGACGTAATTCTATCATTGAGGTAGGGAATGATGGCTCATTCAGCTACGTCTTGCCCCATCGGTGACCAGTACAGAAGTTCAAGATTCTGCCCAGAATGTCCAACTCAGCTACCAAAATTCTGCTAATAACCTCCCCTTTTGCTGATGACTCTAAGAGCCGCACTACTAGCTTCTAATCCTATGTTGCCACTTTATTTCTACATCACTGAAAATTTCTGCTTTCCATCCTAAAGTCTCTCTATAAATTTCTAAGAAATGTTCTCACATATTCCAAGAATTCCAAGCTAGCCTTGTCATATCTAATCTGGAAACTTTGGATAGTAACTTTTCCCTCTCTAATATAGCCTAACTATTTCTCCGAATCTATCAGACAAACAGCTCTCGCTAATTATCTTATTTAATCGCATCTTACCTCTAGTCAAACTATACTCATAATTGTCAAACCTAGATCTCTCAAACATTTAACGCAGATTCAGAAAATATTCATATTTAATGTTATTATAAGTATGTATTTATTTGACTGATCCATAATTTCTCTATCATAATAAACGAATTAACGCGGAAACAAACAGGAAATTAGGAAAAGAGAGGAATGAAGTAGGCTGTGTTGAATATAGAGTGAGGGACCGTTAAACAGAGGATTGCAGTCTTTTGGTATGTATCTCTTGGATATCTGGATGACATGTCTCTGTGAGACTCCTTCTCTTCCTTCACGTACATTACCACTTTCTTTCCTAAGGCGGGCTGAGCGCTTCATCTGAAAACACGGCAAGCTAGATAAGTGGCGATCGGCAGTTGTTTACAAGTTGTGTGGGGGGCCGCCTAACGAGCCGATAACAACATTTTTTCCTCCCGTGCGCTTCATTATGGAAGCGGCGAGGAACAGCAATTTGTGCGAATTGCTTCAATGCACATTTGTTCAAGTGGGGAGCGAGTTAAGTAAAGGTAGAGCCTGTTGCTTGGAAATGAGGTGCGCCACTGAATCTTTTATCAGCAACTCTCTGTTTCGCAAAAGGGTCTTATAAACCTTGCGTGCTCTGCATTCTTACAAATGTTTCGGGAAATGACAGGCGCCTGTCATTCTGGAAGACAAGGTTGGGATTGCTGGCGGGAAACAAATAGAGTACCTTGCCCTGTCTTTGTTATTTTCTCCATAGTTCCTGCTCTTTTTTCTTTCAGTAAACTATATTTACATGTTTGTCAAAGTTTACTTCAGTTCTTCTGAAAAATTACGGTCATAAATTTAATCTGAGCAACATATTCGGTAAAGAACCTTAGGTTTAGTGTCTCACATTTTGTAACCCTAAACATTAGTTAACACTTTTTAAATCATACTGTCATTATTTTAAAAATGTATTTTGTAAATTATTATCGTATACGGAATTGAAATTAAATGGCAGGTTCTAATACGTACTGTAACACTTATCTGCAGGCTCATAAAATGTAACGTTTCTGAAAAGATTCACAGGAAAAGAAATGTTGAAAATGAATTTTGATGAGGTACGCTACGCTTAACTCAAGTCATTATTGAGGAAATAGTATTTTATCTGCAAAGGAATCAATCTTCTGGCATAAAGAAGCCGGCAAGGTTGATATACCCATATAAGGAGTTATATTTTGGATTATCTTATTTTAGTAAGCCATCAGGCTAACTTTTAATTACATAATGTGGCTTAATAATGGCCCAATAATTGAAAAATCAATATATGTATTTAAAGCTTAATTTGTAGGATTGGAAAGCAAGTAAATGGTGTAAAATTATTTTCAGAAACAATTATTAGAAAAAATTTGTATTACAGTTATGATCATAAATACAACACTCTCTGTAAATATAACTTACATTTACTGCAACTGCTATATGTGAAAATAGAATCATTGCATGATCCGGACAGGTAAATTGTGGACTAAAACCGTTTTTATCCTAACACCAGTACATTACTAAGTAACCAAGAGATGTTATCTAATTATACAAATATAGACGGATATACTTTCGGCTATCATAACAATTACCTACAAAATATTCCAAAACTGTTTTTTATTTCGTTTTCTACGTTACGTCCAATCTAACATGGGAAAATCTAAAAGAGTAGCAAAGTGAAGGGGCTAATGGCGGCGGCGGCGGCGGCGGCGGCGTTGGCGATGGCGGTGGCAGTACTTTTTTTTTAATGCAATTTACGTCCTTCAACGTTAAGTCATATCAGACGATGGATGAAATTTATTAAATGATGCTCAAATGAATCCGGGGTCCATGGAGTTTAGAGTTATCCAACATTCGTCTATCAGGATAAGGGAAAACCCCGGAAAAAGCCTTATAAAGGTAACTCACCCTAACCGAGATTCGAATCTCGGGACCTCCTGAACGTGAGGCAGACATGCTACCACCACGCTACGGTGGTAGTAGGAATGATAATGATGATTATGATATAATTATCGAATAGTGTCTGTGTAACTTCCTTCACCGTAGCCCACTACTACTACTGACCAAAATCTGGTACTTATTCGTGACTACATTACAAAGATATGCGTATAACCTGTCTCTAGCAAGCAGAATGGCTCTGGCGGTAACGTCTCTGGCCCGCAATCGGGAAGTTGTGGGTTCACCGACTTTCCTGACCTTGGATTTTCGGGATTTTCTGGGGTCACCAAGGCAAATCCTGGGAAGGATATTTACCTTTATACTATGTACCTGTTTTATTTCCTTCAATTTCATTCATTTCAAGCTCTCCATCCATTGGTAGCAATGGTAGCAAAGTGAAGTCACCGGTGGGCCACTGGTGTATGCGTTCTGGCAATAGAGAGTTCGGTTGGGAGGAGACGGGCTCCGTTCCAGGGAGACCGACTAAGCAGGCGGACTTGGATGGCCAGTCAGAGAGGGGCCCTCTATGACGATCTGGAACTCCGGCAGTCTGAAGAACTTGCCTGCACTTTTATCAGGATGATGGTTCTGGCCGCCTGTCGGGTACTTTCATCTCATTCTTCCTTCCAGTGTCTGACGCAAAATAAGCCACCGGCTAAAGTGCCAGAATCCTTACCAGAAAGATAGACATATAAAAGACATGCTTCTAGTTCGCGGTTTAAAGAACAAAAAGTTAACATTAAAACTGTGTTTCACTTAACTGATAAATAAGTTTTCAATACCTTGTAATTATACAATTATGAAACACTTACGTGTGGGAATCCAGCATAAAATAACAACTAAGAAACACTAAGACGTAAGGTATGGGCAGAATAAGATGCGTAGAGTCGAATAAACTTAACATTCAAGATACTCTTACGTTTTCCACGACTATAATTTCATTTCCAACTCAATAAAGGCACCTACCCGTCATTAAATGAGAGTAGCGTTTAGTTTCAAACTTAATGGCCAGTGGTTCATGTTAAACTGTAAGTTATATTATTTTTATACCACCCAGCTTTGGAAACTAGTCATTATTGTGTTTAATACAGTGCGTGATTAATTGATTATGGTACGAATTCAAATAATATTTCCTATAACAATGGCATAGCACCGTATACCAAGCTACCATGATTTATAGAAAGAATATGAAAACTAAATTATTTTTTAATTATGAACGCTCTTTAATTCTGCGGTTCGCAGCACTCCAATTTTATATTGGGAATGAATAAAACGCTCAATATTGCTCACAGATCACTTTACGTTTCTTTTGCGTTTCGTAAATCTACCTCATGGAACCAGTGACTTTCCTTCCCTTCAGAAGGCTATACCATTACAGAGTGAGAAGATGAAACCGTTATATACAAGTGTTTTCTATGAGCAACGAAGAAAGAAAAGCCTCTGTTTTTATTATATATAGTATAAGTAATGAATTTATAATTGCACAGCACGATAAAATATATTATCACAGCTCCTAGCATCTGCTAACTTCTCACCCTGAAATGGAATCATTCAAGTTGCTATCTTGTTTACACGTTTATGAAGCTAAACGCTAAGAAATTAAATATAGAAGGTACAGCTAACATCATAATATATACACACGTACGTTAGCTATGGACACCCAGTTATTTCACGATTTATTCCCAGAGTATACAATATTAAGACTGTACAAAACCTATCCAACTCATGTATTCTCCCAATATGACATTCGTAAAAATTATTGTACCAATGACAAATAAGTGTTACAAACTTTACTCGTGACATAGATTAGATTGATTTGCGTTCAGTGGGTTCACTTGTAGTCAGAAAAGGCTGTGAACATTGAACATGTTCAGAGGTGTAAAGTTTAATAGCATATATATACAAAAGTTAACATAAGACACATAGTATAGTACACAGGCAATATGAACAACACTATGGAAAACAAAGCAGGGATAATTATACATGATACAAAATCAAACACTTTTTAAACCAGCTTTCACTTGGCTTATGCCTGTACGTCTCAACCTTTTTGCAATGGATGCCATTCTTGTTATTTTTCAAATACATATACATTAAAAATAAACTTTCAACTTGCATCAAATATTTATTAGTAATGATTTGTCATTGGAATAGTTAGATATTACTTACAGAGCTACAGAAGTATTATCAGGATGATTTGTCATTCAGATAATCTTATACAGAATAAAAAGATTTTGAGCAATAGTACTCTCAAACAGGATTTTTAAAAGCCCTGAAACTATCAATTCTTTCTTTAAAAACATTAGGAAGAGCGCCAAATATTTTGATAGTTTCATAATGTACACTTTTCTGGAAGCAAGAAAGTTTAGCACTGGGATAATGGATATTATACTTTTGTCTAGTGTTTATTCTATGAATTACATTTTTTGTTGCAAATAAGGCACGATTGCATACAAAAAATTTTAGGATCGAGAATATATACATGCAAGGAAGCGTTAATATCTTCAATTTGTAAAAAGATCTTTACAGGAGCATCTGTTGTGGGTGTTAGTAATGATTGTTATAACCTTCTTTTGCATAAATATTTTTTTTTACTTTCTACTGAGTTGCCCCAAAATAATATTCCGTATTCCATGATAGAGTTATATAACATACTAATTTAAGTGTATCAATAGAACTCACATTAACCAGCTTTCGGATAGCATAACAGGCAGAGCTGAGCTTAGGTAAGATATAATTTATGTGAGTTTTCCAATTTAAACATCTGTGCACTTGAAAACTCGGAAATTTTATGCTGTCAATTTCTTCTAATAACATATCATTAATCAATCTAATATACATTAGATAAATATACATTATACATT
The DNA here is from genome assembly GCA_030765055.1 of Mantis religiosa. Lineage (NCBI taxonomy): Eukaryota > Metazoa > Arthropoda > Insecta > Mantodea > Mantidae > Mantis > Mantis religiosa. Next base: position 125,129,719 of record CM060952.1, on the reverse strand, counting down.
TTTTGTATAAATTATCTTCGTGTTTTACCTTACAAATCAGCTAATTTACAAATTTAATAGTTACAAACCCTTTAATATGACTTTTCCACCCTCAACTGTATATTGAAATGAAATAAATTAACTAAAGTCCTTAAAATTCCTTCTGCATTGTAAGAGTAGCTAGTTATGACACTGGCGGCCAGACTGCATTAATTTAAGCTATCCCTTTAAAATAACAGATTTGTACCTAGTAGGTTCCTCCTTTGCTCATTGATCTAATTGCCTGTTTACTATACCTTCCAGTTCTGATATGATCTAGCCGATTTACCATAATGGTGTGAAATAAATTTTTTAGCTTTAGTTCTTGAATTGGCCCATAAATGCACTGTCAGCTTATGGTGTAATGTTTGGAATTCTTAACTTTTTTTACCATTCTCTCTATACATTACTGATTCTGGCGATCACAGATTAATGCCTTCCCACATATTCCAAAATTTTGGTTGTCGTTTACCTGGTAATTTAAAAACTGAAATTAAATTGTCTACAAACATCAGGTGTGTAAGTCTGAGCCCAATGATTTTATCCCATCATTTTCTTCCACTTTCTTCCAAGACACACCGAAACTATTCTTATGAACATTTTTTTCTAACTGCGTCGTTGAAAATAGACATAAATCGTTGCATAAACAGCTACATTGAATTAAATATTCCTTATAAAAACAATGGGAATAGTTATAGTCAGATGTTTAATGATTGTACAGCATTCCACATTATGCTTAGAAAATCGCGAGCAACATTTAATGATATACCGAATGACAAAAGTATTGAACAATTCGAAGCCATTTAATGACAGATGTCTCGGAAGAGGCTTATGCCACAAAAACTTGAAATAAACCATGTTTTGAGAGATTTGCTTTTTGTGTAGTAAGGTTTTGTTTATCTCTTGGACAAAGTAGTTTGGGGAGGGGATTGTCCTGAAAAGCTTTTTATCTTATGTTTTGCACGAAGGGACAAGACTTCCGTATCATGTGGGGCATTCAACCAAATTTTTGTTTCTGAGTTATGCTCTTCTCCCTCTTGCTCTCTCTCTCTCCCACGCACACGCACATATAAAATACAAACGTATGTTTTCTCTAAAATTACAATTTTTATTTCAGGTTGTCTCAAAACACTTATTTCCAGTAAAATATCGACAATATCTTCCCTGTTTCCTATTTGTAGTAAAGAAAGAAAAAAGTGTAAGGATAATTATGTCTGCTATAAACAGTTAAACATGTCTATATTCATCTGCATTAAAACTGATGTGCATGCATATTCTTTTTACATCTATTAATAAATAGCTATAGCAGTGTATATATTAATTAAGTTGTCATATACTCGATACGATTATATTAATTTTCCTAGCATATATAAAGAAAAGTCTACATATTTTTATAGGCCTAGCAGTAAATGCAGCAAAATCACTACAAGTGGAAAATGACATCAAACGTAAACTACATCCTTTGTGATCCATTTGCCTGGTAAAGTCCAGGTTCACAAAGAAAGAAAGGAAGTGGATAATAAGATAAAGCAAATGGCAGCCAAGAGATAACAAGAGCACGGAGAAAGGAAAAGAGCAAAAGCGGTGGTAGAGCTTCAGACAGCAATTAGAGAAACCGGGGAGATGTGCAGTCCTTTCATTTCCTAAAATTTCTCATCAGAAACTTCCATTTATCCTGTAATTACTCGAAACTGACGACGCTGCGTTTTTGAGCGCAACTACCAGTGAGGAGCAGTTCGAACCTCTATAGGAGAGCTGTAGCAGGAACATTGCAGCCTAGAGGGAGGCTTTCCTTCGTTCAATGTAAGAATTAGAAGCGCTTTAAACATTATGTTCTTATAGTTTGTCTTGATTTGTTATTATGAAATTATTTTTTTAAGTTAAATTCACTAGTTAGGTTAAATGTGTGTATGCTTTTAAGGATGTCTAAACCCTTTCATCAATTTCAACCAAACGTGGCACAGGTACCTTTTGATAAAAGGTAAAAACTACTAACTTACTTAAGAGTTCAAATTTCATCACATTTCACACTATCAGTTCGTTTTTGTGTACTTCTTAGAAAAGCTCGCATTGCTACGTTTATCTTTGTAGAAGATAAATCATAGCTTGAACGCTGCCCACATAAGAATAATTCCTTAGGTTAAACCACCTTACAATACAGCAAATTAACAGCGTGTTGATATATTTTTTTATCTCTCTGACAGCGAATGTAGAATAACACAGTTTAATTTAGTCTTTAGACTTCGAATGCCTCTGAAGGAACGTAAGGCTATTGAGTGGCAAGAAATTAATAACATTAATCCTATTTGCACATTATGTACCAGATAAAATAAGCTTTAATGTTTTTGGGTCCTAAAATCTCATTAGAAATCCAAATAAACCAACACGAATTACCACTGTAAATTCCCGTTACAAAATAACTCTAACTGAATGGTAACCTTGTAAGATTGGTTTCACTTTATGTATTTCCGGAAATAGGTATAAACTAATAAAGTAACAGCTGCTTAATATTTTGAAAAAATGATGCAACACTCTGTCTTTTAACTCGATATGTTACGGTTTCACTACCCTTTCTTCCTACAGTACTTGTACTTTCTCAACAGTGCTTCTGTATTATGTGACTGAGAGTTTTCATTAGCTTTCTACTTAATTTTTATATGTCTCCAAAGAAAAATAATGATATTTTTGCAAGAGCAACTTAAGCCTAAAGTTGTAGAAATAAATCGTCAAACCGCTAACATCATCCTTACTTCACCCAGAAAATAGCACCATTAATCGCATTACTGAAGTCTACATTGTTGCTAATAAAAATTTATTTATGTCCATTTAAATAGACCGCATATTCCTGTATATCATTAATAATTTAAGTGTAGAAAGAGTTTCATCTGTCTTAGAAAACCTCTCTTCCGATGTCTAAAGTTCTAACATTTAAAATGAAAGCCTTTAAGAAATAATATGAGTTAATTCAAAACTCATTATCACCTTTATAATAAACATTGATAATTTAAAAATATCTACTTTTATGCAACTGTCTCTTTAGTCCATTTGCTATATAGTTAATAAAGTATTTTCATATCCCTTGTAGACCTAATATTTACTTATTTTAATCATTATCGATATAAAGTTACTATATAAATAATATAAAATCTATAACAGAAATATCATACACAAAATATTCATAGCATCAATAATACAAGTTAACTAATGATAATTTATTTAACGCAATAAAATCAAGTTCTTTAATATTATTAAAATTAACCCATGACACTAATTAGTAATTAGTTTAACATTTTCAGTATATGTACATAAAATATTAATTGACTAAATTATATTATTCAGTCGGATTTGTATAACAAGATAAAAATATAGGTCTAGGACTATGAATTTTTCAGAGCTGTTGAGAAATTGTTTGGCACTTACATTTGGCTTGCTAGTCGTTGAAGAGACTTTGGTTCATAATGAGATGTTTCACTTTATTTTCACTTTTAGTTTCACACACTTTTAGTTTCCAGGGCTTTTTTCTCGAGAAAGAAAGCGTTTTTGCGCTTGTGCGTGTGTATTTTTTTTAAATAAAAAGTATGGCCAAGACACAAAATAGACAGCACAGCTTCTTGGTCTCTACGGTGGAAGCATTTGTAACGTAAGCGGCTTTGTCGAAAGTGTGTACCTCATGCAATTTGCTGTTGCATTCATATTCCTCTATTGAATAAACATTCTTTAGATGAAATTGGTGGCAAAAATCAGGACCCATGAGATCTAGCGGGCTACACTTGTTTCACGGAATGTTTGATAGCTTCTTCAGCTGCTTCTTTATTCTCTTGTTTCTAATAGTACCTACTGTTTCTTAAGAAACGACTCAAAGTTTACCCTTTCAACAAACGTTTCCACAGTAAATAGGAATTGTTCAATAATTAAGCTATATCATCAATAATTATTTCCTTCGAAATGATTTGCATGATTTGTAAATGTTAGACAGTGCAATAAGTACCTTGTATGACTTTTTATAATATAATGACGCTACTAGGAATATTGTACGAGAAAAAGTCAGAGTGAAAATATGAAAAAGAACTGCCTGCTTACCTTTCCAAAGGAACAAGAAGTTTTGGTAACCTGTAGAGAACACGGCCGAAGAATCTGGCTTAATGTTACTGACCTGGTAAAATAAAATTACACATTAGAAGTGAAAAAACTGAATTATCTCTATTACCGCCATTACATTATAGTTTCATAGTTGTTTTCTTTTGTTTTTTGATTTTTTGTGTTTATTTCTGTTAGTTTATTTCATTTTAGTTTTGTAGAGTAGTTTTCTGAGAGATTTGTATAATTATAACATTTGTAAGGATTTTATGGAAAAATAAAGAGAAAATTTGGATACATGCCCCGGTATAGTTGTCTAGGTGCCGGGGTAGAATATTCAGATTTTATTTATTTATTTATTTATTTATTTATTTATTTATTTATTTATTTATTTATTTATTTATTTATTTATTTATTTATTTATTTATTTATTTATTTATTTATTTATTTATTTATTTATTTATTTATTTATTTATTTATTTATTTATTTATTTATTTATTTATTTATTTATTTATTTATTTATTTATTTATTTATTTATTTATTTATTTATTTATTTATTTATTTATTTATTTATTTATTTATTTATTTATTTATTTATTTATTTATTTATTTATTTATTTATTTATTTATTTATTTATTTATTTATTTATTTATTTATTTATTTATTTATTTATTTATTTATTTATTTATTTATTTATTTATTTATTTATTTATTTATTTATTTATTTATTTATTTATTACATTATAGAACCTCCAGATTGGAATTTTAACTAAAGGCTAAGTCTCTAGTCACAATGAATAATCATAGCATATTTAAAATCTGGGTTATAAGTAACATAAAGAACTGCTCACAGTGAATCATGTAACATAAAAATAAATACTGAATTAAAAGCGATCCTGGAGACTTTCAAGCTCCAAGAATTCAATTTTTTCTTCATTAAAATAAGAAATTAGCGAAGCAAAAAAGATTATCATTCAGCTACTTTCTGCAGAGGCTATAAAGGTCTACTGTTTATAAAAATTTAGGCAAAACAAATTGTCATGGTAGATGATGCCTTTTCTGTCAGTTTATACCCAATTGTCTTTTTACACATCTCTTCTGTCGTGTACATCATTTGTTTGTGGCGACTTTAGCAGACCGCCGGGCTGTTTAGGCTCTCTATTATGTCGGTCCGGGAGGCACATTTGGTTAGGTTCTGTTCGACACATTCTAACGTCACAGGTTCAAACCCTGCCCAGACTCATGTTTTTCAGGTGCAGATGTCAGTATATTTACAAGGATCTTAAAGAACTACTGCGGGATGACTGACTCCAGTTTATGTCTCCATGTGTGATTATCAAACGCAATTCGTATTATGTAAAGCTTTAGTTAATCGTTGTGCTAATACTCAATTTTCATGTTGAATTTCCGTTTCATTTTCCATAGTTATATTAGTATCCTCACTTCGTATTCAAGGTACATCAACTCAGTGTTCTGAAAAGCGATCTTTTCCCATTATATTTCTTATATTTCTTATAGCATGAAGTATTATGAAGAAATGCTAGCACTAATTTGATTCATGAATCATAGTAAACTTCAGTACTCTCTCTCTCTCTCTCTCTCTCTCTCTCTCTCTCTCTCTCTCTCTCTCTCTCTCTCTCTCTCGTTCCATTTATATGGCTTTTAACATCTGTAATCCTGCGGCAGCTTTTACTTCGGAACAATTGCTCATCGGTAATGATATTGGCTCGTTTACTGCTTGTGTAGCTTTGGTTTTTTTAGTTAGGTTTACATTATAAACAGTAAATTCACATAAAAACTCACACTCATCCTTATTTCCAGTCTTTATAATATTGATAAAGAATCATTTTGAAGCCGGAAATCCAACCCGGACTTACGGTTTCTGAAGATAATTACTTGACCATAGAGGCAATCACTTGAAATATTTGAAATATTCCTCTAAAGCTACTTGTAATTTTGCAAGTATTCCTAATTTCTGGGATTTGTAGCTAACCACTATTTCAATTTTATATAACTCTTATTACCAAGGTTCCATAGGAAGGATATTTTAAACCATGTGATATAACTTTACCTTAATATGCCTCACAACTTATTCTTCACCATTATTGCACATTGATCAGTTGATTTCTAGGGTGATTTCACACCTTACTATTGTAATAACTTACATACCAGTGATACACATAATAACGGATAAATATGTCCCAAATGTTCACGAATATGACTAAGAAATTTCGGCGGATGTTATATTTGTGAATTCGTCATTATTTTCTGCCCTTGTAAATATTGTACTTTATACCTTTTTACCTATAGGCGATGAAAGAATTACCAGAATACGGAGTGCACTTTTTTAGAAAGTCACACAGTTGAAAATTTAAATTTTAAAAAAGAATAAACAATTTTAAATTTTTAACCTTCAGTAATTTATGCAATAAAGGAAAATACATACAAATATGACAATTCTTAACTTAAAACTTCACATATCTTATAAGAAATGATGATACTTTTCTTATAAATTGTCCTGGATCACGATTTCGTGTAAAACTTTTACACGTCTTCAGCCGGAAACAACAAAGCTGTCGTTATGAACGCTAGATGCTAATATGCTATTTTCGTAACATTAAGTATAAACAGACTGATAAATCGGCCGTAGCAGATCAGTTTTGGTCATTTAACCATAACATAAATCCAAAAGTTAATTTATTAAAACAATTAAATGGTACGAGATTTAATTTTAAAAGCAAACATCGCGTAATGAATTTTGAAATACCAGCAGTCAATTCTGTTTTTAAGTTTGTTTAATTTTCAATTTTGGTAGTACTAACAGGAACATTTTAGCATCTAGTGTTTGTAACGATGACGACGGCTTTGTTGTTTCCGGCTGAAGATGTGTAAAAGTTTTACCTGAAATTGCGATCCCGGTTAATTTATAAAAGTATCACCATTTCTTATAAGATCAGTGAAGGTTTAAGTTAGAAATTGTTATGTTTGTAATATTTTAATAGCATCATATTTTAGGTATTTAAGTAAAATATAATTTCATGTCCATTGAAATGAATTGGAATTTTCAATAATGAAATGTATTTCATCGGTGTTACAATGAAAATAGAGAAATGAAAAGCCTGATGCAACATAAATGTTTCAAGAGATAGTTGCTATGAAAAGGCTTTGAAATGCAATTCAATTTGCACGGGCAGCAGAAAAACAGAATAATGAATCCCCATTTGATAAAAGAGGGAGTATTTGAAAACTCTAACCAATAAAAGTAAATGACTGCGTGATTTAAGGAGTAATACTTTTTATACCGTAAGATTTTTATCCATCTCTAACGGTTTACAAGTTATTCAAAATGAATTCGACTGAGGTGGATTTTAGAGACTAATTGCAGAAAATTAAACTCACCAATATTTGTAAAGTATGTGGATGTGCATTTCGAGTTGTAGAGATTCTTAAAATATTCGAGTTGCATTCTTGGGAATAGCTGAACTGTAACAAGTTCGGTATTTATCAGAGTTTTTGCTTTGGAGTTATATTATTCAAGAATATAATCGAGGACGTCTTTTGAAAAAGACTTTATTCCTAGAGGTCTCAAACGTGTATTTCTGGTGACATTTCGGTATAAAATACTGAATGGAATACAACACATCCTCTACTTACCGCGACTGTACAGTAGAGAACATAATGATGATAATGTGATTTTTTGAAAAATGCCCAGTTTTGATGTTATTAAACGACAGATAATATTCATACAGTGTACATCTCAAGCAAGAATTAAAATGCGATATTTATAATTTATTTTCTATTGCAGAATAATGAAACATACATCTCTATTATTTATTAATATGCAAATAACTTGAAAATATAATCTATTGGAATGGGCAATTTTTAATTACAGTTAAAATATCACATTTCAGGAACTAATTGAAACCATGCATAATATTTAGTGTATAGATTATGCATCAAAATTTCAGTGAAGCAACCTGAAATTGTAGTCTTCAGATGGATGGGAACCCTTTGAGCTACGAGAAGTTCCTTTTTTGTCTGCTTTAAGAGATCTGAAAATGTTATTCCTACTTCCGAAACAGGACCACGGATACCGACCTCATCTTAGTCGCGTTTCGAAATATTACAGCAAAAACATAAGCATTAACAAAGTTACGATTAAGGCAGATCTGTGGAAGTCAGAGAGCGTATGCTACTGCCGGGATGTTTTTATCTTCCAGAAACTCACTTTCCCTCCGGCCTAATGACTTCTCCCGTTTAATTTACGACCAACTGTAATTACTCCCTATGTAAATTTCCCTTCTTGTCGAAAAGTTTAAATTGCATTTTCCCAACATGGAGAAGAGCGCATTGTAGCACCCGGACTCCATCATAAACGACGGAGAAGGGGGTACTTGGAGATTTACTGGGTACTTACCATGTTTCATAATGTCGCTTTAGGTGACTTTTTCCTGCAAAAAAGGCAAACATTTCGGGAGGTCCGACTTAATGTGAATTTTAAATGTTAGAGTGGCTCATTTATATTTTAAAGACCGGGAAAGAAAAAAGTTTTTAGCCTAAAATCATCATCTGCTCCTTCTTGTAAAAAATTATGAGCCATATACCACATGCTTGGTACCTGCTTCGAGTTTTATGACATGATTAAACATCTGTAGGCGAGTTCCTTTTAAATTTACTGCCACTAGAGATAACAGGTAACTGAAATTAGTGTTTGATGTATTCAGAGCAACAGTGACACAAACATCTTCCATAGGAAACCCAGTCCATCAACTTTACGGTAAATCTTGTTGATTAAACATTTACTCCAAACATTGTCTGATATCTTCGTTGTGCAGCTTCTGGTCCTGGTTTATACAGCGCGATCTTTTCTTTTTGGTCCAGTGGCTGTTTACTGGAATCGTGTTTGAAAATTTAAGATTGAAACCGAAAATCTTTGGCTTCCGTATCAATGTACTATCTCATAAGTCCCGGGTACTAGCCTGCAGAGCTAGTAGAGGGTGTGCTAGATCACCTTCGGCCCACCGAGGTTCTCTGTAGTCTTCCCTGCGGGGTTGACGCGCATACCCGTCTTGACGTGCTCAGCCGGGGGGGGGGGCTTTTTAAGAAATCAGATATTGCCCTATGGAAAGAGCCCCGGAGTTATCCATCGCTCCCAGGTAGAAAGAGGCCCGGGTCCCGGGTCCTTGGTCGTACGGGTCCAGGACTGATGGGAGTAGAACATCTGCGGTTAAACTATCAATGCGCTATACCTTTGTCATCTATTGGGATAAATTACGCGAAATCACGGTAAATAAATATATACAGCAGTAAGTAGGGTTTCCTATTTGTACAGGAATCACTTGTCTTAAAGAGGTTGTGCAGTTAGTTGCAAAAAGGTAGCTTCCAGCCAGACACATGCTGAGGTTTGGTAACTAGGTGTCTTGCATTCTAGTTTTATGAAACATGCCATATTGCGCTATCGAATAATTACTGATAGGTGGTCAATTTTGGTTTAATTTCAGTCTATTGACAAACAAAAACAATTTATAACCAACGGTATTTAGATATTCGTTGTTATACAACATTTGGAGACTTTAATAAATGATATTCCATTGGTCATTCGTCATTCGTCCATGCTATTTGAATAAGATGGCCATTCTGTACACACGGCAGCATGTACTCGGGGAACATTGCATAGAAAATGTCCCAGTCAGTGACTTGGGTTGCAAGAGTATTCCCGAGAACCACGGATCATATTTTCATGGGTTATGTTCTCTGGAGGGGAGCGCCGGAGTAACCAAGCGGCTGTCGAACCGAGGTTCGTAGATCGTTATCCGGCCTTGGGGTAATGATTTTAAGACGACCCTATCAAAAACTTCACCTCTGACTAGTTCGTGCGTAGTATCCACAAAGACCGAGCTGTGGTAAGGACTAAGGTCCACACGTGTCACTCTCGTCCTCATTCTGGGCTTACCATTTTAGATAACGGACTTTGCATTCCAGTTGACTCCACCTCAGAAATTTGTCCAGTTATCGCTTGGTGGAGCAAAGTCTTCCATACATATCATAAATAATAGGTATATGAGAAGAATTAGAATCAAATATTTTCTCTCGGGCTACACGAGAGTTGTATTTGGCATGAATTTTCGCCTAAAAGAAATAACCTTATGAATAAAATTCGCACAGCAAACGGGACTGCACCTCTCTAATGTTGCACTAGGTGCAGGTGCGTATAGAAGGATGGATGTTATTTTGAAAATCATCTTTCAGTTTCTAATACATCACAACTGAACCTTCTGCAGCGACAGCTCACTCAACCAACTGTCTAGGTGCTATCCGAAAACGGATACAACATTCACGTTTGTCACCATACAGCAGAAGAACTTCTGCAATTTAGCAGAACTTTAATATAGTCCTATCCTTTAATCTGCACCAATATAGGGTTAACGCAGCTTTTGCGATGCACTAGAATAGCCAGTGATATGGATTTGATTCCATTATCGGTCACATCAATTCCAAACTAACATTTATAAGGAAAGTTTCTTCAAAATGTTTATGTTCTCATGAATGGATTTAACACTTTCGATTAAAACAGAATAAACCTCAAAGTGCTTGAAGAATTGCTATATACAACCATCGAAATGTAGAGAATTTGTAATATACTTGCATTAAATTTGCATATAAATTCTGAAAAGTACATTAATTTGGGCTTAATTCTGGATATTGCTGCACTATTTGAACACCAGGAAACAAAAAGTGATAATCCAAAGTTTATTTTACAAAGGCGAAAGAGTTGATTAGAGCATTTTTGCATACGTATAACGATTTTGCATTTTAGAATTACACTTTGCAAATATGTGACCTTTGAAGGAAGTTGTTTGAATGTTATCTATTTCTCTCGTTTGTTTTCTTTTCAAGGTCTACTAACATCATGAAAGGGGATGAGGGACTGTGTGGGGTTTAAAGGCCCGTTGATAGCTAGGTCAATAGCCCCAAAGCCTCCCGAATCCTTAAAGGTTCCTTAATTACATAGCTCCCAAGCCTCCCGGTTCCAGTCCCTAATTACATAGGTCCATAGGTGTTATAATATTTGATGAAGCATTACATACTTCTATTAGAAGATGATACATTTTTTGTCTTTATGATTAATAACAAAAAGCACGGCTCTAATACCAAACGAAACTCTAATGCTTGCATTTGAATTAGTTGTTATTCCAGTTCGGTTACCGTTACCCAGTGTGCACCACGAGGAGACGAACTGGCTCGCACACCAAAAGATTCCAAATTTATCAGCTTCATCATTACTTCTTTATTTTCTGAAATTAACTGACAATGGATACAAATTTAGATACTTCGTTATTTTGACATTTTAAACCTACATCATACAGTAACATGTATGTTTGTCTTTAAAATAAGTGCTATTTTTTCTTTTAGATTTTGTTCCCATGTATTTCCAGCTTTGGTTCTATAAGACATTGACTTCACATATTCCATTCTTGAAATTTTTACAGCTTTGAAATTTTATACTTGCTGCTTTCTACTTTAAGTGTGGATAAGAGCTTTCCTGCTCTTTATTTCTTGAGGAATTAATTGCAATTTTAGTATACAGCTGCATTTGCTTGAGTGCTTCAAGAAATGTATACAGATCTGAGCTGCAGGAGTAAAACTGGTTGTTATATTTGTTTTGGAAACTTTTGCAAGCGTTGGTAGTTCTCTATCTATTACAACTTAGTTCTGCCCACATGGAAGCAGGAAAGAGTGCATTTTTGTCTAAGTAAGTTTCCACTAAATAGTTGCAAAACGTTTGTAGTTTCTCCGAAACAGTCATCACTGCCACGAAGTCTTCATCAAAGCAGCAACCATATCAAGATCCAGCGTTGGCAAACCAAATACGTAGTTCAGAAATTTTCCGAATTCATTTCTGTAATATTAGCCGTGTGGAAGTACCAAGTTTTTTATCTTTCGCCACCAGCTTTGTGTTAGATGAAATTTACATCCTTGGATTTTAACATCAGTCCACACTTCTCTTCCATCATTCATGGTGCTTTCTTCAAAGTCAGAAAACATTGTTGATGGAGAGAATTTCTTATCTAGCTTATGACATTTATCAATAACTGTTGAAAATACCTGCTAATATGATGAAGTTTTCTTATCCTTCAACAAAGAAAATACAATTGGAATGTAATGTCCATTAACGAGCTCGTGGATTGTAAATAGCTGGCAAAAAAAAAAACTGTGGAATACTTGAAAGTTCCATCAACATATATTGTGTCACACTGATTGAGTACTCTGAGATTTCCGGATTCACAAAATATGACAACCTTCTTCGTAGCATCATTGTGTAGCAACAGCTCCATCTACAGTTTTCAGATTTAATGAGTTCAGAAAATCACGATCTTCCTCTATACTCGTGGTTAATTTTGGTAGAATTTTAAGCCTAGCTTTGTATATGAAGTTGCGTAAACTGTGGACAACTCCTGTGGTTACTTCTCTATTCAGTTGTTCGTATATTAGTTTCGATGGCCTTTAACATATATCATCTGTAGGTTTTCTCTTCAGATCACAAAGCACTTTCTGTCTCTGAATTTTGTCACTAGGTGTTGCCGCATGGTTATGGTACTCTTGAATGTCCAGGACATCTATTTCTTCAATGGAAAAGGTTTTAATTAAACTTTTGCAACTTTTAACACTTCTGCAAGTCCATCAGGCTACCCCATTGTTTGAAATTTTTGGAATCCGAAAGTCTAACCGTTCCGAAGTGGAATTTTCCTTCCTGTCCTACCCACCGTAATTTCAGTCTCGTCGAAAAACATGTTAACGGTGAAATTATTTGCTGTACACTGAAATTAATCAAGGATAAAATTAGGCATATCCATTCCACTCACCTGCTGGCTAATTACACCGGTTTCGCGGGAGGCTTGGGTGTTGTTACCTGGTAAACTTACCAGGTCCTGTACCTTCGGTCCTGTACCCAGGTCATTTCGGCCTGCCAGCTGAATTATACCTCTCCGAATTATGATTTTTTAAAGTTTATTCTTCCTTGCTTTCGTCAAACAATGAAACATTTATTCCAACTATTGTGTGTATGTACATTTCCTTAAATGTAAATCATATATGTCGTAACAATGTAGATAGGAAAACTAAATTTTAATTAATGCTGCAATATGCACATGTATGTAAATTAGTAAACAGTAATAAAAGTTGTGTAACTTTTACTCTCAGATTACTTTCATTTATTCTTTATTACTTTGTTCCTTTATTTCCTTCATTTTGGCCTTTTCTTTCTTTCCTTCTTTGTGTCTTTTTGCTTTATTTTAAATGTCATAAAATTACCTTCAGGATGCCTATTATTAAAATTTGCAACAGCTGTTTATTAGCAATATTTTTTTTATTTTTGATTTTAGGCATTATTTTACTTTTTGGTGTATTAAACACCAAACCTTGGTGTCAAATAACACATACACATGCTCACAACTCTAGAGAATGTAGGAAATAAACTACGAAAGACAAGTGCTCATGAATATATCTCAGGACCTCTAGATATAGTACATTTTAAGTTATATTTGTTTATGTTTGTTTATATAAAGCTATATTTGTTTGTTTTCAACGTCTCATTCTCTATTGAGCTAAAATACATCTTAAGTTTCTTGGAGGCCTTTATCAAGTATGAAATTCGTGTATGTCGTGTAAATCTACAACTCGACACCACCTATTTTGTTTACCTTCTAAAGAAAGCTATGGGATGGACTTTTAACGCCAAAAAGACCCATCGCCCTGGTCGGGTATAAACCTGTCACCGTTGATCATGGATGACAGCGACTGCTGTATATAGAGACTAACGTGGCAAAAGCAGGTGATACAGATAATCTGTCCAAACTATAGGAAGTTAATTTCCCAACCCCTACACAACAGAAAATGTAGGAGTAAAGGCAAAATTTAATCTAATAAAAAGGATTATTTAATTAAAAACAACAAATGTGAAAAATTTCTGCAAGAAGTACATTTAAAACAAACGTGTTACGTTCATACGAATTTTTCCACATTATACAAAATATTATTATAATAGTCGCTTTATTTCGGATCTACTTCACGTTAACAAGGCATATATTTCTAGAAATGGATTTATTACGTATTCTCTTGTAGGTACATGATTTAGGGTAATTGAGTAGGCAAGTAGTAGACAAGTCCTTTAAAATCTGGTGGCTATGTGATGACTCGCAAATTTCGATCTCTTTGACCAGAGGAAACCAAAAACCCACAATAATGGCTATTTATTTGACAGAAGTTAACGTTTTTGAAGATTCAAAACAAAAACAAGAATTAATTCGGATGTATTGACGCAAACTTTATGATCTAATGAGATCTACTTTTGGTGGAATAAGATTTAGTCTGTCTCTCAAATTTTACTTGTGAACATCTAGAAGGACACGGAGGATATTCTCATAAAATTCTGGGTATGCGTGTCATATATCATGTAAATATCTTAAATATACTAAATTTTAATCAAAATCGTTATAGCCATTTATTTAAAATGACACAATTTTCGAAAGCTTTTCGATAGTTTTCAATGTGTATTTTGGATTGGACGAATGTCTTGAAAATCTTCGTGTTGTATCTTGGAAGATGGAGAATTTTGGGTGGGAGCAATACTTCCTGTATTTACCTTAGTATCAGAAAGTAATAAAAGGTAAGAAAGAGGACTTAAAAGGGTGAGAAATTAATATGTCTCCATGAAAGAGAGCTGCTTATACTACAAATTACTTTAATGATCCTGGTGACCCTAAGGATTATTGTTAACGGTACTCGTATGTTATAATTTGATAACCAAAACGTTCACAGCTGTATATCGCAACCTATTCCTCAATTAAACCTTAATTACCAATTAGTTATTATTAAGGTAATTCAATGGAACACAGCTCTATGTAATTTAGGGCATACATATTGCTAATGACATCCATGTAATCAGATGTCACTGCTTAAGAAAAGTCTGTTTTTAGAAAAAAATTCTGATGAAAAGAAATAACAATAAAAATATGGCGTAGACAAAGGGTTTCAAATTAGTTAAAAAGGTTCCAATATACAGAAGCACCATTTAAATGTTCACTAGCGGTCACGAGCTCTTGCGACGAAAATAACAGGGAGAAAAAGTATCTCTTACAAATGTTCAAGCATTCATTTTAGCTGAAGATATTTAAAAAGCGGTTAATGCTAAGAAAATGCATTTTTTCTGTTTTAAGCGCCTGCCTTCTTTAAGATATCCTTGTCATACACAATTCAATCAAAGTGAAGCCAACGGAAGATTCTGGGAGTGATATTTTATTTTTCCCGTCAATCTATTAAAGGTTTGCTGTTTTAATGAAATATTAGAGACGTTTTTGAGAGAAAGACGTAAAGTAGCACATATAATTATTTTTAATCTTGTTGACCAAGATAAATAATTTTGTACAGTTCAAACGGAACAAAAGCTTCTCGGCCGTTCATGAAAAATTCACGGTATGCATTTTATTCTTGTTCCATTATGTAAGAAATATGCGTTTTATGAAATTAAATGATAATATTTTTACCACGATAAACGTAATTTTTGCTAAGTGAGATTCACGAAAATGTTTGTGGTGAACCCCTACGAAATGAAGTTTTAATAGTTATCAGCCATTTTTGTATTTTCACTACTCTCTGTTACGACAAGGTTCTTTTCTAAGTACACTAGAGAAATTGTAAATCAGATACTTCACACTCTTTTTACATCTCTTGGCAGATATGATAGTTTCGTAATAATGAATGCATCAGGGAATAAAGAATGGCATAAGATGCTTATGATACATTTGTAATACTTCAATTGGTAATTCGATATTTTAAACATAAAAATGCCTCTGAGATTAACCTGGGTTAGTAACCTTTCTAGAAAATGTTTTCATGCATAGTGATTACTTTGCTTTATCTTGAGACTTGAAAATTAGTGCTACGAACTGTCAGAGCGCAGTAGGCCTGTGGTTTTGCCAAATAACAACTGAAGATCGTTGTACATCCTAAAGTGTTACCGCTTAGCGCATTTTATATTGAGTAATTGGTGTTATTGTGTTATTTTACTGATATAATTTTATGTTTAACCAACCCAAACAGTAATCCTAAATGTGCCCGAAGCAGTTCCAGTATGGAAACTGCAAATTCCTAAAGAGCAAAAGAAGGACTTACGTGATTAGTTTTATTTAGCTGTAAAAGATGTGGAAAACATTTTGGTACTGTACTCACGTCCTTCTATGATAGAATTTAGAGTATGGCTGGATAAATGACCTGAAAATTCTTGTTTCCAATTTTGATAACAGCGCTATCTGAAACATTAAGAAAAATTGAGAAAATTACACAATGTTTGTTTTAAGCATTACTTTTTATTCAACCGATTTTTTTATTTTTAAGTTCCATTGGTATCAGAGAGATAAGCACAGGTGGTTTATCAAATCCACTCTTTTGGGAGTTTTCATATAACTTCAAATTGTTCAGTGAGTGAGTGTTTGGGGTTTAAGTTCCCGTCCACAGCTAGATCATTTGGGCCCTCAGTATGTTTATTTCCAGTGAAGTCTAGATGTGAAACTTTAGATGTAATTCTTCCTTTGACTATATTATTCAAAAACGTCATACCACCACAACAAAAGTAGGCGATGCTTAAGGAAAGAGATATGCTGACTTTGAAAATTGCTATAGGAATTTCCTGTCACCTTAGGTTAAAAGGTATGAAGACATTTGGGTTCTCACATACGAAATTTCAGATAAGATTTTATGTTACATTTATTTTTGAGACAGAGTGATATGTGGCATAGTACTATATGTCATGGTGAATTAAGATTAATTGTCAATGTTCTTTTACGTGTATGCAATAATAACTTCAACATACCTTGAAATATGCTTAAAAGTGCTCGGTGCATGTGATTGTCTATTGTACTCTTGTCTTGCTTTGCCTCACAAGAATCCAACAATAATCCCCATCATTACTGGGTCCTTACGACCATAGTACCTCTTCTCTATTATGGAAATACTCTGATAAAACAGTTCCCTTTGTTCGTCACTAGCATTACCCAGATACTCCGGAAAAAAGTTAAAATAGGAATAGAGGAAATCAATTTTCAAAGACATACTACAAATCATTTCTTTGTGCCATTTCAACAAATTTGAGACAAAGTTTTATAGCACTTTTCCTTTGTGTTTTAAAGAAAACGTGCGAAACCCCTGTAAATGATTGCCCAGCTACCAATTCGACCATTTGTAACGTTTTCTCAAATATTTCGTTCTCAGGAGTTTTCAAATTTAAGGTCCAACAAAAATTTCTTCAATCAGTTTTGCGCAAGTAAACTGTAGAATCTTGCCTTGCAAATATGCAAATCCACTCCTGTCGTTGTTGAGTACCTTAAAAAATTCTTTACTATCCAAAATTTTATATTTGAGGGAGGGAGAATAATCTTATAAAGCAGAACCAATTATGTTTGCTTTATATTACTCGTTCGTGGGACATATTCCTGCTGCTTACCTCACTGTTGTAACACCATGTTTTGGCACGGCTGTCCCACAAACACATAAAACAAAATTTTGTGAATTCCCTTGTAATCCAAGCAACAAATTACTTTAAGGTCATATATGTTTTCCAACAATGAACATTTTATTTTAAAACACGTGCAATTTTAGCCACATTTTCATAATTAATTTAAGACCTATAGAATGGAAAATTGGAACAGGTGGAAGTTCGTTATTACGAAGTAACACAGCCTTTAAGCTTAACTTTGATGAATCTATGAACAATTGCCAGTCACCTGGATTATCCTCAATTCCTAGCTCATTAAGCCTTTGACGTCTATACATAAATATATATTCTCTTCCACTGGAAAACATTTTCCAGATTTCTGATGTCCATTTCGAAACTCTGTAATTTTTGTACCAGGTGTAATAACTTCGATTCTTGCAGGCTACAACCTAGATGCTCAGGTTCTTCTTTTGACAAAATTTAAGTTGCGTGCCAAATCAATGAAACCCAGTAGCTCTACAAAATGCCTTTCACTTTCAGAATTTTCGGGTTTAAAGTCAGGATCTTTTGAAGTAGATGCCTGATTAAATTGTACCTCATGTTTTCATCTTTACATTTTGTAAGTAAACGTGTAGGACGAGCGTGATAACGGCTGATACGTGAATTCGTTTTCGATTATGTATATATAAAATATCTAAAAATTGTGACTTGATGTGCCATTTTATGCATATTTTCAGAATCTACATATGAAAATTTACTAATACACGTATTATCTTCACGGAGGTAATTTCATTCTGGGTAGTGCTATTATAGAGAATGAAAACTTTAAGAATGTCCTTTTAAAAATATGACTGGTTCATTTGATAACACAAATGGCACATCACTACTGTGGCTACCAGATCACGTATTAGATGGTCATCTGGACTCCAGAAATATTTCGTCTGCAAAGAACATTCCTGGGTAAGTCCCAAATGTGGAGTGTTAGTGTTTGAACCAGTGAATCTAGTCAGCACTGTCATCGGGAAATTGTCTGGATATATTATCCGCTGTCGTGATATATGACATATTTTTTATTACAATCAACACAAATATGACACTAAAATGTGTGCCTCAGAGTAAAAACCAGAAAACATTTTGTAGCAATATTCTATGTTCCATTTCCATAATAATTCACATATTATTGTCATTCTCCTGAAAAATGCAATCTAGAACACAAATCATTAGCTCTTGAGACGCAATACTGATCCCTGCAACAAAATGATCGTAATGAACACAGCATCATTGAAACCTCGCTCTAAGTTTGTGGAACACCCTGTGAGGTCAGTAGGTATATCGTTCAGCATACAAATGGAAGGATCAGGAACCCCACAACAAAGTGATGATCGAGATGGACATGGGAGGTAGCCTGATGTAATCTGGCGTCGCGGCGCTTCCCTGGGGAGAGGAAAAACTTCTACACTCCGGTAATGGCTCGCTCTAGACCACGATCAGAAATGGATTATGGCCGCAGAGGGAACAGGGGAAGGCAGAAGAGGGAAAAAACAAAAGCCCTCCCTCCCAGCATCCTGGAGAAGGTAGTTTGCTGGAATGGACCTATTAACCTGCTGGCACCAGACAGCCTGGAGAAATTGGCTACTAGATGGCAAGCCGTTTCCTCGGGGATATGCCTCCTGCATACCTAACAGGGGCAACTTTTACTTTGCCTACTAGCATTCCCAAGGCAGTATAGAGAAGAAGAAAGAATTGCTGTTTTCTTTGCGTAAGTAATATTCGAATAGAAACAACTATACAACACCTATTACACATGTGTATATGTAAACATCTTGTGAACCGTTCTGCCATAGCCAAAGTAAAGCCAAAGGTACTTCTACATCATAACGAAAATCCGTTAGCTTTAAAAAAACCACAGTTGTTCAGATCTCCACTGAGGGTAGAATCATCTTTCACATTTCTTTGGGCCTGAGAAACAAGAGAGAGCGTTTACTATTTTATAAATAGGAAGAAAAAATGTGTCATGGAATTGGTCTTCTAACTTGTCTGATATATAAAAAGAAGACTGATATTAACGTATCATTCGTGGTCTGACAGTCATTCTGCCTATTAGTTTATGTTTGTATTATGTTTATTCGATCGCCATTCTATTTACGGGAACCTTACTTTTTCCACTGTAATCAATTAATTATTATGTTATTTACTCTCTGGATCTCCACTATTTTTATAAGTATTCGTTTCTCTTTACTTTACTTGGGCTCTTAAGTTAAGGAAGAGGGTGTGTATGTATTCCACAAAAATCTTTATACTGATATCTCCTAAAATACACATTTTAAATCCAAGAGAAGCAATATTAGAAAAACTTATGTGGATATGCTTCTATGGTGTGTATAGGAGTGCACACCTGTACGCATCTGTCGCTTGTAAACAGTGTAACTCCAAAGTGAAAAGTCAGTGAAATGCGAAACTTATTATTGAATTTTGTTGTTGAATTGAATTCAGCATTTTCCGGGATGCGGCACGAATATTTTCAATAATTGCCGCCATTCGATTACTGCTTATATGCAAAATGGAACATTTTGACTCTCTGACAAAGGGCTGAATAGCCTGTCCCTCCATTTCATCTCCTTTATCTTTTCATATCATCTCTCATCTGGTTGTTCATGTGATTATGGGTCTAAGAAACTTTTGTGAATTTAAACTAATTTATATTAAAGTTGGAGACAAGGAATAACATAAAAAACATAATGGTAATAGATATCAAACTAATTTCCTCCTCGTTAGGACGATTTCTGGTCTGCGAGCCGTCCTGGTGGTACATTTACTGACCACGGTCATTGTCCTGGCATGGTGTGGTGTTTCCAATTGGTAAATATGTAGTAGGGATCCTGCCCTCTGCACTGTCGTGACTAAAGGCGGCCACGCTCTTGTCTCCTCTCACCGCATTCTTCCTCCCGGAAATTCTTCACTTGCGGCTTAGGTAATATAAAAGACAGGTTGGCTGCCTAATCCTCTCCGCAGGAATCGTAATCCTATCCTATAATACACACATGCATAAGCAGAAACACCCAGTACTACCATAAAACAATAAAGTCATATGCAATTTCTTAGTAGTTAATTGAGAGTTAAAAGTATGAAAACTATCTTATTACGATTAACTAAGTAAATAATTTTATTTATGTTGACGAATTTTAATATTTCTAATCTGTATATACTAATTTACTTTCTAATCTCACATCACTAAACTGTAAAAGATATTTTATTTATTTTTTTATGTAAAATACATTGGAAATTACGAAGACTATGATAATAATAATAACATACATTTCTCAGCAGTTTTTGATTCTCAACTTTTAAAACAAAATTTTCTATGGAGGACTGCTGCGCTCCTTGCATTTATGTCTATCAGTACTTGATATTATTTTTCTCTCAAACAAAGCTTTTCAATAGATAGTCAACATGAAAAATTCAATTCCATGGTCGGGATTTGAACCACGTATCTCCTGGTTTTCGTCCAGTCGTTCTAACCCATTGAGCTACCATGGTCAACGTGCCGTCCTGACATTAAATTCTCCGTTTGACTCGTATATTTTCCCGGTAGACCACTAGGGGCTCTCGTATTCGAGATACAAAACCTTAGCCCAAATACGGCTAGTATGAAGAAATGATTAATTTCCATCAATTAACTAAAAATGAGATTTTCAATTTTATTGTCAAACCTGTCTCAGGTTCTCCTGTATTACCTTGTATCAAAGTTGAACCGCCGTGGTTTTCTTTATATCGCAAACATCATTATGCTCTACAAGGACATCAAAATGTCACTTCGTAATTTGAGGATACAGTTCCGTAAGATGCGAGGGAAACAAATTTTATGTCTTCGGTCCTAATTACGCAGAAGATGCCATTAAAGGTCACCACACTCATCAACGAGGCCAGAAAACCGCATCCTGGGCCCATAAAAAGGCCAAGAAGGCAGTTAAGATCCTCCCTTCCGTTACGCATAGATAGGCACCGATGAGCTGTGGGCAATTTCGTGGCCCCTTTAACAGCAAAAAAAGTCCAAAGAAACACAACGTGCGTCTGCAAAGCTTTGCATAAGTTAATAGCCTCTAGTGTGGGGTCGATGTGTATGTTACCCTAGGGACACTATTTGTTAATGTCACACACTGTATGATAGGGATCAACCAAATGATGCACTTTTAATGTCACATCTGTGCACATTGCAATAAGATAATCGAAGTAAGACTCGATGTTCTACAAATTATTCTCACAAAACATTTTGGCTACTTCATATACAATTTATGAATTTCGCTGGAGGTACAAGAGGCTGAATTGAATCTATTATTATTAGTTCCCTAACATCGTTAAACAGCTTAATGGTTGTTTCTCCAAAACATGGAGAGTTATTGAAAATTTTGAAACCAATAATCCAAGTTTTTCGGAAGTGAAATGTGAGAAATCATTAGAAATAAATTTGATGTTTCAAGAAGTTTTGCACTTTATGTATGGTTAACTTTTCTCTAGGTTTAGCAGCTGTACAGAATGCATTCCGAATGAAAAGGATATCACAAGAATTCGAGATACACCTTTCTTCAATCATGTAAGTTATAAGATGTAAAGTCTGTCTACTCAATGGGTGTGCAGTTCGGACTCAAAGAAACCTGACCCTCCCACCCACTAATGAGCGTCATAAATCCCCACACTTCAGAAATGCAACACTCTCGTTGCGGACCAATAGCAACCTTGATTTTCTTGAAATGGCAGTGGCATGTTTACTCCACATGGAGTCTCAGTTACCAAAGTTCCAACTTCCAGTTGATCTGTTTCATTACGTGCAGCAATTCGTTGTGTGTCACAATATGGAGACCATAGAATGGAAATGCAGTGGTGAATGCACATGAAGTAGTAGATAACTGCACAGTAGTAAATAATTTCAGTCAAGTGAAAATAATAAAAGTGATGACAATAGTGTGAATGAATTGGAAAGTGTTGCTGGGCCCAGTTATGTTACTGGAAAAGTCTAAAAAGAAAACAAGCTATAACGGGAACTTTTTCTAAGAAAATTCAAGCGCTTGTTTTGAACACATATAAATAAATGCTGAAAAATAATCTTGGTAAGGGGTCATGCAATGAACCTGATGATAAATTCTGGGTATTCACAGAAATATTGTGACGAAAGGAATACCAAAGACGTCGATCAAGTTTGAAAAAAAAGGACGCGTTTCTCTAAGGTAGACAATTTCACATGCGATTTAATTCGCCGAGAAATTTATAGATTCCATGCAATAGGGGAGCGCCCACCTTGGATGAATTGGTTGCACATTTGCAAGAAATTTGTGACTTTCTTTATGGGCACTGCACTTTGCGCGGCCTCCTAAAGGAGCTGTGTTTCAAATATTGCACTTTGAATAAGATAAGGGCTATTATGGAATCCAGTAGAATTGTTGCTAGGACTATATATATATCAAAACTAAGGAAGTTTTGGTGTAAGGGACATAAGATAATTTATTTAGACGAAAACTCGTACGATACCCATGACGTACCGAGAAATGTGGCAACCTGGCAGAACGGACTGGGAGAAGGAGGGCCGGGGTTGTAAAGCGATTATAAGGGTTCGTCAGAGGAGTCGGCCGACGTGTACACGAGTTAACTAAACACACTTTAATTCCAATCGAACTCGTTATAACAAGCTTTGAGAAAATAGTAATAGGGAAAGCATTCATAGCAAACAATGGTATATGAAGAGGAATTTTCTTAAATACTTCAGTTAACGCCCTAAAGTGTTGAATTTAAATACGAAATTAATGTGTAACTGACTTCATATTTGAGTTATGTTGTTTACAGACAGATATATATATATATATATATATATATATATTCACAAAAATGGATCTGTTTCTAAAATTGTCTTCCTTTTTGGTGGACGAATCATAATCACTTCAAAACATATATTTTGATGAAATTCCCGACATTGAATTTTCGGAATGAGTGAAACATGTATATTTAGCATAAGAAAGTACTAAAACGAGCAAAAGTGAACCATAAAGTTTACGCAGTGCTTAATATTTAAAGCCTATTAATAGTACACGAGGTGAATATATTCAAGCAATGTACTACATCAAAAGAAGCTAAGCTACGTTATTTTTACGGAGTAGTTGAACTTCTGTAATTAACCCTTGGCAACCCTTTCTATATCTAAGTAATAAATGATTTATTTAGAGAATTAAATTGGTGTTATCCCTAACAAAACATTCACAAGTTTTAACAGCTCTACGAGAAAGAAGACATGACTTCGAGAACCCAACGAACCATATAAGGGAGGACGCTGCTTCAAAACTGTGGCAACCATTTCATCGCGGGGCTAAGTTTTGTTTAGAAAATAACACACATCGCAGGGCGAGAAGTTGCTTCAAAAATTAAGAGTGGTAGGAGTAACAGAGTTGTGGAAAGTCCGAGCGAAAACATGCCAGATAGCACTGCAGTATTATCAGACTGTATTAGAACGCAAGCGTGTTTGGGCTTTTCTTTGGCATGAAGTAGGTAGTTCAGGAGTACCTAGTTCCCCGACTAACAAAATAAATAAAAACGGGTGAGATGGTCCCGTCGTAAACTGTGAGGGAGGTCAATTTTCAGGAGGTCCTGAGTACGATTCTTATTCACCGACCATCTCTTTTTGTGCCCGCCTCGGTAACGTAGATGGTAGCATGTCTGTCTCACGTTTAAGTGGTCCCGAGTTCGAATTTCGGTCATGGTGAGTTACCTGGATAAGGCTTTTCCGGGGTTTTCCCTTATCCTTATGTCGGGTAGCGCTAAGCTCCATGAACCCTGGAAAATTTTGAGCATCCATTTCATTCACGGTCCGATATGACTTAACGTTGGAGGACGTAAAATTACTATAAAAAGCTCTTTTCGTGGTTTACCCGATTTTTTTTTACTAATACTTCGGTATTTCCTATTCTACCACAACTTTTTATCCCTCATTTCTTTCATTATCTGTTTTAGAGCTGAAGGACGGTGTTCGGCGTGTTGCGGCTGAACGGTAACTTTGCGCTTTGTAGTGGTTTCGTCCTGACGACTTTCGAACTGTTCATTTATATTCGGCCTTCGGTTGCTCTTGGGCAAGCTCCGCTTGGAGGCCACTCCAAGTTTAAGGGGGTTGTGCGGTGGTGGATATGCTTGAACTGAAGCACAAAGGGCCACATTGGCCTACATAAGGTGCTCTGCCCCAGTTGTGGGGACTTCTCCCCAACTTGTACATTTACCTTTATTCAACAATATTCATACACAAAGCAACACTTACAACTATGAATGAAAATGTCATACCTGTATCACCTAATCGTAACTAAAAGAAATAAGGGAAAATGTTCATGGTAGACTAGTTTCAGAATACAATTACAAGTCGTCAGATCATAACACATCAGATTGTTTAAAAAAATTAAATTATCATAGAAGACTGTAACTTTCCAATCAGCCCGAGCGCAATCTGTGAACCCTTACACAGCAAATGCACTTGCAAAGGGTCAGTATTCGGAAAAAGCGATAGGTAACTCGAGATGCTAGTATCCGTTACTGCTGTCCACGTCGGAAGTAAGTGACTCTATCCCACGGAAACGAAGAAGACCAGCAAATGCTGGCGGCACGGCGTGGCGTTTCCTCAAACCGTCCCTTGAGAATGCTTTTCTCTCTTCCTCTGACGCATTACCTACCCTTCCTGACAGCCACTTTATATTAGCACAAAATGGAACTTACATACTTCCTTCCTCCGCTGCGCAAGAAAGAAAAAACGCCCTTAATTCCTCTTGCTGTGAGAGAACAAAACGGATAGCTTGTCTTACCCATTACTACGGTAGAGAGCAAAGAAAAAGAAAACGATATTTTGCAACTATTTAAAAAATTTCGCAACATTCAAATGAAAAAAAAACTGTGTATATCTAATACCTTTATATATTTCAAAATAAGTAACATTATTAAAATGTTTCACTTCATGTTATTGTTAATGTAGAACATTGCATACGATCCAGAATTAAATATCTAGACTTCACTTAAAATTCATGTTTGGAAGAGAGAGAAATGTACCTTATATCTCATATTATTGCCTACGAGAAGAAAGTTAAGTGTTTTCTACGTATGCCATACTCAACTAAAAATAAAGGCTACATTTGTACGTATGATTCCAAAATGTTCTTTCCTGGTATGTAGATCTAGTAAGTCCTTTTTAAACCTTTTACTATTCAGGAATTGTGAAATAGAAGTTGAGGAAATGTTTAATTAAATGAAAAATTAATTTTGTTATGAATTTAAATAAAGAATATGTAGCTATAAATACGTTTGGCGCCTTCTGTGTAATCGTTTGTTTTCAAACCTCAAGTAAAAATCGAAAATTCAAACATTCAGATATTCCATAATAATTTCCACCTCCTGTCGGAGAGGCGCCCAAGTTCTATCGAGCATTATAGAGTTCAAAGCATTTAGTAATAAAATATAGATAGATAGAGGAAACGTAGAAGTGCACTTATCTCCATTAACATGTAGTAAATAGGGAATTGTTATTTTTAAGGACTGTCTGTACAACAGTAACAAAGACACGTGAGTGTATGTCTTATCTATTGTTTCGTTTAATACAATTTCAATAAATTTATATTTCCTTTACTTACTTCAAGTAGTGAGTGAAACGCAGAGAAATTATGCAGTTTTCTACATATACTGCACTCCCATTAGTTATGACAATGGGACGGATTTCCATACCTAAAACACGAAAACATGCATGTGTTTATGACCTATAAGATAGTTTAAATATGACCTAAAATACAATATGACGTTTATAACTTTATGAATTTATTAATTGACATATTATATTAATATTATATTAATTGACATTGAATTAAAATTAACATTTAATAATTGTTAATTATTATTTTAATCGTTTCTGCATAAACAATCTTCTTTACTTCTTAATTCAGCACTTTATGGAATCTATAGGTTAAAAAAGTCCTAAATTAGAGAAAAATTATTACTGTAACTTAAGACAAAAGTAATTATAAGAAATAATATATCCATAACCGTGTGTTGGTTTTCATCAGCAGCAACGTTACATTAAATGACAGTTTGCATTTTTTGGTCGTCAAATTGGAAATCTTCTCTGTTGTCAGAGAGAATGTTCATATATCTTGGAGAAACTACGTTCCACATCACATGCAGTTATATGTGGATACTTCAAGTAAGTTAATTCATTAGGGGAGAATGCCAACTTAGATTCTTCAAACTTTGCTTCAGACCCACAAAGAATTCGCTGATCTTGGCGAGGGTATTGTTGGCTCTAAATTTCAATTTATTTTATATTTTTAATGCATCATTAAGTGAAATTCCTGCAGTTTCTAGGGGGGTAATCTGACCCTATATTCGACACAATTTCGACTTTATATATGCCAAATTTGCTGCCAAGGTCGGAGAATAAAATGCATCTTGCACAATCTTAATGGATGGCGAATCAGAATAATCAAAACCTTGAACTAATTTTTCTAAAGAATCATGATTGGTTTATTTCTAATTGGCTGCTAAGTTGATTATAATGATCCCAAAAATACGAAAAAATATGACTTTCTCATGGAAATAAGCATAAATATGTCTGGTGGCCTGATAAAGTGAAAATATGACCTTTTAAGACCGAATAAACGATATGACATAGCAATCTACGCCTTAGTCTTACCAAAACAAGTTAGAAAGTGGGGGAGGGGAACGAAAATATTTCCAAGAGTGTTTGATCGATCCATGTTTGCTTAGTTAAACAATATACTTTGTTATTGTTGTCATAACTTAAGCTCTAAATCGTCAATATTTAGCAAAACGTGATATACCTAATGTACATGAGCAGTAAGAAATGATACAGTAATTGCACACTGATAATTAACAAATGCTATATCTTAGTTATCTAAGGCCACGTTTTATTTAATAATATTTGCAAATATCAGATTCTGTATTTATCCCCAGATAATTTTTAAACCCTTTAAACTGTATGCCTCATTATGGAATTCACATGTCGAAGAAGTGGACTGTAATTTAATGCACAGAATCTCATGTTCGTAATTTCGTGGTCTTCTTCACTGTTGACTTGGTATTCTTTAGAGAAAAAGTTATGTGCTATTCCAATAATTATTTTATTTTACCTACTACACACCTCCAAAGATAAAAGGAAACCATAATAATTGACAAATTTCTGAAAAATAACTAACAGAAATGCTAGTATAATTTGAACGCAGTATATAAGCTTAGAGAAGAAACCTCCTCAGCCACACCTTTTCATATTTGCCACGGAACATTAGTTAAATGAAAAACGATGAACAGTAGTCTGAGGCAATTATAAAACAAAGAGTTAACTCTGGCAAGACGTGACAAGCTGTTTCTTTTAGAAAGATGGAGTTTTCCGGTGTATGAACACTTCTGAGTTTTGTTTCTTCTTGTTTTTGTTGGCAGTAAGACGGACAGCTGCCACGCCTAGTCCGCTTCACGCAACTGAGTAACGCTTTACGTCATCAGAGGTGAGTTCAGATTTATCAACAGCATTTACCAAAAATAACATTATATGATAGTTATAAATAAAAACTTGAGCATTTTTTGTATTCTATAAATATTTTAGGAGAATATAATACATAGGAGAATATAATACTGATGCAGCTGGATCACAAAACTTTCTCCTGACATTACAAATATAAAAATATGATGCTTTTCATTCACGCGAAACTTATTTACTTTTCTACAAAACA
Organism: Mantis religiosa; assembly: GCA_030765055.1. Classification (NCBI taxonomy): domain Eukaryota; kingdom Metazoa; phylum Arthropoda; class Insecta; order Mantodea; family Mantidae; genus Mantis; species Mantis religiosa. The sequence goes on along the minus strand of CM060952.1, from coordinate 125,101,381 downwards.
TTCCCACAGAAGTTCCTTATTTTAGATGTTTCTTGTTAATCCCCCCCCCCCACAAAAAATACAACAATATACATTGTCATTTACACACCTCGTCATAGAATAGAGCAGGTAAAATGATGGACAGATTCTTAAAGAATGTGTCGCTATGTGAAAAATTTCATATTCGATAGATTTTATAATTACACGAACAAATACTAACGAAAAATTACACAATTCAAACCAGAAGCGAAATATCCATATATTTTTCATACAAAATTTCAACTTATGCATTTTAATTTTTGTGCAAGTATCTTGAACATATAATATTTAATTCTAAATCACTAGACACACTTTTGAGAAAATAAATAATAACAGGCTACACTTTTTTCAAATTAAATACTCATGAATGATTGTTCTTCAAAATCCTTGTGTTATATTTTGATTGATACAGGGCGCCGGCGTAGCTCAGTGGTTTCATTCGCGGGTACCCAGTTCGATTCCCCGCTCTGGGGTAGCGATTTTAAGTCGGCCCTAAACACGCCTTCACCTCTGTCTAGCATATGCGAAGTGTCCCCTATTACCAACGTGGTTCGGAGTCCACGGTAAAAGCTGTAGGTCCTCTCACCTCACCGTCATCTTCACTATCACCCTGCCATTAGAAGCAATGGATACAGCCCTCTGGAGGTCTCCACCTGAGACATGGGTCCGGTCGTCACGTGGTGAGGCGAGTTTACCCCAAGGGCCAAGGTTGCCCTGTGGGGAGTATTGGAAACCAATCTATTTTGATTGATGCTGAAGTTATACCAACATTGATATTTAATACACTTTCCTTTTTTATTTATTCCATTCACACCGCACGTATGAACTAAATTTATAAAAAATGTATTGTTTATCCTCATTTGCCTTTTACTTCTGGACTAAGGTAGTTACAAAGCCAGGCTCCTATTTGCTTTAAAATTATGACATTTTTGGATGGAATGCAATATTCCTCCACTTACTTAAAGGTAAGCAGTAGAAATGATCAAGAAGGATTCTTCAAATCCCCTTATTCCAAATAAATATATCGAGGTTATTTAAAATGAATAAAAATGAATTGTGTTGCATATAAGATAAAGAAGCAATATTCAAATTGTAAACGAGTAGAGAAACCGAATTCATGCAAAAGAGGAAGAAAAGAATAACTCTAGCTTTCAGACAGATAATTAAGATAACCAAAGACTAACAATTCAAAAACACTTGTCGCTATTAAACAACAAAAAGGTACATTATAATGAGGTATACATTTAACAATTTCACAAATTATGATTGCACAGTTATTCAGAATTATACAAAAGTCAATCAAAATTAAGAAAATTCAAGATATACATTTTATTCTTTATGAAATATCTCACACACTGAAACATTTAAGAGACTTTTGTGTTTTATATTAATTATTTATTTGCTTTCTTTAAGAATAAAAGAATCTCGTACAAAATGTGTCTTAGAATAGACTTGAGCTAAATACAACCTCTGTTTTAATAAACGATAGGTTTTCTGTTTACATTTAATTTTGTTTTCTACCTCACACACAATCTTTCTTAAAACTGCTTTCCTTTGTTCACGGAAATGTGCTTTTTTGGGAAGCAAACCTTCCAAGGGTAAGTGAAATACATGCAAGTCTTGGTAGATTAATACACATCTATTATACGTATTGCGCTGGACGTGAGATCTGGTGAACCAATAAGAAAGAGTAAAATCATGCACAGGCTGGAAATGTGTCGTTGAACTAACCACTTTTTTAAAATCAATATTCTGTAAGGTTCAATGTAATTGTACGTTGAATGAATTTGGTAAATTTATGCTCAAATGAGTCCAGAGTACATACGGAGAGCTACTCGACATTCATTTTTTTGGGATAATGTAAAAATCCGTAATAAACTTTATCCCATCTTTATAACTCATCCTGATGGAATCTCTTGAGCGTGACAGACACGCTGTTACCTGCGCTGTAGAGGCAGGTACGGCAGCGCTAATGTGCTAATGATGCAGTTGACTTCCGCTTAATCGGCCGTCCTAGTCGTAGTCGCTGAGACTTATGTCTTTGGTCCTCCTCCGTACAGAGAGTCGTGGGTTCCAGTAACGTAACAGTTCGCAATGGTGATATATTATGCATGTTTGTAAAAATACGGACAAGTAAACACAGAAAAGAGCAGGGAAACAAGGGAAATTAAAAAAAAAAGAACAAGAAATACTCTACTAATACTTAAAGCAGGATAAGATATAACACTATAGACATATTTCACTTACATGGCGTTCCACACCAAAATTATAAATAATATATGGGTTTGAAAAGATTCTTTTCATCCGTTAAGAAAGTCTAAACCTATTATGCTTTTGATGTCTCATCGAAGTTGCAAACCAAAACCGACTTCTCGTCTAATTCGCCGATCATATGAGTATTGTATCAAACATTCTGAAAAGCATTTGTCAAGTGCACTATAACTGCTGAACTTCAAACAGTTGACTGAGTCGTGAGTTACCCATGGAAGCGTAAAAACGAGAATTTTCCGAGATGAAAGCTGGTATAAAGGGCAAGGTTCAAGGGCAGCGGTGGTTGATGCTGTTGTGGTCGTGTTACTGAATTGGGATCAGATCTAATAATACAGTAGGTGGACACTAAGGGATAGATCATGTATGGAACATTACAGTGCAAATTCTCTAAACAGAAACAAAATAATTTCTAAACCTACGTATATTTAGTGAGTGTGTAAATCAGTGAAATTCTAACAAGAAAACCAATTTTATTCCTGTCCTTCATTAAGTTAGAAACCAAGTAACTAAAGTTTTCGACATTATAAGACTGGAAAGAGTAGGTATGTGCCTATACTGGCGCCGTTCTTAGTTTATATGGCGATGTAAATAAAGCAGGTTAAATGTATTACTCCAACGGTAACTGTGATTGGAGAGAATATTTGTGATATTTTATTCCTACGAGGCAAACGTGCGTTGTCAACGAATTTAAATACAAATTTCGATGTTTTGAGTAGCTTATGGCGTAGCACTTTTACGTTAAGACTAAGTGCAAAGATATGTGTACTGTGTAATATAGTTTTGTCTTTGTACGTTAAAAAGAGATTTACTGCTTATAACAATTACTTAAATAATTACTTAAATGATTTCTTCACATATCCTCAGCTCATTTATAAATTAAAAATTAAGGTACGAGCCTTTTTGTGGATTAACAATAATAAACAACTGAGTATAGCAACTTTGGAAAGGACTTGACAGTTCTACTATGTAGCATGCAACTGAAAAGAATATTACCTACCTAATTGCAATATGACAATGGCAATTCCTTAAAGCTTGATAATTCCTATGCCACAACAATATATCTCCACACTAAAAATTTTTTTTTCTGTTTCTGCTCATAAATTCCAAATCTTTGTCGTGAAGAACATATGCAAACTCGTTTTTGTAAATCCAGACAAGTTGGGATTATTGTTTATTGCTTAAAGCACTTCTGTAATTGTTGGTAGCTCGTTTCTTTCAAATAAGTTATGCATCTTGCACGAACAGCACTTTTAACAAACTTAACGCATTTACCTTTTACAACTGGCTTCTTTTGCGATGTCTTCCCAGGCTGGAAAGCCGGCCCGTTATTACAACTTCGCTTCAACTTGGCGCTAAAACACCGGTTTATTCTGCTGGCAAATTATGTCCACGGTTGCCAAATTCGGGTATTTTTCACACAACTTTCAAAACATGTTCAAATAATTTGTTTTGCGTCACTTTTTAACGATTTCCCTCTGTGATGCTTACATATTGTAAGGAAGCAGCCATTTTGTATAACTGATCTCTTACTCCTCTGCTTTTAAATTGCGCAAGCGCACCGTGCACTCTGATTAATACATACCAATTACATTAATAAATCTTGCGCGACAGCCCTAAGAGAACCAAGGCCTGCCAACCCAACTGCCGGCCTCACGCCAACTTACACTAGGTTGAGGTGGGCGATAATCCAACCGATACGGGGAGGAGATGTGGTCAGCCGGAACGTCGGTTTTCGTGACCAGATGCACTTACATAGCGTAAGCTGCTCACTTTCCTCACGACGCTGAAAGGGTACCGGCCCCTACACCCCAGACTTAAAATTCCCACCCCACGGATGGGATAGAACCCGCACCGCTATCCTTAGCCAGGAGCCAAGGCAGGATACCCTAGCTCACTACGCCACGGCGCAGGACACAAATTACCCTTACATATAAGAATTAAATATTAATTAATTTCTGTTTCTCTGTTGTATTTGTAATAATATGAAGCTGTCTATATATTTTACTTTAGATTTAAAGTCTTTACAAATGATATGCGTACTATATGCGTACTATAATTTTCATCCGCATAGAGATACAAGGCTAAACAGACAATGATGTGGCACCCGTACACCTTCTTTTGTTTCCATCGCCATATACACTAAGGCGACCCCCGTGCAGAGCTAAATTGGTGATACTTCGTGTTACATCTGAGGGAAACTTCATGGGTTGTTGTGTTTCTTTGAGCACTAGATTCATGGAAAAATTAGTATCGTGAAAATAATCTGCTATATTTTTATTATAAAAAATATACTTAATCCTATGACACTTCAAAAGAAATATTCATATTTCTTATAAAATCTTTATATAATCGACGCAACAAATATCAACACGCTACAGAGGCGGAAATTTGTTCCCCTTAATTCTTTCTGTTCATGGTATAAAACTGACCCACTTCCGTCTCGTATAGTGAAAATAGCCGGCTACAATAGCAAGGATAAGTCGTAAAACCGGAAAGATTATTCCTTTTCTCATGATATTTGAATTTTCAAATTCACTTATTTGAAAACTATAGGAAGAACGAGAAAGAGCTGATGTGAAAAATACACACAAAGAGCACCCCAATCTCCCTTAAAAGCAACAAAAACAACACAAAACGCAAAAAAGCCTATTGGTAAAGCATACTTTAATGAGAGCGATTCTCTTGCCAATTCTATGACGCCAAACTAATCACGCCGAGATGATAAACATTCAACTGCGACATTGCCTTAAATTTTTGCCAAATGTTTGTGTTAATTTTTTCCTCCTGAATCGGTAAGCCATCACACACAGTTACCACTTTTCATTAAGGTCCTAAGCCAGTTTTTTCACGTCTAATCCAATCATCTTCACTGTTGAAATCAGCCGTATTTTGGTGTGAGGGGTGTTTGACAACCTGGATTTCAGCCTGCGTTTTTTAAGCCCCTCCTTTTTAATGGAAATGAGGCGAGGGGTAGAGTATCAGGATTTCATCAATCCAACTTCTAGGCTTAAAATATGGCGTTTGGCTTGTCTGGATTAATAACAGAAGCGGGTCCTGTTTTTTTTTTGTTTTTTTTTTTTTTTCCTGGCACACAAATGTACTTCCCGTGAGTGAAAACACGACAGGTCTCCAAAACCGTGTTAATTAGAAGAGGTAATAAATTCTGATACATGGTGTCAGCTGATTGCCGGACTTGGCGTAACAACCACTCAAGTACAAAAGTTCTTAATGTTATACTGTTATGTATAGAGCTTGTAGCTCCACTGTGTTACTGAAGACAGGAGGCGTTTATAGGACAGGGGCCCTGTTTTATCCACTACTGGGGGAGGACATTGCACACTACCGCTTCAATTACCAGGTCATACCATAGTAATTTTTCAATAGATTGCTTACCTTTACAGTTTACACACACGAATATTTCCCAATCTTGGTGACATAGGGAATGATGATATAACTACGTTTTATTTTATGTATTTAATTATTCCCTTATTTATTCATATTTTATCTGCTAGTTGCCTAAAGTAAGTAGAGCAAGCGTTGCATTCCAGATAAAGTAAATTTCACTGGACGTGAAAGTTTAAAGACATCCTGAATCCTGCAAAAGAAGAATTTCAAGAAACATCTGTGTTTACATTTGTTTTGAACAGCGTAGTTCGGAAATCAAAGTCAGCTAAGGACCCAACTTGCACACTCCTACAACGTGACATGAAGATTTAGCATCTCCTTGTCATTCTTGATATCTTTTACACAACGGTAAAATGTACATATAAGAAATAAACACATCGTATAGCACAGGTAGATTTCTAAAAACTTTACAATAATTTTAATTTCAAATCCCGGCTATGGCATTGAATTTTTCAGTCTGGCTCTACCCCTTCATAGTGCGTCCTACACAGGGCTAGTGTGAAAGAATAACTAATTTCCATTAATTGTACCTAATAGTGGTCCGAACTATAAAGCCCGGGCGTTAAAGTACTTACAGCATATTATTTCGCCATTTAGGTAGTTGTCTCATGTGTTTATGAGGACCCCTCGTAGTTTATCGGAAAAAACACGAGTCAGTTGGAGGATTTAATGTCATGTTGGCACGTTGGCCATAGTAGCTCAAATGGTTTCAGCGGCTGGACGGAAACCAGAAGATCTGTAGTTCAAATTCTGGCTATTGCATTGAATTTTTCAGTATGGCTCTACCCTTTCATAGTGCGTCCTACACACGGCTAGTGTGAAAGAATAATTAATTAGCAATTTTAATTCCTTTTCTCAAATATATCATTATCTGGAGTTAATATTTTCAAGACATTTCTTGTTGTGAAATTAAATTTTTAAACAGTTAATACTTTCTTCAAGCGGAATGTCATTTTTATTTTTGTTTTGTTTATTTTTTAGCTGATTATTCAAACAGAATAAATTTTCAAATCCAGCTCTTGAAACAGTTATCTATCACTTAAGCCTGAATAATTTTTAACCATATTTTAATGAAGAATGTGTAGAGAAGAGCATATGAATTTAACAGGACAGTTTGTTTGTTTAGTAGTGTTAACTTCACTACTAAGAGAGAATTTCAGAAATGAGGAGTATGCGGGAGAGGGATGACAGGTTTTTAGTTCTCTAGGGAAGAAGCAGAGCGAACTGAGCTATCCAAGTCACGATATGCATATGAACAGATCGTGAGTCGTCAAGTGCATTTTCACTTTGTACCTGCTTTTAGCCCTTTTATATTCTTGATGAAGTGGTAAGCCCAAAAAATGGAACATTATTGTCCAAGTTTGCGTGCTTTTTGCTCTAAGTTTTGAATAATTTACGTACACCACATATATCTCCTCCTCAGTTTTATTTTTACTTAGTTATAAAAGTACGAATCCTGTGCCGTGGTGGTGGAGTAGAGCTTCGTGTTTTGGTCCCCTGCCACAAAGTGCGTCCTGGTTCGATGCCACCCTTGGGGGTAGCGGATGTTAAGTCCCAGCTCAGCATCATGATGAAAGTGCGGAGCTACGATTGGTGGCGAACCATGGTCTGGAAAGCTAACTTTCTGGCTGAGGGTGAAGTGATGCTGACCACATCTCCACATTACGCGGAAGTCAACTGCATCATTAGCACATTGGCATTGCCGTACTTACCTCTGTAGCGTAGGTGCGGGTCTGCCTCACATTCAAGAGGTCCCGAGTTCGAATCTCGGTCAGTGTAAGTTACCTGAATAAGGATTTTTCCGGGGGTTGCCCTTATCCTGAAACAAGAATGTCAGATAACTCTAAGCTCTATGGCACCTGCGCATCATTTCACCCATTTTATTCGTCGGCCGATATGACAACGTTGGAGGACGAACATTAAAAAAGGGGGTGTTCTCCCTGAATCAGTTGGATGATCGCCTGCTTCTGAATTGCGTATGTGAGCGTGAGGGCGGAAATCTGGTTGGCATGCTCTGGCTCACTTGCAGAGTGATGTATATACAAACATGTACATTGTTCTGTCTTTACCATGCGTTTCTCGCACTTTGCGGGGGGTCAAATATAAGGAAAGGCTAACTCTATGGATTTCAGGAGTACTTTATTAGCTTCAATGATCTAAATACTTGGCGTTTTGTGAAAATTAATCCAATGGTACATTTCACCGAGCGGGATGGCTCCGAGGGTTTCATCTGTGGCTCGCATTCGGGAGGCCCGGGTTAGATTCCCGTGGCCGACCTACCTGACCTATGGGTTTTTTCAGGGCTTTTCCGGGATCCCTAGCGAATGCTGGGTAGGTTAATTACATTCCCCGAATTTCTTATCCCTCCATTTCATCTCTATTATCATGTCATAATCTCTCATCTGATGGTCTCTTCAGGGTAGAAGTATCGGTGGGTGTCACGGCGGTGCATGACAGGATGATATGCTTTGAGAAAAACTACTTCTTCCTCCGGTAGGTCGGTTGCCGGTCTCCCCTCCTCTCTCCATTTCGTGACCGCCAGCCAGGGACCTTTGGGGCTCGGATTGCCTGCCTTGGAACCATTAGGACTGCTAGGTTCGTTGCCATCCCGCTGTAGGGGAGCACGTTCGTTGTCCTGGCCTGTCGGGGGAAGGATCTAAGCAAGTAAACTGTAGGGGCCCTGTCCTCTACTGCCGTGGCTCCTTGTGTCGGCGCCCTCTGTCTCCTTCGCCTAATCATCCTCCCGGGGTTGCCCCCACTCGGAGGCATAGGAACAATGGGCCTAGCATGGTAGAGTACGTACCGAATCCCCTCCGTAATGAAATCCCAATCCCAATGGTACACTTTTATAAGGAAAGGGTTTGATATGTATCCAGGGAAATCCGGACCTCGGATGCCAAATCCATTTCCGAAATTTCTGTGGTAAAAGCTGTAACAGGAATTTGTGTCCGTTAATGTTAATTCTGATTTCTTAATTGGTTCCTCCTGTACAAGGCATCCACGCCAACATCGGCTCCAAAATTATGTTCATATGTTCACTTTCATGTATCATCTTATTCTGAGTAAGAGTCATGAGACATCTATGTTTCAAGGCATGGTTTGGAATAAAGAAGACAAATTCTGTAATTGGTTAGATTTATACAGATTCAAATTATAACTTAAATGTTCCTGGTCCAGTACCAGTATTCATCAAACTCCACACTTACAACAAAAATCTCTCTCTCTTTCAAAACGAGATTATTGATTTATCGTCGCACAAGACTGAAGAACATATCTTCATCCTAAAAATTATTGACTTCTCGTAACTATCGTTACTTCTACTTAATTTTGTGATTGGCCGATCCAATGGCACGTCACCACATTACGTCATATTATGTCATATAATTAATTTGGCCAATCACACAATTACATACATTTTTACATATTTAAATTCATAATTCCTCCGCACATAACTAAAAAATACTGTTACAAAGCGATATTATAGGAGGAGGCCACATCAGTTGCCAGTTTTAATTACAAGGTAGCGATGTCGCAGTTCGGAACTTACAGTGGTAACTCAGTGGAAATCACTACTTCAGATTCCGGCCTAAGTGTAGTCCGCGGAGTTGCATTTTTGGATATCGTTTTTTGTTCCCACACTATGAGAGATGTGATTCATCTCTTGTAAGTATGGGTAACACAATTTTCTCTGATTCCTATACTGAAACTACGTACAAGAAAGTTTATCATAGTTGCTCTGAGTAGTTATGCATACGTAAAGAATATAAAGTATAGGAATTAGTGCACTGAATGTGTATTATTATAGGACTGAAAAATAAGAGGAAAGATAGTTTTAAGAATATGATAAATTCTGGAGTCCAACTGTGCACTGCTTTTAACAGATGAATTAAACGATGTAAACTTACATTTTTGGAGAGCTAAAAATATGAGAAAAGGTGGTTTTTCTCTTTATAAGGTAGCGCATTATATTTACCGCAAAGAGATTAGCGAAAATCAAGTAAGAGTTTTAAAATTGGGTAGTACTGTTTTAAAATAACTCTAGCGTAACGTACTAGTCTAAAATTTCAACAGTAACTGCACTATACTAATCATGTAAAGTCAGAGTAATCCTTACACTTCCATTGAAGGCTGATATGACTGGAGGAATGGAAAACTGAAAATAAATCAGCTAGTACTTCCCAACCAAGCTTATAAGCGCTCTAGAATTTTCGGCATAACCATAAGTGTGTTATTTTTCTATTTGTTTTGGATCTATACACAAGAGATTAGAAGGAAGCTTAGTGAAGTAACCTTAGGGGTGATTTTAAAAGTTGTTTAACCCAATACGAAAGTGTGAGGCTATAGTCGTTAAACCTTGTAGTTACGAATACAAATTCAGTTATTTAACCGCGATTTAAAACAAACTTGCTTTTGCGCGATATCCGGAAATAATCAAGCATTAAATCTTGACCCAGCTGGATCATTAGTATGGTTGAAATTCATTTCATAATTGTATGTGGTTTTGACAAATGCAATTCTTAGACGTTTTTATGAAATTTCAACCTCCATAAGTTCCATAAGGTAACTGAAATAAATGGCACAAGTAACGATTTCTACTCTTTCGCAAACTGTTCTTACAAATACTTATTTCTCTATGTACCTATTGTTATTCGAAGTAAACATTATTTATTGGTAATTTTCTTGTAGGTGCAAGGGTTATTTGGAAATATATTGGGTTTTAAGTGATACTGAAACTTTTTAAGAACTAGTCGGTATGTCATAAATTTAAAATCCTGTTTTATTTACTTGGCCAAAAGATAAGCTAGTAATAAAATATAATAAAATATTCACGTTTAACAAATGAGTAAGTATTGGAAAATTCAAATAATTAACAAGGAATTTTCAGAAATGTTCATTTCAATACAATTTCCCTTAATTCACCTTATGTTTTAACATTTAATTTTTATGTAATAAGATTTCGTCTATCACTTAGGCCATTTGGAATGAAGAGGACTTCTGAGGGTATTCCCACAAAGTTCAAAATAGAGATTTATTTCGTCATGAAGATAACTTATATGTTATTTTATTTAAATTCGTAGACCCATTCTTGAAAAAAAAATCGAAAAATGTTTCATACATGTTTAGTCTGATATGGGGGAATTTTTAACATCTACCTATTACATCCCATTAGAATGTTGAACTTTAATGTCAAGTTTGGTTTTTAATGGACATTTTTAATTACGCTTTTTGCAGTCTGCACTCAAGACAGGCATACACAGACACCTTTTTTAAAAATAACTTTCTTTTGGATTTATGGAATTTGGAAATGTGTATTTTCGGTGATATGTCAGTATAGAAGTTTTGAATATAGGATATGCACTATATACGTATACAGTTTGAACATATATGGTATACTCAGCCTGCATTTCGACTATCCAAACACATAATACAAATACCTAATGTATAATGTACATATGTGCCTGTATTAAATAACATTCTCGAAATACTACTATGTAAGGTATAATTGTAATCTGCTCTGTAGAACAGACGTGCTAGAGCTGAATTCCACCTTAGGAACTAGCAGACTAGTAATTATTTCACTAAAGATTACAGCTGTAGAATTATTCTCTGGAATGTTTACTTTGCCGCAGACTGAAACAGTTGACTGAGACTGTGGCGCCATCAGCTACTGATTGTTCTCGACGTTGGAGTGGGATAGAGGATGGTTTCTGGGACGCCCAGCAAATAACCACAAACTTTGTTGTTGACACGGCAGATAAATGTAAACGTAAACAGGCCGCTGGAGATCATCTCGTGATTTACGAGAAATCGCCAAGTCATGACGTAAATGAAAGATAAATGTTTCTCTATATGCTCGAGCGCCAAGACTTGGAATATCTTTGTTTGTTGGGGATTCGACGATAGCCTCCTTTACCAAAAGTAAATAGTTACCAGCGAGTTTTGGGTTTGTTGAACAAACAAAGGAGAGATGTGGCATTAAGATTTCATATATTTGCCAAACATCTAACTCTGCTTCCAATTAGAACTTCTATAGACCACTTTGCTTCTTACTGACCATTTTGTGAAATTACAGCTCGCTCAGCAGTGAGCATTTGATACTCACTTTGAATTAAAATTATGTGTAATATGTTTTAAGAAGCATACGATTTTTAAGCGGAAACTAAATTTGTGTACTGCAAGTCAAAAGACAAAACACCTGACAGTGAAAATTTCTCTAACTTTACCGTGTATTTTCTTCAGCAAATTATTCACAAAGGTATATTTTCCCTCTACTTCCATTAATAACAATAAAGATTCTCTGAAAAATGTTGGTTAAAATTTGAACCTATCTGTAGGTTGAGGCATTAATGATTTTTTATTGTTGTTGTTGTAATTTTACGTCCTCCAAAGTTAAGTCATATCGGACGGTGAATGAAATGGGTGAAATGGTGCTCAAATGTGTCCAGGATCATTGGAGCTTAGAGCTACCCGACATTCGTCTTTAAGGATAAAGGAAAACCTTGTAAAAAGCTTTATCCAAGTAACTCACCCTGACCGAGATTCGAACTCAACCTCTTGAAGGTGAGGCAGACACGCTACCATCTACGCTACCGAGGCGTGCGCATTAATAAATTATTTTATTATTTTGAGGTCCAAGCTTTCGCCGGCAAAAAGAAAAATTCTTCATGTACATATATATATAGCATAAATGACAAACACAAGATGAGATAAATACTCAACTTCAATACCAAACCCTTACGATACCTCCATACCCGGCATGCAATGCTTTATCATTTTGTACACCTAGAAAACCAAAAGAGGTGTAAGAAAAACTTCCTAGACAATTGAAATCATGTTTGAAATACACAATTTCAATTATGACAAAGATACTTTTACAAAATTAGAAGGGGAAGTATTTTCATTTCCGTTTCTTTAAATTTAAACATTTGATTTTATGTCTTTTTGTTAAAATTTATTCTTACATTCCCCCGTGTTTTTGTTTTAGTTGCAAATAAACACGCGCATTTTCAAGTGCACAAACATCTGATAGAAATGTTCTAAACATGAACTGACGTGCGGGACCTATCCATCATAATTTTTAATCCCCACATTATTACATTAGTAACAAGAAAGATGTACGATAAGGTAACAATAGTATTTTACTTTTCCTAATTTAGTATGCTTTAATAATTGAGCGCACGTCCGCACATTTGTATTTGAAACAATTGCCAGTCGGCGAATATTTTCACTGGTTAATTTTGTTAATGAGTTTTTATTCATTCTTCCAGACTTAGGAGGAGTGGGTACTGTCTGCCCACCATAAGAAGGCAAGCGAGGCATGAGGAGGGAAAGGGATATGAACTGTCTATCTGATCTGTTACTGGATCTGTTTACTACGAAATGAGTGTACAAAGTACACCAGATCTAATGCTCGCTTCAGTAGCTGCAGTGACAGGTAATATAAATGGGTGAGTTATGTGACTAAACTGTATATTTCACATAAACCTAGCATGCTTATCATATCCCCAAGTTGAGCATAAAAAATAAAAAAGTGATCGTGTTACACACCCCTCTCCTGGATTTCTTGGGCAGACATGAATAATTTCGGCTAAGGAATCTTTGAAGCTAGTATACTAATCATTATACTGTGTATACATAATGTGCTCGCAACAAATTTAGTCCGCATACAGGGTTATCGTTATGTGTAACATTAAACATGAGTATTCATCTAACAAGAAACAAAGAATATTTAATAAACCGTTTATGCTATAATAAAAGTTTAAGCTCATGCAGTTTATTTTATCTATTTTATATTTTATCGTGTCTCCTGAAGTAAATTTTTTGTTTTCTCTTAGGCTCTACAGTTTACATAACATGTATTAGGGGTGACATAACTTTTCCTGCTATTTATGAAACATTTTGGAATAAAATTCTTAGAATAACTTGGACATACTCTACATCAATAAAATATTTACCAATACCTTGGCAAATTAAAACAACTATAATAATACTACTAATAATAGTACTAATAATAATGATAATCATGATGATGATGGTGATGATGGTGATGATAGTGGTGATGATGATGACAACAACAACAACAACAACAATAATAATAATAAATAACAATAATAATAATAATAAATAACAATAATAATAATAATAATAAATAACAATAATAATAATAATAATAAATAACAATAATAATAATAATAATAAATAACAATAATAATAATAATAATAATAAATAACAATAATAAATAACAATAATAATAATAATAAATAACAATAATAATAATAATAATAAATAACAATAATAATAATAATAATAAATAACAATAATAATAACAATAAATAACAATAATAATAACAATAAATAACAATAATAATAACAATAAATAACAATAATAATAATAACAATAAATAACAATAATAATAATAACAATAAATAATAATAATAATAATAACAATAAATAATAATAATAATAATAATAACAATAAATAATAATAATAATAATAATAACAATAAATAATAATAATAATAATAATAATAACAATAAATAATAATAATAATAATAATAATAACAATAAATAATAATAATAATAATAATAATAACAATAAATAATAATAATAATAATAATAATAATAATAATAATAATAATAATAATAATAATAATAATAATAACAATAATAATAATAACAATAATAACAATAATAACAATAATAATAACAATAATAATAATAATAATAATAATAACAATAATAATAATAATAATAACAATAATAACAATAATAATAATAAATAACAATAATAATAATAATAATAACAATAATAACAATAATAATAATAAATAACAATAATAGTAATAATAATAAATAACAATAATAGTAATAATAATAAATAACAATAATAGTAATAATAATAAATAACAATAATAATAATAATAATAATAATAATAATAATAATAATAATAATAATAATAATAATAATAATAATAATAATAATAATAATAATAATAATAATAATAATAATAATAATAATAATAATAATAATAAATAACAATAATAATAATAATAATAATAATAAATAACAATAATAATAATAATAATAATAATAATAATAATAATAATAATAACAATAATAATAACAATAATAACAATAATAATAATAAATAATAATAATAATAATAATAATAATAATAATAATAATAATAATAATAATAATAATAATAATAATAATAATAATAATAATAATAATAATAATAAAATCTACCTTCCAAAGTTTGATTTTGGACAGGGTAAAGTTCTTTAAACTCTTTCCTTTACTTCCTTCGATCCAAATTCGTCATTTGTTACAGGAGATTTATATATGATTCCAATACAGTTACCTTCAGAAAGTTTTAATTGTAACTGAAAATCATGAGAATAATTAGCCTTTAATTCTATTTTATCACATGGCATGTTTGAACTAAAATTTCCTTTGTCGCAAATATTCAATTCATACTGAACAATGCAGGTATAAGGTTTAAAACTTCCGGTCACTGCAACCTCACAGATCGATTGTGACTACCAATCTCCTCGGAGGAGGGGTGAAATGAAGAAACCACAACAGGCTACAGGGCCTAGAGACAGGTGCAAGTTCTTAACAATTCCAGGCTCGAAGCTGCCTTTAAATATCGATCTACGACCAAATAGCCATATCATGTCCCACTGAGATAGGTGCTCTTTCCATTAAGAAAGCAACCGGACCATCTGTCCGGAACGCTATATGCCATAAAACTTAAAAGCATGCCTGAAAAATAAGAAGGAGCAGAATGAAAGGGGAATTATGAAACGGAAATCGTGATAGATGAGAACAGTATAACGGAAATCAAATCAAGGAGCTTCCGAATGTTAGACTCATGCTTTAATGCGGAGTGAGCTCTCCCGGTATACATAAGCATTAGCGAAACCCAAGAGCGAGCCAGAGGAGCTAGGTGTTGTATAGAGTTTCAGAGATACGCAAATGTTGGTGGTACAACTAACCCGTTCGATATCTGGTTTCACGAAAAACAAACACGATAGCCTTTTTCGTTGTTACTGGACGGGCATTATTGCGGCGACCAATTGGCGGCCGGGGGGAGCCCTAATTTCATTAAAACCGTGAACGATGGAATCCGCTACGGTAGCTGCCTCGTTTCCTTTTGTCTTTATAATTGCAGATGTGCAAGCATCCCCCCTACCCGAGGCACGGATGCGTGCTGATTCCATTTCAATGGGGAGAAGATTGGAATCTCTCGCACCAGCAGCCACGGCTGATGGCCTCCTTCCTTCGGCCGCACCGGCTTTATCAATAAACCTTTGCGACCCAAACGTCACGTCAGAAGAGTAAGGAACATGCTGCATGTCTCCCAACCCATTCTTCTTCATCTTACACACAAAAACCATCTTGGACTATAGGTAAAGGATATTGCTTATACAGGACTGAACTAATAACCACTGGTTCTTATAATTCGGCTTTTGAAATGCATAGCTCATAGCAATCTTCAGAATCCGGGAAAATCTAAATATCTAGTCTTACTGACTGCTTTTACTTTTATCCCACATATTACCAAACCATGAAACTTATGCATATCTACAGGTCACCATGAAACCGTTAAGTTTTTAACATTTTATTCACATCCTTTTAATCTCTCTTTGATGTCGTTTGGAATTACTTTAACAATAGAAGATTCGAAGGGCACCTTTATACTTCAAACTTGTATGATGACCAAACCGTAAGCCGAGTTTTGTGATTTTTCATCAGTTGCACGTAATACTAACCAACTTTTTCTTTTTGGAATTTGCTATTTACATTAGATTATGAAATATCAAGGTGACTACCCAGAAGGCTCAGAGAACTAATTTGGCCCTGTTAAAACGGAGCAGACACGTTGAAGTAGTTATTTTATAAAACACATTCGTTCTTATAGCCATTTCAGTATAAATTTCTTTCAAGTCATTCTTTGGATTCTGATTGGAATTGTAGCGAATGCACAAATAAGATATTCTTGTAATAGTTCATATAAGTAATATTTCAAATTGTCAACTTCATGTCTTGTACACTGCGATGGAATTAAAGCAGTGTTTGTTTCTAATCTTAGGGTCAAATAACATTTAACAGAGAAATACCAGCAGAAGAACATCTCTGTGGATACATTCATGGTTTGTTTCCTGACAAAGAGAATGAAGTTATATCGTCGAATGATCGTGATTGTGACTCTGATGTTGAAAATGATGAAGAGGTGGTTTCTTTTTATTTATAAAGGTGATATTTTATAGGTAGGTAAAAACAAAATGGACGTAAACTGATATGCACTAAAGAAGAACGCATGTACTAACAAAAACAAACAGAAAAGGTGCCGAAATATTTCCAGATACTAAAATGGTAGCACGAGGTATTGTAGAGGAAATGAAACTTTTCCATAAAATAATAATTATTTTATATTCGATGAAATTATTTATGTTACAAACTGATATATAAATTGTCAGAACTAAATTAAATTTGTGCAGTAGTCACTCTATATATAATTGGCCTCAAAGGAGAGTCATACTGAAACATTGTTCAAAGGATGCATCAGGAGTCATTATTGTGAGATGTGTGAGTTACAAAAGTTTTTTATTCCTTCTCTAGTGTATGAGATTTGACGGCAGAGAAACTCGAACTATTAGACTTACGAGGGCTGTTCAGTAAAGAATGATCCCAATTTGTTTTGACAACGTAATTTTACTCATCCTCATAATTTTGGTGGCCCTTCTCAAAATAGTCTCCCCTGAATACGATGCAATTGTCCTAGCGTTTCTGAAATCTTTATAGGCATGCTGGAAACAATTTTTTGAGAGATCCTTCAAAATTGCCTCCGCAGCCTTCACCACTACTTCTGATGATGAATATTGCCTCCCACGAAGGCATTTCTTCAAGTTAGGGAATATAAAAAGTCACATGGGGCTAAATCCGGACTATAGAGAGGATGAGGGATGCACTTTACGTTGATTTTTGCAAGATATTCAGCAACAACATTGGCAATATGCGGCCGCGCATTATCGTGGTGCAGCATCCAGCCTGCTTCACGGAAATGTGGTCTTTTGCGCCTGATATGGACTTGCAATGTTTTCATCATCAGGACATCCCTGTAGTATTGTCCAGTTACTGATGTGTGTGCAGGTACAACATGCTGATAAAAGATTCCATGAATATCAAAGTATGAGATGAGCATAACTTTTCCAGCAGAAGAACCCACTTTTGCTTTTTTGGTGGTTGGTGATGAAGGAGATTTCTACACTGAGCTTTGCTGTTTGCTCTCAGGATCAAAATGATGTAGCCAAGTTTGATCAGCAGTGAGTACGTTTGAAACAAAATCCGGATCTTCCTCTAATATCAACTTTAACTGCATGTTAGCTCCATTGCAGCGATAGATGATACTGAACATGTCTGAATTTGCCTGGTTCTCACAGGCGGGAACCAGCAGTACCAACAATGAAACTACTACGGTGTGTTTGTTTCACATTAAGCTAATCGAATATAATAACGTTGAATTTTATTGCGAAAAATTATGTCCGTAAAGAGATTATGATCATTCTTTATTGAACAGCCATCGTAAAACAGATTAGCAACTATTAGGAAGTTTTAATGCATTTGTGAAGAACTGAAATGATTGGTGTCTGAGTTTTTACTACATCAAGATACTAGAAGCATTCAAGGCCATTATAGATACATAAATTAGAACTACCTTTAAGTTTCTAATAAGTCATTTGATATTGTGTGTAAACTAACCGAGGTAGCAAAGGAAACTAAGCGAAATGTAAGAATAGATAACTGGTATACTACCTATCCACTGGCTATACTAGCTATGCTTGGCATGCACGTTATATAATTGTTTATTGCTTTAATGTTTTGTGCTCTCTATTGCTTGCCTATTTTAACTAGCAAGGTATTACTTAAATTTTTCAAGTTCCTGCTTTTGTAAAATAGAATATTTAATGAATATCAGTTTTTAATAAAATTAATAAATTCTAAAGCTCATAAAGATGCTGGTCTATATACTATTTTTGATACATATGTTATTGCACGTCTACTAAACATTTTAATTCCAGTAGGTACTGCGATAATTATTGCATCCATAAATTAGCTACTAAGATTTCACCGAAAATGCACATTTTGATGCTGCTTGAATAAAACTAGACCAAAAGCTTTTCTAGAAAAGGATTGCATATTTATCTAACATTGAACAGCGTCGGTTAAAAATCAAGCTTGGTGCTTAAATTCGTTTCCTCAAAATATACGATACAGCATTTTCAAAATCCTTCATCCCAAGCTATGTTCATTATTTTCTTTTCGTTATTTCGGAACTGTTCCACACTACAATGGTTTTCCGTTACACACAAATGTTTATGAAATGAAAGAATACCAAAGAAGATATTGTAATGGGAGATGGAAGGGAAATGAAGAGAGAAGTGGATGAATGCCAGGGAGGCTCAGGACCGGGAAACTTGGAGACTAAACATTTTGTTATTTTCGATTTTATAAAAATTATCCTTAAAGCTTTTGATTAAAGTACCAAATATTTCAGATATTTGTATAACAAATAAAATTTAGCTCTAACGTTTCTTCGGAATTGCCCTGATTTTTTTTTTTTTTTTTTTAATTTACGTCCTTAAACTTTTAAGTCATATCGGACGGTGGATGAATTGGGTGAAATAATGCACAAACGAGTCCAGAGTCCATGGAGCTTAGAGTTACCCGACATTCATCTTGAAGGATAAGGGAAAACCCCGGAAAACACCTTATCCAGGTAACTCACCCTGACCGAGATTCCAACTCGGGACCTCTTGAACGTGAGGCAGACACGCTACCATCTACGCTACCGAGGCGGGCTCCTCTTTATTATAATCATTTTTCCATAATTACTAAGAGATAGACAAGACCTTACCAAATATACTAAAATATTATAGATCTGGTTAAAATAAGGTATTTACGAATTAAGCTTATTTATGTCGTGTACCTTAATTTTTGTGATATATTCTTTGTTATTAGTTAGAAATTTTTAGCAGTTACTCTCCTAAGTGTAATCTCCCCATAACTTATTTCTAGCGATCATGCAAAGGAAAAAAGAGGTTTATCAGCTCACTTAATCTACTGTGGCATTCATATGTCAGCACCATAATATGTAAACGAGGGATGAAAGCCTTTAATTGAGTATAAATATGTAGATATAAATATAAGCTTTTTAAGAATAATTTGTAGAGGTATGAGTAGAGAAAACATTTGAATACAACACACAAAAAATGACTTGTCTTAGCCTGCTGTACTCCTCTACGTAGTATAAAAGATGCATAATATGCTATGAAGATCAATATCAATTTGGATGAATAAAAATGTCAGAGAAATTGTTTTGTAAATGATGTTTAAAAATATCTTAAAAGTGAATGACTGGGGTTAGAAAAAGTATTTTGATTTTCACATAACTATACGCCGATGTATTTGTTTCGAAAGCACTGAAACAGTTTCTATAAAACAGAGCTTGAAATCATTAAATGCTTTTAGCGTAGCGGGTATACATATATCAAATAGTTCATATAATTTCCCCCACAAAGACAAGAGTCAATACTGAACTACAGGTTGCCTAACGTCACGGCGATAGAACCCCACTGCAAGTTGCTGAGCATTATTCCAGTCAGGTTTCACGTGCATACATCGGCACCCCGACAGGTTTGCCAACGCATGGCGATGAATACTGCAGGGAAATACTGTTACAGCTACAGGGTAAGTGCATCTATAATGTTCCCAAAGTCTTAAGGACTTCCTCTGTGCTCTTCCAGTACAAGAAGTGTTATATCTAAAAATTCGATGACCCGATTTCAGTGGAAAGACATTAAGACAGTCGAAACGAAAATAAGATAAAATACCTCTGTATTCATCTGACTGTGTATAGTATAAACCGAAAAACCTAAACGTTGGTATTGATGTAAGTGCAAGGATACAGTACCAAGGTATTCCAGAAAAGTCTCCCCTAAACCAAATTACCCTTAAATACTTACTATCTAAAAACGGTCCTAACTATTTGAATTAAAATGTGTTGAAGACAATGCGAGTTTCCTTAAAATCCCTTTCATACCGAAGTAATTTTATCTAAGTGGTAAACTATACTAAATAAATAAAACTTAATTTTGAAAGTTTTCAATACATTCATTATTACATCCTTAGGTTCTCCGCAATTAAAGTTTTGTGGGCCATTTGTAAGACATTTTATGTAATTCTTATTTTTCACATAGGTTCATTAGTAGCAAGAGGCCTATTTAAAGCATGCCACTAGCTGTGTTAGTTTTTTGTATAGTACAAGACAATTTGAGTCTAGCTGGCGTATCCAACGTTGCAGCTTTAGCTTTTAAAACCCTAGTCATGAATTAATTTAATTTATTTCTCTCGTTATGTGCCTATGTGTATATCTATCTTACCTGGTTTTTCGTGTGTACTTCTTTTTGTTATTCTGTTCTATTTCTATCATTGTCACACATAAACCCTAAGGTATAGCCTTGGAAGCATCTCTCTCTCCCTCTTTACGCTAAAATGAAGAAAATACAGTTTTGAGGAATATGTTTAATTTATCCACAAATCACATTTAAAAATACATTTTCACTAACAAATACCTGTTATAAACTCTGCAAACCTTTTTCTACATTATTACACAATTTTAAAAGATTATATTTGACTACAGCGTAATCCCCCAAAAGGTAAGATAGATGTACACTAACAGGCATTATCTATAAAGAAAATTTTCTTTATCTTTTTTGTGACTTAGGAGCCTACAAAAACTTTTTTTGGTAAAATCTGATATTGATTTTTTTTTTTTTTGGATTACCAAACTTTCATTTATTTACTCTAAGTGCATAGTAGAAAAGAAAACCCGCCTGAAAGTGTTACTTCTGTGATCTACGTTTTCCAAAAAATATACAAACTCTTTTATATGCCATATAGATTGCCTTAATCAGTAAATATATACCTCATGTATATATAAATTTAAACCAGAAGGCATTGATTTTTGTTGTTGTAATTTACGTCCTCCAACGTTAAGTCATATCGGACGATGAATGAAATGGATGAAATGATACACAAATGTGTCCGGGGTCCACAGAGCTTAGAGTTACCCGACATTAGACTTTCATGTTAAGGGAAACCCCGAAAATAACATTATCCAGGTAACTAACCCTAACCGAAATTCGAACTTGGGACCTCTTGAACGTGAGGCAGAAGCGGCGACATCTACGCTACCGAGTCGGGCGTTGAATTGTTGGTACAGCAGAGATTAACAGATTGCTAACAGTGGTTCATTTATGCCTGTCTGCAGGCTGAATTATGTATGACATTGCGAGGGAATGCCTTTACGGAGATTTGTAGACAAGGGATGAAAATGAAAAGAAAACTTTGTCTTTTGTGGGTTAAACAACAACACACATTCAGCTTAATCCACTAGACAAATGAGTTCGCCTATTCACTTTTACACTTCCTACTGACTTCTAAGCTATATTATGTTGACGTCATAGAGAACTCAGTTCACCAAAACTGCAGTATGTAATGTTTAAAACGCATATTTATGATGGTGTTTCCTTATGTTCCCAGACACTAGATCTATATACATTTTTTGTACGGTGAGACTAATTTCTAATAAAGTAATTTTACCAACGTCGTTGTTAGATCCTAAACCGACGGTTCCTCACCTAACTTGCTTTGTATATAAACAAAAAATAAATCTACACTCATATGGGTAAAAGGAACATGAGTGGTAAGTGGAATTTCTATGAAAGTCTTTATTTTAAAATATTGAATTTTAAGCGACAATTAAGTATTATTGGCTCTCCAGCGCATATTCTTTGGAAATTAAATATACCCACATCATGCATTTCTGAAGAACTATAGGAAATAACGTAAAACTGTTCGTTTATCTTAGTACAAGCCTTTAAATTGTGTATTTTTCATATCAGTCATTTGTTTTAAGTATTATAATTAATTTAATACTCAAAAAGCATTTAGCTGGATGTTCCCTTACTTAATATTATAATTTTGGTGAACAATTTTCTCCATCGGAGGATAGTCATACTGAAAAATCCAATGCCATAACCGGGATTTAAACCACGGATCTTCTGGTTGCCGTCCAGCCGCTCTAACCCTTGAGCTACTATGGCCAATGTGCCGACATGACATTAAATTCTCCAACTGACTCGTATTTTTTCCGTTAAACCACTAGGAGTTCTCATAAACAACTACCTTAATGGCGACTTACAACTTTAAGGCCCGCGTTTTATAGTTAACCACTATTAGGTCAATTAATGGAAAAATGAATTGTTCTTTCACACTGGCCGTGTGTAGCCTAATGTATAGAAAGATAGAGTCAGACTGAAAAATCCAATGCCATAGCCGGGATCTGAACCACGAATCTTCTGGTTGCCGTCCAACCGCCCTAACCCTTGAGCTACTATGGCCAACGTGCCGACATGACATTAATAGTGGTTAATTATAAAGACCGGGTCTTAAAGTACTTACACGTTGTAAGTCCCCATTAATGTAGTTGTCTCATGTGTTATGAGAACTCCTAAGTGATTTACCGGGAAAAACATAAATCAGTTGGAGAATTTAATGTCATGTCGGTACGTTGGCCATAGTAGCTCAAGTGTTAGAGTGACAGGACGGCAACCAGAAGATCCGTGGTTCAAATCCCGGTTATGGAATTGATTTTTTCAGTCTGACTCTATCTTTCCATACTTTAGCTTACACACGGCCAGTGTGAAATAACAATTAATTTCCAGGGAAAAACATGAGTCAGTTGGAGAATTTAATGTCATGTCGGTACGTTGGCCATAGTAGCTCAAGGGTTAGAGCGGCTGGACGGCAACCAGACGATCCGTGGTTCAAATCCCGGTTATGGCATTGACTCAGTCTGACTATCTTTCCATACTTTAGCCTACACACGGCCAGTGTGAAAGAACAATTAATTTCCAATTTTCTCCATGTATTGCAATATACATATAGTACGATGCAGAAATACTTTTCACTGACTTTTAATATCACCGGTGTTAAATGTTGGTTTCTAGGTTACGAAGACATAATACATTTACATTATCTTCCAAGGAAAATAATGCAATGCTCCTCTCCTTAAAGGAGAAACTATTAACTAACAATAAAAGCAATAAAACGAATCATGCCTTCTATTTTGAAAAAAGAATTCAACATACAAAAGCATTAAACTATTATTGCCAAGAGCTCCACTTATACATATTTCACCTTAATGAATAATGTACTTATTACACTAACCGGAAAATATATGTCATCTTCCCCTTTAGATTTGTATTTCTTCACTTGTTATCTGAAATACAGCAACAAAACCTTGTCTAAACACTTTCACATAGCTTTTATTAATCACCATCCGTTTAAACGAGTGTACATATTGTCTTATAGATAATCTTCTGATGATTTCTGTAACAAACGATTAACAGCCTACGACCAGCACACGTATATTTTGGTTGTTTAAAATTATGAGTTTAGCATTTAAATTTAAACATTTCTATCACTATAAACAACAACAAACTTGCCAGACCCTCGCGTTCAATAATTCCAAAGTCTGTTAATAAAATATTTAGACATAATTTAATAAAGATAAATAAAATGTTATAATTAAGCTCCCGTCATGGAAAATTTAATATAAAACCTGAAAAATAATAATTATATAATATATAAACAGATTAAATCAAATAGATTAAAATAATAATTTAAGCCATATTTAATCGCTCTTAGAGATCAACATACAATTTCCTTCAACACATTTTACCTAGGAATTTTTTTTTTTTTCGTTTCTCTACCTAATATAGTATTATTACTCTATAAGAAATAAAATTTAGACCTTTCGACATTGATTTTTGCAATAAATCCTCCATATGTGTTAAAACCATCTCGTGAGAAACAGCAGATGTTATTGAGCCATAGAAACAACTACGAAGTATTTGAAAGAGAGCGAGAAAGCATCCAATTTTAGTGAATCTGTACCGTGAGCTTGTCTTCACCTTACTAATTTTCATGGAAGACATTTCAGTATTGAAATCACATCATGCAAGGATCTCTTCTACTGTCACTAATATCAAATTAAATATGCGTCTACTGGCCTCTTTACCCTAGAAAACTTGATTGTAACTTTTCCAACGCCGCCGCCCCTTGAACTTCCCTTTTTCCACTTCAAGTATTTTTCCAATAAGGAGAGGAAAAGAGAACTTAATGAAAAAAATGTCTGTTTGCCGATGAATGAAGAAGGAAAGATGCGGGGTCTCTCACATCAGCTGCCAGGATGCGCCAGCGTCGCTCTTGGAATTGGGAAGAGACAAAATCGAACTTCTTTTTTCTTTTCAGTTGACGCATTCAAAGCTTGGAGAATACACAAACGTGTACAAAGCATTTCCGAAACTTCGGCATACTTCTTTCAAGATATGGAATGCAAACATTGGAGTCTCTTGAATTTCACCTACAAATACATCTCTCATCTGGGAAATCTACAGAATAGCAGGACAAATATAGTTGCTTCTTATTTAAGGAAGCAATCAAGGAGTAACTCATTACTTGCAGACATCGAAAATTAATATCGAGGAAGGCTTGCACTGTTCTCAAGACCTTTATCATTTTGTGAATTGTTTATCCGAAAATAAAATATTGAAGACTCGGTATTTGGCTATATTCTGTTTTCAAATGATGGCGTGAGTGAGTGAGTGTGTGGTGTTTTAGGGCCCGTCGACAACAAGGTCATTTGGGCCCGGGTGATTTCACAGAGATTCATATTCAAATATGTCATGGCTTATGTATTCAGCTTCTTGTGTCCTATGTTTTCTTGCTATTGATTTAATGCGAATGCATAAATTGGTATCCACTGAAGGCATAATCATCCTATTATAATTATTGTTAGATTTCCGTAATTGCAAGGTCAACTTCTGAGGCTGATGGAAAGAAAAAAAATCAGATTGGCCGACATACAAGATACATACGAGCCCCACACATACCCTTGTCTGAATTATTTCGTTTGGTGTTACATTTGTTCTTAGTAAAATTCTCAAGGCGGCCCGGGTTCGATCCCAGGCGACCGCAAAGTGAGATACGTGGTGGACAACACGGCGCTGGGGCGGGTTTTCTCCGGGACCTCCGGTTTCCCCTGCCATCTCATTCCACCGGTGCTCCATCTTCATCTCAAGTATCATCAGTGTCACCGCCTGCGGTGCCGTATGTAGAAAAAGTGGGCGTTAAACACTACACACATTAGTAAAAGTCTTCAGTATAATTTTTTTTTAATTTTCGTTACTATTTAGCGACAATCGGAAGGCAAAATATTGCATTTCAAACAAAAATTTGATGCTAAGATTTAAGTACAAAATCAAATTTTAAATCCCATGAATAAAAAACGGAAAAATTTTAGAAAAATATCTGCATGTTTCTGTGAATAGAATAATTCAAAAACGAAGAAAACTATTAAATGCCAAACTTTGTATTTAAATTCTTCCTATAAGGTTTCAAGAAAATAAATCCACCCCAAAAATACCCTTTACATGGAAAGCTTTTTAGAAAAAATTAATTACTAAAATAGCTTTAACAATTTTGATTAAAATATTTTATACTTATATTTTCAGGGCAAATAAAATTTATATTTTAGATTTTGTGTGAAACTCCTCAAAAGTCCCTAGATACTTTACGACTTGTTAATTTATGTCTGATATATCTTTTGCATGGAATAAACCTTTACGGAGATATTTCTTGCATTTGTTTGAATTTTCCAATACTTATAGGTACCTATGTATCTCAAATGGGAAACCGTTATTCTTTTTTAACTCTTGGCGATGTAAAGATACACGAAAGTTCAAATACACCATACAGCGACCATCTCTTTAAAGTATTGACTATTCCCATATTCTCCTTGCAGCTATAGTAAAATTAGCAATAAAGTAATATGTTTGCCTCGTTACCTTTTGCAAGAGTGGAAAAGGGCACACTACATTTTTATGGTAATATTTCTCTGTCCCATACAGGCTATCAACGAAAGCATTTAAAATTCATTCCAAAGAAAGAAGACCTCATAGGTCATTCCCAGAGAACACAAGATAATCATTTTATTGGTACAGTGTATGCTAAAACATACTAAAATTACTGTAATGGCACCCAAAGAAAGTCTCTCTTAAAATTTGCTTAAGAAGGGCGCATTGAGTTACATGAATTATACCTTAAGAGTTTGAATATGTGACTGGCTGATGAATATTATTGTTGCTCGTAGACTAAATTTAGAATTTTATACACTGAGTTTTTTATACTTCACTTAACGTTTCAGTGACTTTTAATAAACTACTTGAAATTGAACTGAGATCTTGTTTGGCTCTTACCGTCATTTCACTAGGTGAACTAGTTTCAGAGTACACTATCACCTCAATTTGTTTTCACACTCATTTCAGTCTCTTCCAAGACGTAGCGGTTTAATGAAATACGTCCGACGTAGCCACTTCTTCCGGAGGTTGTGTCACTGGGGAGTCGAATACAAGCGTCTCTAACCTTTTATAATAACAGCACTCATTGCTCGACAGTCATCACAAATTTGCTAGAGAACAGCGATTTTGATATAGTACGAGAAATACGGTCGCTGACGTGTTACCTACTCCTTAACTCCTGTGAGAGCGCTCGACAGGTATACTAAAGAGTTGCAGACGATTGTGATGTCTACACACACCCAATGTTTATGCTGCTCATCCGTTTATCATTCCGACTGCTCAACGACACCTTCAGTTAACATTGCAGTATTGCGTTCCGACTCTGTCACAGTATTTACAGACGAAGTTTGGTTCAAAATGAACAGCAGGTTACTTCGCAAACCAAACGATACTGGACAGCATAAAACCTGGCATTTCGGTTTATCCTGAAGTAAATGGGTTATAATGTGAACACGCACGGTATAACAGAACCATTTATTTTTAATGCCGATGGTGACATACCTAAATAACATATTGAAACCATTTTAGAAATGCTAATTATCATTAAATGCCAGTAGTTATTCTTTTAGTCAGCCCTTACCACATCTCCACTGTTAACGAATCACATAAGATACCTTGGGAATATTTTTGAGGACAGAATTATAAGTATAAAGTTGAGATTCTCTGGTAGACCAAATCCGATGACAAAAGCTAGAAGTCAAAGTGCATAAGAACAGATCACAGGCACCTAAAGAGATATGTATTGATGGGGACATTGCGAGAAATAATACCTACCGAGTTTATTTTGCACATAAGTTTTTATTTAAGTTTATAATAATAAAAAAGAATGATAATAATAAAAAAGAACGATAACAATAAAAAATAATGATAATAATAATAAAAAATAATAATAATAATAATAAAAAATAATAATAATAATAATAAAAAATAATAATAATAATAATAATAATAATAATAATAATAATAATAATAATAATAATAATAATAATAATAATAATAATATTAGTAATAATAATAATAATATTAGTAATAATAATAATAATATTAGTAATAATAATAATAATAATATTAGTAATAATAATAATAATATTAGTAATAGTAATAGTAATAATAGTAGTAATAGTAATAGTAATAATAGTAGTAATAGTAATAATAGTAGTAATAATAATAATAGTAGTAATAATAATAATAGTAGTAATAATAATAATAGTAGTAATAATAATAATAATAGTAATAATAACAATAACAATAATAACAATAACAACAATATCAAACACAATAATAACAATATCAAACACAATAATAACAATATCAAACACAATAATAACAATAACAACAATATCAAACACAATAATAACAATAACAACAATATCAAACACAATAACAACAATAACAACAACAACAACAACAATAACAACAATAACAACAACAACAACAACAACAACAACAACAACAACAACAACAACAACAACAACAACAACAACAACAATAATAATAATAATAGTAATAATAATAATAATAGTAATAATAATAATAATAATAATAATAATAATAATAATAATAATAATAATAATAATAATAATAATAATAATAATAATAATAATAATAATAATAATAATAATAATAATAATAATAATAACAATAATAATAATAATAAACAGTGTGAAGGAACTCGGGTTCCACTTAGCCCCAGAAAGTCTTTGTGAGGAATTCCGAAGCACTGAGTCTAAGGAGTGAAGCAGAGCTGAGGGATGAGAGCGAGAGAAGTTGATGAAATTATGAGGGCGAAATGAATGATAGGAAAGGAGATGATGAAGAGACAGCAATTGATGGAATCATGACGAGGGAAACTGGATAACCCGGAGAAAGTCCGGCCCATTGCCGTGTGGCTACGTCCAATATATACGTCGTATTACGATCGCCTCAGATCAAACCCGGACCGCTTTAGTGCGAGCCGAGCGGTCTAAACAATCAACCACGGTGCGGCTTAATAATAATTACATCAACGCCATAACATAATTTGGCGAACAAAATCATGTCCCAAAACATCAAGTATCTTTTCTATCTTCTATAAGGTTAAGACAAATGGATTAGAAACTCGCACAAATTACTTAAGTACATTAAATATTCTTGAAACAAGAATTCTCGCTAATGCACAGTTGTAATACCCGTGGAGTTCTTAATCTAGAAAGGGAAGTTGTCAGTGCAACTTTTGTTCCATTGAGACGGAAACAAAAGGGTACAGTTCGAGATGGTTATGGCTGCCTCGTATGTTCAACCGTTGCTTAGGTTTAATTAAGGCAAGGGAGGATTTTAGCTGTGACGCTTTATAGCAACGCGCAAGAATTTTATCCTCCAAGTTGTTCCCGACATCTCCTAAAAGATGTCTCCTCATTAAGCCCTGTTTCTATTAGCCTATCTCGACAGCACCTGTAGAATAGCGCGTCTCCCAAATGGAAATTCCTTGGCTGAATAGAAGAAGTCGAAACGAGAAATGTGATTAACATGGAGTGGAAATATGCAGCAGCCTCGCGACAATATCGCGTCTCTAAGGGTGCACCGGGGGTGCCAACCCCACGCCAGAGAATGGAAAAATCGATTCCATCCGCGCTTGCCCTCAGAATAGCGGTTTTTCCAAGCGTATATGTGTATGTGTGTGTGAAAACAAACACTGGCTATTGTTGGGGTGGAAAGAATGAACTGCTTCTGTTGCCATAGGCTGCGGAAGTCATCGCAGCATCCTCACGTGTGAAGGGGCAGCGTGGAGATGCTTCACGGTTTCCATCTTAATTAAAAAACGACACAAAAGATCCTATCATCCAATATCCTCAGCTACCGCACAATAAACAATAGCGACTGGTGAATTATAACACGCAAGTGTAATGTACTAAAAACGAAATGCATCAACATGGTAATACATCAACTTTAAAATTATACGGTGACATTTTAAGGAACACAAAGTAGACGCATAACACTTTGTTTTAAAATGTTCGTAAACCATTTAACATTAAAAATCATACAGACTCTCTACGCTTTACCAGCTCATAGATGTCCGTTATATGTGGATATTACTGTTCAAGCAAACGCTGATAGTCTCACATCCTTTACATTAATCACAAAAAATGTTAGAAACTATTTCATATTATATAGCAAAGCCCCTTGCAACCTTCAAGGCAATAAAACAACATTTAGTTGTTTGTAACAAATATCAATAATTGAGAATAAAGATTTCTTTTATATAAATTCTAATTTTTTAGCATTATTTTCTCCCATATTACACAGCTCGAACTTCATGTACATAGAACTATTTGACACAATCAAAATGCTCACATTCAGTCATAGATCAACAACTATTTAAATTAAGGAAGAAATATGTAGCCTGCTATGATAAAAATAACAATGCTAAATGATAGTGGCAGTATAAACTTCAATGCATGTATTTCAAAAGATCTGTTTCATTTCTTGGAGCATTTGTGTGTACCAAACCTTGAGCGCCCAGCTCTGTTTTAATAAGATATTCCAAATTTTATATAAGAGCACTCCAAAAATTAGATATGCATAGTCATTTAGACAAATTTAGTCCAGGTACAATTAATAATTCACTTTTTCTTGCCGTCAGCAATAAAGTCTCAAGTTTTAGTTTTATTTTCTGATTCTAATAACGCATCTCCTAACACTTACAGATTTTTCACTGTGCTTGGGGTAACGTACCTCATTCATTTTTACGTAAGAAACCAGAACCTTCTTTCAACTCTTTTATATACAGGCCACCAGCAACAGAGTACTGTCTGAGTATCTCACATAAATGACCAAGCACCAGTTGTTTGCTTAGTCTACTTCGGCACTCATCGAGAACACTCGTAAATTCCACGACTAATTTTCATTGAGGCCGACTGAGGCTATTGCTCTCGCCCACCTACAGGCCTATATTTAACAGGCTTTTGTTTTACAAAATATTTATAATATAGATGTTACTTCAAACGTAAAGTAATCAAAACTGCCCGCCTCGGTAGCGCGGTGGTAGCGTGTCTGCCTCACGTTCAAACGGTCCCGAGTTCCAATCTTGGTCAGGTTGAGTTACCTGGATAAGGTTTTTTCGGGTGTTTACCCATATCCTGAAAGACGAATGTCGAGTAACTAAGCTCTATGGTCCCTGGGCTCATTTGAGAGTCATTTCACCCATTTCATTCATCGTTCGATATGACTTAACGTTGGAGGACGTAAATTACACAAAAAATAGAAAAGTAATCAAAACTGTTGGGTCCAGTTCTATAACCAAACATTGTCTCTGTAAATATCACTTAGTGTCTTATATTTTGAAAGTACTCGATGTAAATACCACGCTCATTATTTGTTCTCTGCCTTTCTGATTTTCTGGTACTGATTATGGCTTACACCTATACATACACATACAGCTACAAAATATCCTATGCCTATCATACCTCATCGAGGAAGAAAGAGTATACGATAAAGCACCAGATAATCAATGACTAACAATCAATATTTCCATTGGGTATAAACTATGCATTTTACAGTTGTATATATTGCAGTAGCAATTTTTGCCCACCTTTCTTGAAAATTACGAAATTTCATTGAGAATAAGCGTTATCACAGTTTAATGTTTATATTTTATTAGTCCTAAAATATCTTAAACCAAGCAATTTTATTTAACTTTTAAAAACGAAAACTAAGAGAGTGAAAGTAGTGCAATGTAAATTCTCTTGAAGCATTTGTGTTTCATCTTTGACAAATATTGTTATCCAACTTTTCGTTTTGGAGTTACGCAGTTCGATATAAAAGTTTGGATGACTCGTATAATAAATACCTGCTTTACCTATCATCATTAATTGATAGAGATAGTAAATACTGTAAGGTATCATAAAGATTGTGAATTGAGCAATGGTGGAAGGAGAAAGATTTAATGATAAACTTACCAGATTGAGTACTGAGACATGAAATTAATGTTTATATAGTTAATCAAGAACTAATCAGACGTTAAGGAAACTGTGTAAACTCTGTAGCAATGGGAATGTGTCTTGCTTTAGGAAAGTGGCAAGACAAAAATCGCGGTTTACAACAGTTGCCTGCAGGGAGCTATAAAAATGTGGCAGTCGCAACACCGGAAGAGAAGATAGCTCGTGGAAAGGAGCAAAGTTTCTTGCGAAACTTGGGTTAGGGAGAAATCGCGGTGGTTGCCCAAGGACTCGGAAGTTCCAGAGGAGTAAGGGATGTGTCTCGTGGGAGATTTCCCTGGCAGAGCGGTCCATCCGTCGCGGGATAATTAACAACAAAGCCGGGATTCATGTAAGCCAGATTGATATTTCAGTACCGCAAATGCAAAGGGAGGATTTTCTAAAAATGTGTGTGTATTCCACCTATGGTTTTAATCTCTCTGAATTATTCACACACCCGACGGACTTGAATTTACACATCTCCTGATGCGCGTGCCACATCTGGAGTATTTTCTTGTTCGAGTTCTATCCTCTTTAAATTTTAAATTTTGTCATAATTTTATATAACTATATGCTTACTTTATGACTTTACTGCATTCTACCCACACATTTCGCAATAATAATTCATCGAAAACACTCTTTCGAAGTCTTCTATATGGCTATGCGTGGTGCATTTCGTGAATTACAGTTCAGATGCACTTTGCTCATAAAAGCTTACTGTCTTTTCTACCTACTTCACTATAATCCAAAATTAAATTTTAAAGAAATAGCTTCAATAGCACTTCCTTGTCCATACAAAGAGGATACAGGAAGAAAAATTGATAATCAAATATATGCCTCAATATATGCTTAACTTTTCTATGATTTATATTTACTTTGATTTTTGCATTAGAAACGTAGACTTTTTTCTCCTTTCCCCCAGAACTCAGATGGACTTCTAATATAAATTGTTTATTCTGTTTCTACATATTAAAATGAAAATATCTTAAATATTTCACATTTTTTACCTGTTACCCTAAAATTAACTTGGTAATGCAGTTAACCCAAATTATTTTTGGTTTAATACTGAGTCCATTTAATATATATTCAGAATTATATTCAGTGCTCGGATATGACCAATTGGTCGAGAGCACAATTAACGGGAAGACCTCTGAGTGCCGAAGGGTCATCGTGTTGTCCAACACAAGGCTGCAAGTGACGAGGACGACGGGAAAGTGTTCCCTTCCCTCCAAGGGGCAGTGCTCTGGATGCGATGGTTCCCACGGGACTTGATCCCGTAAAAAGGAGGAGGGGTGATCGAGGAGGAGAATGCCGGGAATGGAGGTGCAGGTCGATGTATCGATTGTGCTTCTCATATGTGCACGTGGGAGCAACCGAGTGCCTCGCAAAGGAAACATGTGTTTTATAAAATATTTTCCTGAAAACTGCCCGAACAAATATGAGATTAAATGTAACTGCGATCTACAAACATGTATCCTTCAAAAATGGGCTAACCTGATTTATTATATAAAACGTTTCATCATGCAACCGTAGAAGCTTGAAACCTTATTCATAAATATTACATTATAGTCTCTAAGAACACGATCTGTGAACAACATAGATCAAAGATAAAATGACAGTGAAATATCAAATTTGCATTTAAGTTTAGCAGCTTGCAAGCATGCCAAAGCTTTATAAGTTTTAAACAATTTTTATTACCATAAAATGCTTCTAATTATCTTGATTAAATTGCCATTCAAATAAAATATTTTCCTGACAACCGATACGTATCTCTTGAATTTTCTAGGAATTTCGAAACGAAGTCCTCTTCATTCTCAGTAGCTTTTGCATAATTGATAATCATAACAGAGACAAAATATTAAAGGACACAACGTATGCCAAGTTTTTGTGGTTTTAGCAATTTCTAAGGTAATTCTTGATATTTGAATTGTCAAATACTTTCTTGTATTAGGAAGTGTTTTTCTAGTCCTGGTCATGCAAGGAAAGTCGGAATTTCAAAGCCATCACATATCCCTAAAAGACTGTACTCCTCTATTTGCTCAAACTATATTTTATAAAATTATTTCTGCAGACATTTAACTTGATAAGCACTTGCTAAGAATAAGCACTATTGGATGGTTGCTATTCAAGCCTAGAACGAGAATTACTAATGTAATTTTGGTAAAGCTTTTCGTTTTATTACCTTATTCTTTGTATTTAGTTTCAGACGTTTTGCTCCAATATTCTCCAGTAAAACAATTTTCTGTAGTACAGCTTATGTTTATGATAACTACGTTTGAGGTTTTTTTTGGTGTGTTGTTGGAGGGTAGATAATAGAGGGAGGCACCTTGTGCATTTTGACCTATATAGATTTACTTTAGGTAACACCCTCTAGGAGGAAGGGGTGAAGTGAGAGAACAGCAGAAGGCCACAGGATCACAGGCAGGCAAGAGAGACGCGTGGAGGTCACCAACAGGTGCTGAAAATTCTTCATCCCGGCGCAAGAACGCCGCTCAGCGCAGAGAAAAGTAATTTACAATGCGCAAGAATTCGCACCATCTGCCCGGCACACCATACACTACGAATCTGAAAACTCACCAGAAAATGATAATTAAATGAAATGAAGGGAAGTGGTTGAAAGAAAATAATTGTATGAAAGTTAAATACCCCATCATTCGCCTAAATAACTACCAAAAAGGAGCGACCTCGCAAATGAAGTCCGCACATTATCGCGAAACATCTTGCGATGGATATAAGCATTAGCCGTTGATAATATAAATCTAAGTGTCGTTTGGGACTTATGTGCCAATATCATAGGGTTCTGAAAACGTTCTACCTGGCTTATCAAAATCAAAGTAACCAGTGCCGGACGGGTCGGGCTCGTAGCAAATATCGGATTGCTTCACTCTAATAAGCAGGGTCCGAAATTGTATTGTGTGTGGGAAGAATAAGTGACGTGAAGCCACCTGTTTAGCGTACACAACTGTACAATGTGTGTTTATTGTATTGCGTTTTGTTCGATTTCAGTCATATTTGGACTGAAGGCTTAAATTGACAGAGGAACGACAAAGTGTTTCTGTTCCTATCGAATCCATAAATTGTTTAACATATTGAATCTATATTAGACAAGGTAAGCTCAAGGTAGCCAGCAGTTCTAGCTAGAGAAAGACAAAGTAAGACGATTTATGAGAAGTCTGGCAAAGTCACTTAGCACTACAGCATATTATTATAAGATAATTGATTTTTCTGCTCGCCCTCCAGACTTAATCATGAGCAGACTTAATCAATTGGTTTATTATGAGCATTAAGTGCTTAAATTTATGCAAAAAAAATCCTTACATAACCGACGAATTTAAAGACAGTATTATTCGATGTCCATCTTCCAATATTTCAGCTCCAGAAATTCTAATGACCAACCAAATGTTTAAAGTGAGAGACATAATTCATAATTTTATGAGCAGTTGACATTTTGCATATTAAAGATTACTCATTCAGATTTTGTA
Organism: Mantis religiosa; assembly: GCA_030765055.1. NCBI lineage: Eukaryota > Metazoa > Arthropoda > Insecta > Mantodea > Mantidae > Mantis > Mantis religiosa. Next base: position 125,065,754 of record CM060952.1, on the reverse strand, counting down.
TGGAACTCTCTGGAACGTTTTTGGGCTGACATCTCAGCCATTTACAACGAAAGGTTCTGCAACAACTTTCGTTCTGCAACTATGGTTCTGCAAATTTATTCAACGGAAATTGAGGTATTCTAAAGGTGTCAGACTTATGTATAAAGAGGTAGAAGGGCATCTTTCTTTTCACCTTTACAGCAAAAGGCAGCATATTAATTTTGTTAGGCTAATTTAGCCTTAAGTTCCTACTATCCCAAGGGATTTATATAGGTATATGTGATCTGGGAGCAGCAGGTTTTCAGTCCCGCCATTTAAGAGAAACCCGTCACTGTTAGTATTTTCGATGGACTTCCTTACATCACTGTTTACTGCTTTTCCGTCTGGTATTTTAAAAGCAAATTGAATAAACCTAATTTTCAATGTAGTTTTGTACCTAGTGCCAAAATACTAAGCTTCTATTAAATGTTGATTTACATGAATAGGTAACTAAAACTGCAATTTACCATTTATTATTTGGCCTCTCATTCAATGAAAGGACCAGCAGCTACAATTTGTAATGTCCTGGACTGTAACCAGAAAGGAGGACAGCCCTGGACTTCCCTGATTGAATCAATCTGCTTCAACCTGATGTTCTGCAATTTGCAGTAAGAACAAATTGCCTTGTGTTCGGGAATTCCAACCTAGCAATAGTCCCCTTAATAAACTGAACGTTGTGTTGTGGAACGCGTTAGTTTCCATCAGGACATGATTGAATGACAGCTGTAACGAGGCGCATGGCAACGGTGATTGTTTCCAATTGGCGTGAACTCAAAGGCCTTGTTGGAAGCCAATAACGGTAATGGCACATGCTGCATAATCTCAAAGGATACATCTTGTGTGACCTGGCTATGTGTATTATCTCCGAAGGTCATGTTGTGATGCGTCTTTGTTCATGAAGCGCGTTACTAAGATACCACAACTACAGTGCTGCCAATTATCCATTCAGAGGGAAAGCATGTATTCCATTGTTTGTGCTAAGGAATGCTCCTGAATGAAGCTAGCACATAACGATATTTTTAGGTATGCACAAAGCCTGAGCTGGATTCCAGTTGGAATAACTACTTTCTTTCTCTTAATATCAATGTTTCTACATTTTTTTGGGCAATTTTAACCAACTCTATCTGAGAAAATTACTTGTTTGATATTCTTAACTTATCAGTTTCCAACTGGACATAGCAATAGACTGTAATGTAAATTTCACGTGTAAAATGTATTAGCTTAGGGATGAAATATTACTCAAAATAGGGTTTTATTGGCTTAATGAAACAAAATTTAAGGTTTTATGAACAAAAGAACTCGTTCTGGACTTTAAACAATTATCTTGAACTATATACATATAACTTATTAAACACCGTTATAATATTTTGCTTTGTCACCATAACTGATATAAAAATACTCAAACCTCCCTGCCACTTTCAATTTAAACAAAACTCCCGAAATTATTTTCTTCTAAATTTCCGATACTTAAGCTTCACAGTGGTGAAAATTTCAGAAACATTGCATAAAGATGACACTACTACGAGTACTTTTAACTACTAAAAGGTTTTCAACTACTCAGTACAGAATGCCTATCTGAATATCTAACCATGGAACAAAATACTTCGACACAGATACTTATATATTGGCATTATGCTACCTATTCGAATAGATAACTCAAAAAACGAAAACACATAGGAAATATGGGTGTGAAAATAATGAAATGTTACAAATATGTGTCTATATACAGGATTTAACAAGTAGGTATTAAAAAATTTGAGTAAACATCTTTTGCGGTTAGAAGAAAAAAGTGTTACATAAACATAGGTCCAGGAATTATTTGTTTTCTTTTTGGAACATATTTTCAACAGCCTAACCCCATACAACAACACTCAATGACAGAACGGAGGGAAAACAGGAAATCAAAGTACATGTTCAAAATATCTTCCATTAGCTCGATACATCAGTCAACCGCATGGACTGCTTAATGCGCTGAGTTAGAAGAATTTCATATTTTCTGGCAGCCTTCTACAATATGAGCACTAGAGTCTGTACTTCTGGAACTGGAGTTTCATAAAACAAGATTTCAAATTTCCCCACAAATAAAAATCGATTGGGTTTAAAACATGAGGTCATGGAGGCCATGGAATTGGCCCACCTCTTCCTATCCATCTACAAGGAAACCTGCTATTCAGAAATCGACGGAGAGAAAACCAGAAATAAGGAGGAATTCCATTGTGCATGAACTGAGTACCGGTCCTAACTAGCGGACTGCGTAATCTACTGTAGTACAATGACAACAGTTATTAAATGTATCATCTCAATCCAATTTAACACGATGTAAACGCGAATGTTTACTATGGTACAATTAAACCGCTGTTCTGTCGTGGAGCTATGGCCACAGGACAGCTACGTATTGCACATCTCACCGTGTAAGCAGAGTTGTACAAAAGGAGCTATACCATGGAAATAATTTCCGGACCTACGTGCATATAACATTTCTTTTCCTCTACATACGAGAAATGATTTCCCAAAATTTTGTCATATCTTTTTCTTAAACCCTGTATATTGGAAAGAGTAGTATTTTTTATTTTGAGTATCAAACAATTTTTGTTTAATGTCCATAGACGCCATAAATAACTCAAATAATCCTGCTTTCAGTTCTCACTGTTGCCATTCCCGCTATTAATACATAACAAGAATCCAAACCTTTAGAATAAGATTCGGCTATAATATATAAATGAATGTGTAGTGTTTAACGCCCGCTTTGATTACATGCGGCACCACAGGCGGTGACACTGATGATACATGAGATGAAGATGGAGCACTCGTAGAAAGAGATGGTAGGGGAAACCGGAGATCTCGGAGAAAACCTTCCCCAGCGCCGTGTTGTCCACAAAATTCACACTTTGTGGTCATCTGGGATCGAACTCGGGCCACCTTTGTGAGATTAAAGGGATTTAACCACTCGGCCACGGCGCGGCCACGTTGTGCTCCATTTAGTAGCTTATATATATATATTAATTTATCCTTATTCAGTATCAGCTTATAATAAATAAGGAGTTGTTGTATTTAACGTACCTAATTTTCACGATAATTGTGTGTTTTGAGTCCACCGAAACCATTTGTGCATCTGTACGTAGATGTGAAATAAAGAACGATAAGTCGAGTAAATGCTATACTTTGTACTATAAATTTAAAGAAGATTTGTAATCTGTCCCAGATGCAGCGTTCTTTGACGACATTTGAAGAAGATTTAAGAAGTTTTAATTTAGGTTCCTGAAATTTGGTTTTAGTTACTTTAACAGATGAATTCCCACCCTTAACGGATTACTCTTATCCCAAGACGTCGTCTCGGACAGATGTCTTTCTCCTGCTCAAGAAATGATTTACAATACAAAATAAATTACTGGATTTCTTTTTAAATATATTGATTTTAATTCTTGATTAAATTGACACGAAACATTATAACATAAATAAACTTGTAATTTTTACAATTTATTCATTCTCTAAGCGTCTCTTTTTCTACGACGATCAAGCTAAAGCTTTTACGTCCATCCTCTACCAAGGTCAAACTTAAAGTCCACGCCTCCTTGTATGAAGGTAATTGATTTTCTTCACCATAGCAGCCATGCGTTTCCTTATGGCTACGTCATTCCTAGCAACATATAGAAACTTATTTATTTTCAAAATTTCACTTTTTAAAGTTCATTTAAACACTATAATACTTCGAACATTCTTTAAATTAATTTAGATTTATATATCATAAACAAATAATACTGATTTTCTCCTTCGGGGCTGAATTCAAAACAACTGCTACAAATTCGTATTTAAGTTCTAAACTTACGATCAATCCATACAAAACTGTTTAAAGCAATCGTCCTATCCTAAACTATTCTGTAAGTGAAGAAGATTTTGCTATTTTGAATTTTATAAAAATATATAGATTAAAAATATATATATTATAGATTTACTACAAGATAACAGCATAAGAGATAATATTAAAAATGGATAAGGAAGTTTTAGGGACAAGGAAAAGTAATAAAAGGAAAAAAGGAATGAAGTATTGGAATGAAGAAGTAGAAATGGTAATAAAAGAGAAAAAAAGCAGCATACTTAAAATATCTACAAACACCCAGTCAAGAAAATAGAACTATAAATTGAAGAGAAACGCTGCCAAAACTAAAATAAGAGAAAACAATCAGGAATCATGGAACAGATTTATAGCAACAATAGAACATGACCTCTATGGGAGACAAAGTATAGCTTGGAAAAAAATGAAACATTTAAAGACAACAGAAAGAGATATGGCGAAACTTTCATGCATCTCACAAGAATGGATAAAATACTATACCGAATTGCTATATAATAAAAATATAGCAAAAGTATTAGACAAAGAAAATGAAGAAAGGACAATAGATATGATAACATTTGAATAAATGCAGGAGGCCATAAAAATATGAAAAATAGAAAATCGCCAGGTATAGACAATATCCCCATAGAAGTATATAAATATGGAGGATTAGTATTACAGTTCCGCATAATAAATTTACTAAATATATGTTAGAGAATAAAGAAGATCCCAAAAGAATGGGAAGTAGCTAAAGTTATATCTATCTTTAAAAAAGGGCAAAGAAATGAATGCAAAATTATAGAGGTATACACCTTTTAAATACAATATATAAAATATATACTCGAATTATAACAACGAGGGTGAAAGTAATAGCTAAAACACATATTAGTGAAGAACAACATGGATTTAGAACAGGCAGAGCATGCATAGATAATGTCTTTACAATAAAACAAATATTAGAAAAACGAAGAGAATTTAATCTTGAAACCCATCTAGCATTAATAGATCTAGAAAAAGCGTTTGACAAAGTTAACCGGTTATTGTTATGGAATATCATATGCAAAAAGGGATACCCACTACACTTAGTTAAAATTATTCAACGTTTATACAGAAATACGAAATTGGTAATGGAAATGGAAGGAGAAATAACAAATGAATTTGAAATAAACAAAGGATTGAAACAAGGATATAGTCTATCTCCAGTTATTTTTAATATATATAGATGAAGTTATAATAGAATGGAAAAAGTAGTGCATGACGGAATTAGATTAGGACAAGGAAGAGCAATAAACCCTCTTCTATTTGCAGATGATATAGTTTTAATCTTTGACAATGAAGATAGACTTCAGAAAGGAATACATCAACCAAACAAAATTTGTAAAAAAAAAATATGATATGACAATCTCAAAGACAAAAACAAAAGTAATGGCATTCCAGGGAAAATATAATAGAACAAGTATCCCACTTTCAATACCTTGGCTGTGATATGACCTATGCATCGGAAAATCAAGATATAAGGAATAAAATACAAAAATTCCGAGCAGTTTGTGGAACAATTAATATAACCCTCAGGAATAAAGCAAGGAAAGAAACTCAAATAAGAAATCCAAAGATATAGAAACAAATGGGTCGAACACCTTAATCACATGCCAAGAGAAAGAATACCAAAACAAGAATTCAATTATAAACCGAGAGGACGAAGATCAATAGGACGCCCCCTAAAGAGATGGCTTCAGTAAATGTGAGACCGGAACAGGCTTAAGCCTAATCCGTGAAGGAAGAAGAAGATCAAAATATTCTGAAATAATTTGATTGAAATTGCAAATATTTATATATTTTTAAAATATGTGTTGAATTTATTGGGAGTAGCTTCAGAAAGAATATTTATAAATAAATAATAATAAATAACCCATGGCGAGACAGCCCTTAGAGGGCCAAGGCCTACCAACCCGACTGCCGGCATTACGCCCACTTACGAACGGCAGAGGTGGACGATCATCCAACCGATACGAGGAGGAGATGTGGTCATCATCTCGGCATCCCCCATTCGGAATGTTGGTTTTCGTGACCAGGGCCACTTACCTAGTGTAAGCTCCTCACTTTCCTCACCACGCTGAGTGGGAACCGTCCTATACCCGGGACCTTAAATCCGCACCCCACGGGTGGGATCGAACCCGGGCCGCTTTCCTAGGCCAGGGACCAAGGCATGCTGCCTTAGCCCGCTACGCCACGGTGCAGGACAAAAGAAATGTCTATTCTAAATTAATTTTACGTATATAATTTTGAATGACTGATAAACAAGTAGACTGATAAAACTTATTTCATGAAAATGCAACTCATTGTGAAATAAATGATTTGTGTAATCCAATATTTCCATAAATTCATTTTTATTTCTTTGTAACCACCAAAATTTATATTATTTTAATACATTTTCACCATTCAGTTATTTTCCTGATGTCATGGAAAAAAAATACGGATTTTCAGTTAGAATAAGTCTTCAGCTTTTTACAAAATATGCGTTAAGTACTGTACACTACCTCACGAATGTCCATCACAATTAAAGTTTGTTGGAACTTAGTTTCCGAACAGAATCAGATCTGTACATCATTTTTGTCCAGTGCTGTACACTACGTCACGAAGATCCATTACAATGCACGTCTGTTAGCACTTACTCTTGTTAGCAATATGAAGGTTGTTCTTCCCTGTCCATTTCTCATATTCACGACTGTTTGTGTCAGTTATGGGACCGTATAAGCTGTACAAGAAGGGCCCACGACTTGGAATGGCGCCCTCATATTTCTTATAATGTTATTACCCTCCCCTGTGTCTCCACGTATAATATTTATCTGCCGTAATGTTGGTACGCCTTCCTCTCCCCTCTAAGTGGCTTGATGTCGCTCGCATTTCCAAAACTTCCCCACCCCGCCCTCCTCAAAGTGGCGTCTATTAACTGCACTCCTGACATCGCCTCGACAAGAAATGAAATAAATAGGATTTATGGGCATAATGTATGTCACTCATTGTAAAAAGAATGTTGTTTGTGTAGGCCATATTTCAAGAAACGCATTTTTAACCATTCGTTTCATTTTATATTAAAAGAGCTACAAGCATCTCCAGAAAAGGGCACCAAGGTTCACTAAATTTTCTCCCTTTTTGAATGCCCCAATCGCATTCCTGCAAAACTTCACTTCCACAGGAAGGTTTCGATTCAAACACAACATTTGTATGCAGACGTTGTACAATGCTGACAATCTCAATAATTAACACAAAAAAGTCCTTCTGGACAGTGCAGTTAAACTGAACTATGAGTTTATGCTTTGCCTGTTTATTTTTCAAGCCGAACTTGCCGCTTCATCCTATTTACAAAGCTAGGATTTCCAAGAATCAGTGAATCAACACATATCTAAATCATATCCTTCTTGTTCAGCAGATTTAACAGTGCTATAAGCATTTTAACAACGTAGTACATTTTAAGATAATGTAAAATTCACTTAGGTTTCATTTTTGTTATCATTCTTGAACAAAAGAACTTCAAGTGATTGCACATTAACAGCATATCAGTAATGCGGTAAAAGGGACCTAAACCGTACTCAAAAGGGACAGATAGCACTCGCACTGCTGATGCTACACGCTGACATAACATTACGTTTAATATGGCGCATTTTTAAGTAAGCTTGATAACAAATGTGGTCATCACTTTGTTGCTTTTTATCTCCCGTTTTCCCCCTTCACTACCAAACAGGATGGTAGTGCAGCTCGTGGTTGGTCTAATAAAGCATACGAAACAAAAAAAGGTAAATGCCGCAGTTTACCCATAAATTCTGCTCAGATCACTGAATTATAAGATTTTAAGTGTAGAAATATATGTAGTTTATTTAACCCTCTTGCTGCCGCGCGTCGATTAGATCGATGGTGCCCGCGAGGTGTTTAAGAGCCAACCTCAAATATGTAGGCAGCGGTGAAAAGTGCCAGCTTACGTAATGTTAGCTAATGGGGGGGGGGACCTCATCACAAATATAATTTTAAATCACAATTAAAAAGTTAAAAAGTTAATTGTTTCCAATTAATTTCTGTTGAATACTCTATTAACCAACAGGATCACCAGGTAGCAAATGCATATCCAGCGCATGTTTAATTACAACAAGGAGTATTAATTTTGTCATAATTTGATATGTGATCTCACATATTTCTTTTGAAATAACGTGGATGATATTTAGCACTATAAAAATGTACTCATTTAAAAATAAAATAAATATAAACACATCTTAATAACTGTGTTATGTTACATAAAAGATACGCAAAATTTATTTCACCAGTATCAATGATTTTAGAGTGGTTTTCATCAAGAATATGTATACTCTTAGTCTATGGTCACTGTTTCCAAACGCTAGCTATTACACTATACCGCGAATCTAAGAATTATCTTGACATATATCAAAATAAAAATAATTATAACAATCACGCATGTGTTCAGAAATTAAAGTGTAAAGCATTAATTAAAATGATAAACTTTTCTTAGGAAAGTTAAGCATTTCTAGCCGCTTTCCTCACTGTCCGATTATTTGTATGAATATCACAATGGTCCTAATATGAAATAACTTTGTCGCCATATTTCCCTATCAATAATAAATAAATATATAAAAATAAATGAACAAATAAATGAATGAATAAATAAATAAAATAATTGTATTTTTGCTGCAATGTTTCACATTAGGAACAATGTTGGCCTGAGTAGTTAGACCGCTTGTCTGTCACCCATGGCGGCGCTGGTTCGATCACAAGCAACCGAAAAGTGAGACAACATGGCGCTGAGGTGGGTTTCCTCCTCGTCCTCCGGTTTCCCCCGCCAGCATTCCAACGATTGCTCCATCATCTTTCCTATCACCTATCTTTCCTATCTCGTACTTTCACTTCCGGCGTTTATTCACTTCCGGAATCTCTCTGATCAGGAAACCTATGATTCTCAACCGTTGCCTCGAGTTTGCGCGGTTCAGGGGCCCTATTTTCCACTTAAGGAAATACTGGAATTCATTAATCTATTGAGGAAGAATGTTGGATTCTTTACAACCTTTGGTATAAATGATTGGTATAATAGTTACAAAACTGTATATGCTTATTTGCCAATGGCTAATACCTCAGGAAGAGGAAATTTATTGAATGTAATAAAGTTTTCTTGAAACTTTTACATTTTCGGTTTTAAATAGAAATAATTATCAAGTTGTTAAACATTCAGCCTTAATAATACAAGCCTTTATTGAACACCTATAAAGGAATACACATATATGCAAAACTTAAAGAAATTCATGGAAAACTTTAGTGTTTGGAGTACTTTGAGTATACAAAAAATTTAAAAAATTGGACACGGAGAAATATCTAGTTAGAAAGTCTCAATATAAGCAAAGACGCTTCGTTTTGTTTTAATACCCGTCTGTACTACGTGAAAACCGCTCAAGTATTTAATTTTCTTAATATTTTAATTTTGCCAGTTTTAACTAAATCCTTGCAATTTTTTCTTTTCTTTGCTTTTTTGTGCTGAATGAACTTTGGGTACCATGTTTTACCCTTCGCCGAACTCTAATACTACTGATTTTCTTGCTAATAGAGCTTAAGGCTTACTTGTCTACTGCAGATTCTCCCTTATATTAGAGTAAATTTATAACCCATATTAAATTCACTAACAGCCACTCCAATTTCCAACCCCAATGGTTTCATTAAATGTTGCCTCCAAAAGCTCAAATCCGTAACTCACAGCTAAGCTATTAAATATCTTACTTCAAGTTTCTCTGTAAGTAAACATATAATCTGGGCTTAGTGCCTCTACATTAATTTTATTTTCGTCGTCATTGCATAAGATCCTTAACTTTCTGCCAATTGGATAAGCTTTAAAAATAACTATTGCAGGTACTGTGATCGTTTGAGATTTTTGAAAGTTTCACCTAACCTTTATCTTTTCGCTTGTTGTAAGAGTTATCTTTGTTTGTCTATTCTTATCTGGACTGCTTATTATGATTACAATTTTATGTAGAACTAAAGACAAGAGTTTTAAAATTTTAACCTCAAGTAGCTCAATTTTTATAAATATTGAAATGACCACCTGTTTAATTGCACCAAAATAAACGAGGTATGGATTATTATTTATTACTCGACAGAGCGTTGAGGCGTATTGTCCTTCAGGTGACCAGCGCTGAGTTTGTTCCTTATCGGGTCTTATCTGGTGGATTAGAGGAGTGAAATATTAGTAAGTTGACGTACGTACAGTAAGTTACGAAACACAAATAGAGCGATTGGAAGCTGCGTGTGTCTATGTGATATGTTTTCTCGCGCCTGCCGACGAGTGACATATTGCTGTCCAGAAGACATGATTATATCTGAACTGGACTCGCTTTGCATGTGCGATAAGCTGAGGTAGACATCTCTGTGTTGCGAATTTTTTTTGATACGCCTTCTTGCTTTGCCATGCAGTACTGTTGCAGCAAGAGAGCAAAATACATAATTTTAAGTGAAGCTTTGTTCCATTTATATCACGCCTTTATCTGCAATGGTCATAACGTCGGCCACTCTCCTTTGAAACATAACGAAGGTGTAACTCGTATTCGTTGGATTTTAATCATTAGATCACACACTCTCATTCATACTTCCAGACTAAGAGGAATATGGGGAATCATCTTGGTTAGAGAAAAATCCCCAGCTCCAACCAGGAATCGAGCCCGGGACCACTAACGCGGCAGGCAGGTGCTTTACCGAAGGAGCTACAGTGCCAGCCAGTGAAGATTTATTTCTACTCTAAACTATACTTAAGCTGCATTCCATGAGTCATATGTCTATGGAAACCAACATATTTATAATCATATTCATATTCACAGATTAAAACTAAAACTCATGGTCGTAAACCAAGGAAACCGGGAGATTTTAGCGTTCAGTAGCTTTCACAAGACATACGAAAGAAGTCTCTGCACTTTATTACAAAGTATTCAAATCTAACCGCGTGGTTTAAACTTGAAAATTCCACAAATTTTGTTGAAATGAGATAACGAAGTCCATTAAGTAAACCCACCCTCCTGCATATAGGTATGTAAATCGTGACGTAGCAGTTCTTTAAGTTGTGCTAGGGCGTAACGGATGGCAGATTCTGAAACTACCATGGTTCAATGTCATTTCAGGACAAAAAGTATTATTGTTGTTTTTGGCTGTTTTTCACCAATGTTCCTCATTAGAACCGTTTTTATCACAATGCTAATTTCTAAAGTAAAGGTTAGATTGAGAGATAAATGAAATTGATGGATTTTATTGCAGTGTGTTATACTGTACAAAAAGTAACGTGTAAACTTAATATTAAATTATTTGAGCTGTTGGTTTACTTCCTTGCATGATTTCTTGTTTTATAAACCAGAGTAATGACAAATAAAAATTCATAAAATTGCTTATTTGTTAAGGAAATAACAAATAATTTAAATAATTTATCAGAGTATATTACAATGACTTATGTTTTCTTCTTCTTAAATTTGTAAGGTTTTTTTTATTTTTTTATTTTGTAATTTACGTCCTCCAACGTTAATTCATATCGTACGATGAATGCAATAGGTGAATTGACGCTCGAATGAGCCCAGGGTTCATGGAGCTTAGAGTTACCCAGCATTCATCTTTCAGGACAAGGGAAAACACCAGAAAAACCCTTATCCAGGTAACTCATCTGACCGAGACTCCAACTCGGGACCTCTTGAACGTGAGGCAGATATGCTACCATCTACGCTACCGAGGTGGGCTAAGATTTAATTAGAAATGTTAATTTTTATATTACGCAGTATTTTATATTTGAACTATGTATATAACTTTTGTTCGCGATTATGTACTAATTGTTATTTAGGATTATGTATTCAATAAACACATGTGAAACATCAACGTACAATTTTCTTAAGAAATCGATGATTTCCATATCACGTCTTAGAAAATTCTTAAAAAAGAGATATATATTTTTCTATCCATGTTACCCGAGATAAAAGTCTTTATAAGATAGTATAGCATTCAAAGTCCTACTAGAAGTCGCACCAAAGTTTAAAAGTCCCACTGTTATATGGTGACTCAGAAATGTTATTCTTTATTCACATCTCGACAAACAAAAGAATGACACGCCGTCTTTAAGACATACATTGTAAAGTACTGAAAAATTTAAAGCAATAACAAGAAATATTATATTTCCTGGCGGTATGAATTTTCGAGGTTCTGGCGGGCTTCAAGCCAGGTGTATCTGAGAGAACCTCGAATATCTACTTTCCTTCAATCGGAATTGAAGTTGAAAAAATAAAAGTGAATAGTCTATCAGTTATTTTATTTTAAAAGATAGGTATATAACGTTTAGCACTGCATATTCTTATTACCAATCTCAAAATTTTGCCATTTTTATTGCTTGCGTTGGTAAGAGGTATGTGACCACCACATAAAGTTCATGACAACCGGAAATATGCATTATAGGGTTATCTTAATAACAACAATAATTATATATCAAATGCGCCACATTTACGAATTCATAGTAAGCTTCTCAAAAGCAATGTGGGAACGAAAACATTATTGGGACAACTGGAGAACATTATTGTAATGTGCTATTTTTTTTTTCAAAACAACAAAATGATTTTGAATGTAACAACTAAGTTCTATACAGTGATATAGGAATAGAAAGGATATTTAATATTATAAACCTTTTATAAATTCATTTTATTTCCATAAATCTGATTATCTATGAGGGAATAGGTATATCTTATTGATAAATATGTACAATTTCAAAATATTCTCACTTACTCCTTAAAATGCACTTTGAAGTGTGGACTGCTGTTACTTGATTTATTTTTCTGTTTGTTTACAATAATATATATAAACCTACTTTTAGGAAGGCTTGTTAGTCTAATATGAGGTATATAGTACAATCCGTGCTTGCAGATTATATGATGGCCGGAAGACAAAAGCATCAGTTTTTATAAGAGTATAAGATCTGAAATAGTTTTTCTCCAGCAGAATGTACTTATACTGAACTATCTTTGATTACTAAATAATTATGTTACACAGATTGTTCTTTTACTGAAGAAATTTGAAAAAACCATGGTAAACTTAAGCTACGAAGTCCCGAGACAAAATAATTTAAGAAAGCATCAGTCACAAATAGTTTACAAATCTAAAATAAAAATTTCTTCTCTACTTTTTAGAGTGGATACTCATTTATTATACACGGAAAATCGCATTACATGGTAGGTTTACGATACAAAGCAGCCAAGCTGGAAACGCCATATAGTTCTGGTTTTGACCAGTTACTCTGAAGCGCTAATCTCGTCATAAACGTGTTCCAAGCCAGGACCACGAAAAATCGGAAAACTTTAGGGATAGTCCTATTGATCTGAAAGAGTAAGAAAGGGAGCTTTTCCCGAGGGCAGAGGGCGATTTTCCCAAACCGCTGACTGTGGCAGTTGTATGGAAGTGACCAAACTCGATCACGTAGAGAAGGTGGGGGAACCGTTATCGGAGAGGCGATATTTCAAAAAGTCCATCGACCGACCGACTAGAGCGCATCAGGTAGCCTATTGAGTACGGAACAAAAGATTTCTCCGTTAAATTCTGTTGGAGTAAGATGGCTACAGTCCCGCTCAAACGGTTTCTCTTTATATAAGTTGCAACCAACAATAAAGACTGCAAATTAACCTCAAATCCTATTTCAACATATTTATTTTACCCTGCAGTTTAATTCTAGGTTATACTATCTTATAGCATTCTTGCACTTTTCTACTCATTCTTTTCCTTTCTCAGTTTCTGTTTTCTATATATCTGTCTTTTTCTGTGTACGTATTCTCCGATATACTTGCTCCTTCTAAATATTTCCTCGGGAACTCGGGAACCGTTATCATCACTGCTTGTCGTGTCTCTTCAGCCTCTTCTCTTCCACATTTTTCGTCTTTCTCTTTCCTTATATGTCTTTGTTGTATGTATCTTTGGTCTTCTGCCTTTCCTTCATCGTCTACTTCTGCTTTTACACCTCATTTTCTTTCCTTTCCTCTCTTTCCTCCCTCTCTCTCTCTCTCTCTCTCTCTCTCTCTCTCTCTCTCTCTCTCTCTCTCTCTCTCTCTCTCTCTCTCTCTCTCTCTCTCTCTCTCTCTCTCTCTCTCTCTCACACACACACACACACACACACACACACACACACACACACACACACACACACACACACACACACACACTGTTTCCAATTATTGCTTTTCTCTTTTTTGGTGCTTTGTTTCTCACTTTTTCCCTAGCTGTTCTGGTCTTATATGGTATGTATTTTAACAATGCTGCATAACAGCTTGCCTAAAATATTTGCTCAACAATATGTTCATTTCTTTTAGTGAATGGAATCATAAATTTAGCAAATGGATTAAAGCAATTTCACTTGTTTACAAAGCATACAATTAGACGCCGGGGACTATTACCTAAAAAGTGAGAAAGGGGAAAAGCTGACTATAGCCCAGTACACCATGTTGGTAGGTGAAGGAAGCTATAGTGATGCGAGAGAGAGAGAGAGAGAGAGAGAGAGAGAGAGAGAGAGAGAGAGAGAGAGAGAGAGAGAGAGAGAGAGAGAGAGAGAGAGAGAGAAGAGGGGGCTGCATTGTCTTTTTTATTCTCACTCGCTTGCAGTTGAAGGTTATGTTGCTTAGATCAATGCTGCTGCGCAACCTGCACTTTGTCTACCTGAGGGCTCCCGAATCCGGCATAACGCAACAATATTCTGGATTGCACAAAAAATGTAAAATATGGCCTAAGAACTGATTCAAACGTTTCTCTGTTTGGGCTCCTAAGTCATTTATTTACTACGAATAGCGCGTTTTTGTGTTTGAAAACCTGAAGTGTCAAATTCAAATATATACCTTCTTTAAACAACATGTTACTTTTAGTGATCAAACTGCAAATCATCACCTCATACTGGCAGTTTACAGCATTACTATTTATATAGAAACTGCGTATATATTTTACGTGGGCAAACATTTTCTTGTCTTAATTGTTATACTCTAAACTTGGCTGAGATGAAGAGACCAATTTCATTAATGGTAACTAAATAACTGGTTTCTTTTCTACTGCTAACAAAGAACTCATAATTCACAACCACTCATTTAAATGCACACACTTTTGGAGCTTATGTATAATTCAGGTCTTTTTTTTTTTTAGATATTTTCAAACTTTGGTTACATATTACTCCACCACAATAATAAATGATGTAAATGATTTACTTAATATTTTAATATATGTTTTACAAATAAATTTATTTTAGTTTTACTATGGCAATCAATTCAGTGTTCACACAAGCTGAAGACGGTAATTTTTTTTCTTCAAAATTACAACCATATTATTTAAGCGGCCATCTACAAAATTTACTACTGGAACTTTATTCATTCCTTTATATGTTTCAGAAAAAAAGATGTTAAAACTTACTTTGAAACAATTTATGGGCAAACTATGATAAATATTTTAAATTATAGCCACAAGTAAGAGGCAGTTATTCTTCAACTTCATTCTCTTCACGCTTTTGATTAAAGTTTGACCACCACTTCGTTAGATACACTGCCCAAAAGTGCAAGAAATATGATACTGGAATAAAAGACGCTTGAAATAAATATGGACCATTAGGACACGTACGGTCTACCCACAGCAAGAAGGTAAGTGCGGCCTGAAGAGAGAGGGGCTTGAACTGTTTATCTGCTCTGGTAGTACATCTGTTGAGTGTATGAGAATGCATATGAATCACTCATGCTGCCAGATCTAATGCTCGTTTACAATGCTCGCACAATGATATATATTATGCATGAGTGGATTATGTGACAACATTGATTATTTTAGATGATCCTAGTATCCTTATTATATCCAGAAGACGAGCATAGGCATGCAGTCTGCAAAAGTGATTACGTTACAGAATGCTCTGCCTTGCCTTCTTGTATTGGGTGGACAGTACTCTTGGACATTTAAATGCGGTTACTTGATGGAACTTCTGTAGTTTCCGAGATCACAAGCTACAGTATGCAATTAAAGTTGATACCGAAATTAAGGGATGCAATAAGTAAAGAATCGTAATGGATTTCAAAGAAATAGTGTATATTTGTTACAACACGTGCAGGCAGGTGGCTGAGTCGTGTAACAAAAGACAGTGTTTCTAGCAGGGATTCTCACTGAATGACACTTGACTTCGTTTGAAAAGGTATTCTTCGGACCCTTAACAATGGCATGACCGAGACTAATAATCACAATGGACAAAATAGTCACAAAAGGGAGTTTTGGTGTGAATAAAGGGTTTCAAGAGGTGAAGGTGACACACACCTAGCTGTGTAGGAGTGACAGTCCGTGGCTGCCAGCCCGTTAAGACGGTCATCAGGTTCTGTCTTAGGTGAAGGCAGACCAGAACCGGAGAGAAGATCTGTTGGTTCTTACGTGAATAACGAATTAAGTGTTATCGAGTAATAAGCATTCCATATACGGTAACTCTAAACAGTGATATATTTACAACCCTTAGTCGGCAACTTCGAGTTTGATGTGATGATAAAAACAAGCAGTCATTAAACCAGTTTGAAACTTGCATTCCATTGTCATTAAAATCATCCTTACTCCCAGAGGCCGCGCCGTGGCTCAGTGGTTAGACCGCTTGGCTCTCACCTAGGCGGCTCGGGTTCGATCCCAGGCGACCGTAAAGTGAGATTTGTGTGGGCAACACGGCGCTGGGGCGGGTTTTCTCCGGGATCTCCGGTTTCCCCCGCCATCTCATTCCACCGGTGCTCCATCTTCATCTCATGTATCATCAGTGTCATCGCCTGCAGTGCCGTATGTAGTAAAGCGGGCGTTAAACACTACACATTAAACACTACACATTTCCTTACTCCCATACATATCCACGCATACCCTGAGGATAAAACTGCTCAAAAGTGCTCTGCCCGGTTCTACCCATCCTTTTCGCTTCAAGGTTAAAGATTCAAAGTATATTTTGGACATGAAAACAAATTCCTCAGTTTTTTCTTTTTTTCTTTTTGCTGCTGAAACCCTTAAGAAACAAAATCCTATCCTAATCTGTCCACATACAATACAATTTTATTCTTCTGTAAAAATAGCTTCCCCTGGTATCCTATAGAATGGGTTCCTAAAGCACAGCAAACTCAAAATGAAATCAGAAACTTTGGCAATGGAAAGATAAAACTAGCAATTTTGACACTAGCTTGTAAATGTTAAACAGAGCTAAAAAGCTTCTTAGTAGCGACACAAAGAGACAGAAACTGGGACCAAAGCGACAAAGTCTCAGTCTTCAGGGAAGGGCGAGGTCAAACTGGAAATGTCCTTTACGATTCTGACGTGAAAATAAAGAACCGTGACGCCACCGAACAGCAGGTCGTTAAGCTCGTACCAGGCGAGTGCTTATTGGTGTTTTACGATCACGTGGTCAGATCATTCCCGCTGTCCTCACTCCAGAAGCCCAATTTTTACGGCCCACGTGTAGTGAAATTTTATTTTCCGCAGCCGCCTCTTTTCTCTGCAAGCGTTTTTTATTTAAAACTCTAAACTTTTATTTGTTTTTTATAATATCTCCAGCGAAGCGGCGAAATGAGATAAGGCCAGTCGCTCTGCAGTTATCTGTATTCGGGCTGTTAACTGCTGGCACAGAAGAGGGCGTGTGTCTGATACTGCCAAGCGGTAAAATGTACGCATAACATTGCTTTTCGATGCCTTCCAGAGGACAAGAATCAACAACGTTGTTGCCTTACAGCTTTTTGTACCAATAGATACTTTATATTCATTTTGCGAGGAATTTATTCCTCATACTTATACCTCTTCTTCAGGCTTAAAACTTCTTAAGCAGTTGTCTTCAAGTTGGTTGCACTTACACCATTAGCAAAGAAGGCAACCTTCAGTGGCCATGACTTATGACGACAGGTAAAACAAGCTCCTGTGAGGGATATACGAGGGGAGGTGGAAGAATTTTGGCTTTGACGTCACTATTTAAATCCCAGTTTCCTATGTTTGCTCATCACATACTTATATAATTGGTATAATGCACGAGATTTAACTTGGCACTTTTTGCACTATCCTTGTCTAGCACGGGCGCTGGGTTTCTTTCCTTGAAATGGTCAGTCCATTTTAAAGCCCTGTTGTGTTCCGTAATTACCCGCTGTGGTATGAGTGTAAGCACAAGCAGGCATCAGTGGTGTTGCAAGTAAAGTATGGGTTAACGTGTTGGAAACTTGAAAAATGTTTTTAAAAGTTGAAAATTTTTTGATTATTTTAAACATACTGCTGGGAATAGTGATAGCGTCTGCGTTAGTTCTAGAAGACATGGGAAGAAAGGGAAAATCTGTTTTTAGAAGTTGAAAATTTTGTGATTATTTTAAACATACTGTTGCGAATAGTGGTAGCGTCTGCGTTAGTTCTAGGAGGCGTGGGAAGAAAGGGAAAAGCTATAAGATTGGTAGGGAAATTTAGATTAAAGTTCATACATCTCTTACAGACGAATGCGAGGACCTAAATTGCGGAAAACCAACTCTACCTATGTGGAGCATAATTCAAAGAACTGCTGCAACTTGATGTGGGAATTTCTCTTGGTGTGGTCTTTTGATGTGGTAAGGCAGGATGGTTAAGAATTACGTGTCGGTGAGCAAGAGTACTCTCTCAGGGTCCAGCAGTTATCACCAGCCAATGAAAAGTACTGCTTCAATTTCCTGTGGATTGTTTATTCCTGCAGATCTTACTTGACTGGTTGCTCGGCTTTTCTCACTTGCTCTCACTCTCATTGCGTCGCCTTGTCTCTTTGAGAATATTTAATCCCACCAAGTTTGAAATCTAACTCCATTATTACCTCGCCATCAGATATTAAGCTAACGTGTCTTCTCCCTTTTGTTATAACCAACCGAGTGACGCTGCTCACGTCGCCCTACTCTCGGCTTCCTCCTAGATTTGTTTATCTCCACCCCTTTTCTATTTGTTCTCTGTTTCACGCCTATCACGTGGTTTACGCTATATTTTATTGGGGGAGTTTATTTCTACGGTTTTACCTTATTGGCCATTGCCATTCACCTTCACAACTGGGTATCAGTCACGGGTCCACCCCATAAAGTTCTATGACCCCTTGACATCATAACGGTACCGCATTCTGCCTCTACATATTTTCCTTAAACCTCGTTATTGTCTGAGGCTCCGTGGTGGCACTGGAATTTTGGGCTTCTATTGTCCTATTGTTTACGTCCGCCCGTTCTAGCTTAAGGCAACTTTTTCCTTATATTTATTTCATTTGCACGTTATTCCTATTACAATATTTCTTTTTGACTTTATTTCATATGTCATTTATTCCCAATTGCTTATTAATAATTTATATGGTTTTATCATCTCTTTCTTACATTCTTCTATCGGAAACCTGTGGTTTCCGCTTTAAACTACAGGTGTTTCATCTCTTACTGTAAAAAGAATACTTAAAGAACAAACTGAGGTGCAAATAAGTTGTAATTTTATAGAGACTCCTAGTAAAAGAACTTCCGAATGCAAACCCCCCAAAAATAGCAATAGACCCTTTCTGTGCCGCTGCAATAAGAAAATCTATTTATTCACTCTATCGGACTTATTTTCTGCTCAGCTTGGATGACATGAATAAAGTTCTAAAAGAAAAAATAATTATTCAACGGGAAAAGAAGCATCATCCGCCAATGATTTGTCTGCCCTGCCTGGCTGCCCATGAAAGAGGGGCGGGTTAGAAAGAAATGGCGAGTACGTATTTCTTTCTCTTTCTACAAATCAGGGGCCAAGTTAAATCTCGTGCGTTATAGACAGCTCTATTCTGTCAACACAATCCCAATTGCAAGAGTGTAGGAGGCTCTTCAGATTTCCAGAGGTACCTCTTATTCTCTCTACATCTTACTTATTATCGGTATATTGGATAGTTTCTTATCTCATGTTGAAACCATGTAAGCAAGAACAATAACTAAGTGGTAAAAGTAACAAATATTTAATTTAAATTAAAGCATGTTCCATTGATACGATATGAAAATTAGACAACACCAAATAGCAAAATAAACAACCAAGTTAGAAGTGATGGCCCAACAGATGGCCAACTTGTTAGCAGCAGGGACGAGCGTTGTGAAGCCACATCGAGGTGAGCAGCGATACATATCGATTGTAGGGGTGCTGTAACATTCGATGCGAGGCACAGTGTCTTAGTTAACCCGGCAGAATCTAATTATTCTCATTAGCAGGAAGGTAATACGAGACAGCCGGAGATTAAAACAATAAGCCAGCCACCAGGTGCGACGCATGCGCTCGTGCCAGGTTTATACGCAGAGCGCATAGCAACATACGGCAAAAATACGCAGCTTCAAAGAAAATGCATACCTACCGCTATGGATCGATTTAGTGCAGAAATAGTCTGCTGTGTTACACTCTTCCAACTTTACTATAACTTTACTAATAACAAAATCTTATACTCTTATCTACTTTATATTTCCAAAACACAAACGTTTGTAGAAACGGTTCCATAGCACATTCCTTTGAAATCCAGACAAGAGATTGAAGCGACGTTCTAATATCTAAGGTAGATGTTTGGTCACTGCGTAACCTGGCTTAAAATGACTAACACAAAGTATATACCTACTTCCAAAAAATTTTGGCTTCAATGAGCTCTGCATGTTTCTTGTAGTAAGCTTTTTTCATACATTATGTTTCACCACGTATGAAAAATTGACAGAGGATAAACAGCTCCTCATAACCTACGATATGCTTTAGGTGGAGCTCGAATTGCGTGCGGGATCAACCCAGGTAGGAAAAGTAATCATTAATGATTTATTGTCATTAAGCTTATTACAGCAATAGACAAAGTCAAAAATAGAGTACAAATTAATACAGTTATAATACAGTGAAGATAAAAAGTCAATAAAATACTTACATTAGATATACAAATATAGAGACTTAAAATAAAATGAGGAAATAAGAATACTTCATGACATAGGCCAAAGTTTAACTACACCTGTTAAAGTATTCCTGTATTGAATAATAAGGTTTGGAAACTAACCATTCATATAATTTGCATTTAAATGTATTACCTGATAATTCAGTTAATTCTAAAGGTAATATTGAACTGAGTCCAGGGATTTCTGAACAACAACTTGAATTGCATGCCGGGCTGTCCTTGGACATCTCTGTAATAGTTGGGACTGAACAGTAGAATAAGTGACTAATCATTTGGGTTCTTCAAGAAATTTCTGAACTCATCTTATCTTCAGCCAGGTTAATGAAGAAGTTGATTTTAGATTTTTGTCCAAATATGGTATATGTGGACTCCGTAAAAGCTTTACACATGACTGTTTGTAAAATTCCACCATGTGCAAACTCACGTGGATGTAAATTTCACCTCGGACAACAATGGTGGCGGAAGACTCAGAATTTTGGTCTTGTATTGTTTATAAACAAAAAGATCCTGAGATTAGTAACTTCCTCAAGGTATTCTTCGGTCTTTTCTCAAGTCCCAAACATGGCCCATGGAGCTTAGAGTTACCCAACATTCGTCTATCAGGATAACGGAAAATCCCGAAAATACCTTTTCCAGGTAACTCTCCCTAATCAAGATTCGAACTCAGGACCTCTTGGACCTGAGGCAGACACGCTACCATCTACGCTACCGAGGCGGGCCTGATGGCACTATGACAATACAAAACAATAATAGACTGGTCCATGAATTTTGTGATTATATTCTAGAAAATTGTATTATACAGTAACCAATTTTCTCCAAATTTATGGGCTGAGTACTTTTTCTCTTGCATGCAGAGAGCAGTGCATATGAATCCCTTCAGGCACATTTAAACAGCTTGTTCTACTCCCTACACCCTAATATTTAGTAGCTATTTAGACGTCCGGAAAGACATTCAAGTCAAAGTGAATATAAAAATACGTTCTGAATCAGCATTAGACGATCAGCAATTCGAGGAAGAGCTACTGCTCTTCATAATAAAATGATAGAACTACAAACCAATGAAGTAACACCATTTCAGTTCATTAAAAAGTATGTTATCAATGTCTGCCCCAAGTTTGACGAAGTCCAATAATTAAGGTTATGAATCTGTAAAAGTAGTGATGCATGTAACATTTTTAACCATACCAGTCTTATCTGTGAAGCTAGGCTGCTAGTCATGTGTCTGAAAATACGAAGGAAAATTTTACATGTTTTACTTGGCACGCAACTTAATGACTCCGCAGGAAACCTTAGCATGCAATTCGTAAATCTAAATAACTTAAGGTATCTGGCATTTTAATAAAGTATCACTTCATTTTTGAAATAATGAAAGATAAATTTAGAAACCAAATTTGGCAGTAAACATTCTTGGTCGTATTCTTCGGAAAATGCTCGACTTAAAAGTACATTTTATATTTATATGGCGTCTCTCTCTCTCTCTCTCTCTCTCTCTCTCTCTCTCTCTCTCTCTCTCTCTCTCTCTCTCTCTCTCTCTCTCTCTCTCTCTCTCTGATTTTGATACACAAGGCACATGCATATATATTATATATATTTAAAAATTTACTAATTAGATTTATTCATAAACCATAAGAAAAGTTTAAAATATTTTATGCACAAAATGCTCGTATTTTTGAAGTTTTAAACTATAATATGTTTAAATACTAAAATTAAACTTAAGGAAATATAACAAATAAAACAGATGTTTCAAACATTGCAAGTCGATCAGCAACATGCTCAGTGCATTCCGCATACCTGCATAAGTAATACTAAAGTGACTAAAATGATTTTAGCACACACAGGAAATGGAATTTTACTTAGAATGCATTAAAAATAGTGAAATGATACAAATCATTAGAAAATAAGTTCACGAAGTTGAATTTTTATAAAAAATGTAAAATTTGCTTCCAGGGAAAGAATTCTGTATTTCCATTGCGCAAAACAAATCCTTTTATTTCACCAAAAATCTCCAAATTCCTGAAAGCATCATTAAAACTATTTGCATTCAATTTAACTTTTTGCCAGCGAAATATGCAGTCATAATTACCGACAGTATGTCGACATAAAATAAAGATCGGCTTGTTTCTCAGTGAGTTAAGTTATGCTTCTTGAAGAGCATCTTATGTATGCACTTATAATCCTGCCAGAATTACAAGGCAAACTTTAACAAAAGCACATCGCAAGGTGTATTTCGGATGCGGATTACAATAATGCAGTTTATGTTAGACGAAGGAAATTAAACTTTTCATTTCATGTAAGAGTTTATTTGGTTAATAAGCATTATTAGGACATTAAAAAAAATTAAATTTTAAAACAAACAGAAAAATACACAATGAAACTTTAATTAATGAAATTATACCTATACCGTTTTGTAAAGTAGGTAATATTTAAGTCTTTTTACGTAAATTTTAAGTTAAATATTAATTAATATTGGCCAGCATTCTTGTAGGTATATGTTGGTGTTCCCTTGTTTTTAATTTGGCCGTTACAATGTCAATGTTAATATGTAGTTATTGAGTAATAAAAATATGTACACGAAACACTTCAGAGGGAACAGAAACTAATGTATTTGTTGTTTTATTTGGATTTGAAAATTTTATGAAAAGGTAGCTTGGCCGGTAAAACATTTCAGCTATTGTTTTAAACTGTATTGACAAACGAAGTATCTGTGTAAATAGAAGATAATGCGATTGTTGAAAAATAAATATAACTATGTGCATTTATGCTACTAGCTGGTACAGGTCAGAAGCTTGTTTCTTCTTAACCGCACAAGGTTAATACAATTTGTACACCAATATTTCATACTCTTTTTGTGTATGTGTGATTCTTTTCTAAGGCTGGCGGAATTATATGATGTAAATCCAAATTATCTACCTCTGAACTAGTAATCTGTAGTAGCTACGACCTTGCATTTGTTTGTAGCGAGCTACCAACTATAGCCATGCCTGTATAATGCTGTTTATAGCTAAATAAATATTTAAGCTGGATATGTGTCAGTAAAAGCCACTTGTTGCTGGGAATGTCATATGTACTTCATCACTAATACATCATTAATTAGAAACCGAATGTTGCCTAATTTTTAATTGCTGAGAGAGAAACTTTGGAGTATTTCCGCTGCTGTGCACAAATAAAGCCCCATTACTCCAGATCGGTCGTTACATTGACAAAACAAGCATTTTCGTTGTTAAGCCTCTGCCAAAACACATGGAGGCGCTAAGCTCTTCAGCTTCGCAGGGTAAAAACAGATGGCGGAGTATGTCGTTATTAAGTACCCATAATGCTACTGGATAGTTTACTAATGTGTTTATACGCTGAGCTGTAAATCCCCTTCTGTCAGCACCAGTTTTTCGATACTCTAGCATAAATAATGATGATTCGGATGTTACCGCACACTAACGCTCCTGGGTTTTGATTACGCCCAACCGTTGCAGCTCTGCAGGCTGTGCATAAAGAGCATCATTCAGCTTAAGGAAATGTTTAACTCGTGGTTTGTAAATAAAAATAAAAGGCATATTTTGTTCTTTCATCACAAACGGTCTAAAAAAACTCCAGTAGAAATAGCTTTAGATTCTAGATTTATAATCCAATTATTCCACCTTTTTCAATGCAAGATTCTTTCAGGGTGATATATACAGCAACCCCGTAGGTTGAGGGAAATTCGCGAACTAATTCCCAAATTTTCGCTATAGTATTTTGTCATTTCTTTATCGTTGCAGATGTTAGGAAACTACAGCTTTAAGCTATTATCAAGAAAGTACTTGAATAGTTAATAAACTGATGTAGTGAAAGCAATTTCCACAACTAAAACGTCAGGTACCTGAATATATCTTTATTTTTAGAACATTAATGACATTTTGTCCTACAGATTTCTGCAGATGCTTTTAAAAAGTGACTCTGCAAGATATGGAATTTAAAGCAAGTTTATTGTTTACCAGAGTTTTGATTTTAAGTTATGCTATTAACATTTTTATATCAATGTATATGTTATGTTTTTTTTTTTTTTTTTTTTTTGAGGATTCAGAGACTTTAAAACATGCATTCAAAGTGAAACCTTCGTATTTTGTGGGTGATATACAATATTTCACTATCATTATTGTAGAAAAAGTAACAAATTTTGCTCTTTTTTCATAGAAAATTATTTTAAAAAGGCGAAAAATAGTTTTTAATTTCCTCCAACGAGGAAATGGAATTTAAAGCAAGTTTATTGTTTACCAGAGTTTTGATTTTAAGTTATGCTATTAACATTTTTATATCAATGTATATGTTATGTTTTTTTTTTTTTTTTTTTTTTTTGAGGATTCAGAGACTTTAAAACATGCATTCAAAGTGAAACCTTCGTATTTTGTGGGTGATATACAATATTTCACTATCATTATTGTAGAAAAAGTAACAAATTTTGCTCTTTTTTCATAGAAAATTATTTTAAAAAGGCGAAAAATAGTTTTTAATTTCCTCCAACGAAACTCAATTGTGCGGTGAATAAAAACGGGCAAAATGATGCTCAAATGAGTAGAGTTCTCAGAGCTTAGCGTTACCATGTATTTATCATTCAGGATGGGGGAAACCCCGGGCAAAACCATTATACAGATAACTTACCCTGGCCGAGATTCTAATTCAGGGCCTCTTAAATTTGGGGGAGATAAACTATCATTATACGTTACGTAGGCGAGTTTGCAGGAAGCACTACAATACTACATCCAAAATTGGAGGGTAGGAGATTTCATCGGAAGTATTTGAATTCTAAACTCAAAAACTTGGAAAAATAAAGATATGGGGCTGCTCGTATAAGCACATTTAAAAAGCATAGAATAAGTCTGGGTGCGAATATGTAGACCAGCGCCATTAAATTTGATGTATTTATCTTTATGATATAACAAGTATGAAAGGAAATGACGATTCATGTCTTTCCATGTTTGGCATCTCCAAGCGTCTCAAGAACTATAATTGTTGATAAACCTTGACTTGTTCCCTGTGAGTAAATGAATACAACATTCCCTAGACTAATGTGTCTAAATTAAAACGTGCAAAACAATGTGAGAAGTTCTGGTACTCATATACGAGCGTTAACCGATTTGTGAATGAAGATGTTTAAGCAGATGCACTTAAACACGTTTCGGTTTGGTTATATCTGCCCACCAAAAGAAGGCAAGACAGGAGTGAATGGTAGAGGAGCTTGAACTGTTAATCTGCTTTGTTAGTGGATCTGTTTACTAGAAAATGAATGTATGGGAGTGCATATGAGTCATTCATGCTGCCAGATTTTATGTTTGCTTCAGTAACTGCAGTGATAGGGTATTTTTGTTGTTGTTGTAATTTACGTCCTCCAACGTTAAGTCATATCGGACGATGAATGGAATGGGTGAAATGATGCTCAAATGGGTCCAGCGTACATAATCTTAGAGTTACCCAACATTCGTCTTTCAGGATAAGGGAAACCCCGGGAAAAACCTTATCCAGGTAACTCACCCTGACCGAGATTCCAACTCGGGACCTCTTGAACGTGAAGCAGACATACTACCATCTAAGCTACCGAGGCGGGCAGTGATAGGTATTATGTATAGATGAGTTATGTGAAAACACTGTATTTTACATGAATCTGCCATTATCATATCCTGAAGACGAGCATAAACACATCAAAATGATTACGTTACACATTCCTCGGCTTTGCCTTCTTGTGCTGCGCAGACCTTACTCCTCTTGGCCTTTATATTTATTTCGGTGACCAAAATATATTATTCCAACAGAAACCTATCAGAACTTAAGACACGAGACAAAGCAGCGCGTGGAAATATTTGCACTTTTCTTGCGCGCGTTATTTTGTGCTTCGCAAGATAAAATCGAATCATGGGCTTATCTTACAGGTATACGTATGGCTAATGTTCATAAATATTTTGTTTTAGAAATATAAAAGTGATGTTAAATAAACATGAGTTAAGTGTGAATCTATTTTGAAGTAGACAATACTAATAATATGTAACTGAGCAATAAATAAAATTTAATAAACGCCGTTTTTGGATGGTGGCATGTGACAATTCACTGAGTCAAGTTCACAAAACCTCTATTGAAAAAGCAATGTACATGTTTCCAGTCACAGTCAGAACATGATACCACAATATCTGAAAATTATGAACAAAACAAAATTGGTTACATAAATTTATAAACAAAAATATTAATATCAGTATAATTCACTTAACATGATATTGAATTTACATATTTTAATAGAATGGGATCGAGATGGGGTGTGGTATCGGGTACCAGAATATTAATATTGTTACATAACTGGAACTGGAGCTAGACAATTTTCTAGCACCACCATGCGATATGAGCGAGGCATTCTAGTTCAATATGTGGCAGCTACAAGTTGCTATTACAAAAGAATTTTCTGAATATTTGGTGCATGATATATTTATGAAGGGTAAAAATGAAGCACAACCTGTAAATCTTTACCGGAATGTTTATTTCGGAAGTTGGTAGGAGTAGCAGAGTCATGAAGATATAGAGGGAAAATGTGGAAACTCTAGCAAGGAAGAGATTTATTTGTTTACCTCTTTGTGTGTCAAGTAATCGCAGTGATCGATTATTTGGGTGTCAGTATGATGGAACTCCCCTTTCTGTTCTGTTTTTTCTCTGTGCATGTTAATCCTCTTTGCAGAGGATGACACGATACCAGAAGGGTTCGGTTCGTGCTAAGTCTTCCTTCCCTTCTGAGGCAAGGGGATACAGTTGACTCTAAGGGGTTTCTCATATCATGTGAAGCCGTCACATTCACTCTAATACTCCAGGATTTCTCCAGTTTCTAGCAAATTCTGCATGACTACGTTGCTTTACAAGGGCGCTTTTAACACATTATGAATCTTACACTGCCAGGAGAAAGTTCCACGAAATATAAATTTATCCCTGCATGACTTATGAATGTGTTACATACATTTCTCTAATCATTCTTCAATAAACTATTCTTACTACACTTAATATTTACATCTAATTTATTTTGTTCGAGAAAACATTCTTACTATTGGTATTTTTTACCCATTCGTTGCAGATACTACAGAGAGACTGTTCTGATAGCCTTGTCTTTAAATCATGGTATTCAAACAGAAGTTAGAGCCTCACTCTGCATAAAACAAAGGAATGATGACTTGAAACTTCAAAAAGGTATAAATTGAAAGCTTGAACTTAAATGTTTACCGCTAGAGAAACATTATAAGTGTTGCAAGATGTTGTATATTTTGTGGCCTAGTAGTTAGTTACACAGGAATATGAAATACATTACAATATATAAATATATATAGTACAATATATACATAATTTAACTGTTTCGTAATATTTCTTGATATTGGATCGAATTTTTCAATAGCT
The DNA here is from genome assembly GCA_030765055.1 of Mantis religiosa. NCBI lineage: Eukaryota > Metazoa > Arthropoda > Insecta > Mantodea > Mantidae > Mantis > Mantis religiosa. The sequence continues at coordinate 125,037,573 of CM060952.1, read as the reverse complement.
ATACTTTACGCAAATATTCACTTCTTTATTCCTGGCAAGGGGAATGAAACTTCAATGCCATCACACAGTGAACAACTCTTGAGATTTTACTATCGGTTTAGCTTATTGTATCCCCATATTCCCGTTGTACCTACATAAATATTGTAATAAAACAATTTCTACAATTGTTTATCTCGATTAACATTACGTACATTACAGAATTAGTTTATTAATAATACTTTCTGTAAGAGTGAGTAGAGAAAGTCATGCAAGTGTAATAACAGTGATGGTGTCATTTACAGGAATTTTAAAACTTTTCGGGTCGTAAAAGCATGACTCTGGTGTTGAATAACGAACACTAATTTCGATTTTATTTGAGGGAAGAGGTTGTGTTTACGACCCTACAACAGAAGGTGACGTCCCTTATAACCATCTGTTACTCACTTTATTCCAGCAACTTTATTAAGTTGCGAGAAAATGCACACATGTATCAAAGTGAAGCCACTGTAGTCTGCATATATGTTTCTCCTGGCTACTGAAATTTCAGAAGATACGGATGTAAGGCGACACGGAGGAAGCCCGATGGTGACGTTCTTCATTGTGACACGTGCCACGTGCTCGCTGGTAAAACCTGTTTCTTAAAACGCTTCCTCAAGAAGCTTGTTGCTAAAGCCATGGCTGTTGCTTTCTGTCCATAATCCACCTTAGACTGGGATAATCCAATCTTGACACACTAGTCTCCTTTTTAAAAGTAACACACTGATCAGATAAAGCAACTTGACAACGGAAACTGCTCTTCCGGGAATATAACCCTCTTGTAGAAACGTTCGTAGCACAGCAACAACCTTTTTTTCTGTACTACAATAAACGTTGCATAACTAGAAATGGGACAGAAGTACCTCTAATATCTCCAGCAGCACGCTTGCACTTCTTGAACAAAAATTAATGCATATTAAGAGAAACACTCAAATTAAAAGCATGGATGCGAAGTTCAAAACAAAAAGATAGATTCCAAATAAGTTAGTTCATGCTTATATTAATGCAATACCTTCTTGAGGCATACTAATTTTAGGCTATGGGTGCAAATAAAATAAATATTTTATTTTCTACAAATAATATAAGGTCATCTTTACTGTTAGTCAAAGTAAAAAAGGAAATTGTAGAAAATATTCATTGAAATATTCATTGTTGTTCCGTGAATTGTGTATATCTCATTTTAAGAATTGTACTTTTAAATGGTAAGTGGTAAGTTTCTTGTTAGCTTTATAAGTGCAACGTAACATACTCTCCTCTACCTATTTTACTAAGTGGTTGACCACTGCCTCAGCTTAAATAACGCCTGTCTTCGTAATAATGAAACCATTTCGTACAAATATTTATCACGATTTACAGAAATAATTTAAATCTATATTTTGATAAAAATTCTTTATAGAATATATGTGTGCAGAAATAAATGATAATGGACAGAAAAAGGTATATCTCTTAACGCAGAGGTTTTGAAATACAATTTTATGGCCACATTATTGGTGATTAACATAGATAAATTAACCTTATACTGGAGTTAAGTGTAGTGACTTTGCATTGAAAAACCTTAGACTACAGAGCTACATTTGATAGACAAAATAATTATTCCAATGCGCTCAAAAGCTCAACATATATTTTCATCAGAAATATCCATTTTTAAATCCTCTTAACAACAGAAAGCATTTTTAGAAAAAGTGGAGCAGATAATTTAAACCCGAAAATTATACTATATACAAAATATCGCAGTTGATCCACAAACCTACTAAGGATGCCACGTGATGATTTTAAAGAAACAGCCAACTACACAAAACATAGAAAATATAGACTTATTTCCTCTACGTCAGTTGTAACCATTTTATTACCCTATCGTACATTTGGTATAAGATGAATAAAATAGATTCTATTTATTTACGTAATTCCAAACGTCATGGTGTTTTCAAATTCTTTAAATGTCTAAAGTATAACGGTCGGGTTCTAGGCTCATGATTACGTTTAGGTTATTATTTCACTCCTTAAGCTCATTTCCCGCATTCTCCAGAAGACATTCTAACAACATAAAGCCACTGTGACCAGGATTCAAGCGAACTTCTACAGAATGCGGCGTCAGTTGTATGTTTACTCCAAGTTCTCAAGATAGAGGTCGCGCTAAGCTGTGGGGAGGTGCCCTTCTCACTCTCAATACCTTGTTGACACGGGATTATACTGCTGCCCTTTACCCAGATCGATTATAGTCATACACTGAGAAGATCGTGTCGAACTGTCATCTGGGAATTGCCAAGAAATGTTTACCTCGGGCTTTTCTTGAGAATTGAAAGAAAACAAACGTTTCGATAAACTCGGCAAAACTCTTTGACTTCCCCATGGAACACTTGAACTCCCCTGCCGCCACCACTAACTGCATCTGAAGACTGATCCTTACAAGGAGAGCTTTATTTTTATTCTCTTGAAGAATGATCGAGAAGTTTCAGAAACTTGTTTTATCTTGCAGGTTTTTCACTTTGTATTAAGGTAGACCAGCAGTTTTAATAGATTTCACCCAGGACTCTATGCTTAGGAATCACTTCATTGTAAATTATACAAAACAAATCAACGTACTAGTAACTCCTAGCAATAACTGTACTCAAGGCTACTGCGACTAATCTAGTAATATTATTTGAATATTACACTTTTATAAATGAGCAGTAGTTAATGTTGAGGAATCGCTTTTCAATAAAATATTTTGGGACTGAAAACCCAATTTCCGTAATATCCTATATATTTAATCACTGGATAATGATGTAGATATTTATATCAATTCTATGTATTAATCAGATAAGCTTTAGAATCATTGTAGCTATACTAGAATTTCTTAAATTTGCATATGAATTTAATGAAAAATTATTACTTTCAGACATATTAATTTTAACTTTAACTATAATAGCATTTTTACTCCTAAAAGTTAATTTGAAATTTCGAGCTAAAAGAAGGGTTTATTGAGTGTGTGAGAGAAAATAAAAAGTGGTAAAAAACACTGGAAACAATCTATTATCATATTATTATCATTGTTTTTCAATAATCACAAAATACTATGGACATTCCAAGTTTGGACTTCAACAAGAGATAATGGGTTAGAATGAAGTTTATCATTTCAAACTAGCAGTTTGCCCAAATGTTGTCTGACTACACAAGACTGTAGGGAAGACTGCCTCATTGATGTTCGTAGAAAGTGACTGCATTTGCTGAGTTATCGGATTCCTCTACCACTGACAGACCACCTTAAGGCTCCGTCACTCGATGTCTCTAGAGGATCAGTCAATACTTTTGGCTAAGGGTTCCTCCCCGATACTGTTGTAATGTAGGGCACGTCTTGCCTTTATTGGAACCCTCCGCCATACAGAGGGATAAACATACCCATTGTCAACACCAACTCCCTCTTGCAGTCTCGTTCCGAACTACTGATGTCCTCTGCTACTGTGTACATTGTGCTGCCAGAAAGCGGTAGGTTCCTCCAAACAGATATCTAGACCCAGATAAGCAGAAGCTTCATAGTTCAGTAGATAAGATAGAATGATACCTCAAACATCTATATGCTTGTACATCTTACATAATTTCTGTAACGGTTACTTATTTTCCTAGCTTTTCTAGAAATTAGTGCCATAAGTGACCTATGTACCTTTTACTTTTAATGGAAAAAAGTTAGCCAGAATTGTTCTTAAAATATAATACATAGATAAGAAAAGAAGATGAGAAAAAGGAGGTGCAACAATTCTATCTTAAAAAGCAAGTTGAATAATGTCAATCCAATATTGAAAAAGTTCTGCATGGTCTCATTAACAAACTTTATACAACTGTCAAAATTTGGACTGAAAATGAAATGGCTAATGCTACAGAAAATTACACGACACGAAATAAATATTTTACGAGTTACACATTTCTTGTTTAGCAAGTTTTAACCTCTCTTGAGATTTCTGGGCCACATAAAATTCAATGAGAATAAAGAAGATAATTGGAAGGAGTACACTTTATTACATGTCTCTCAGAGTAGAAAATTTCGGGAAACCTTGATGCATCGACGTGACATTCTACAACAAATTCATATATTTTCTTTATTTATTACACAACTATTCCTTTCTTACTTAGCTAATTGCGTCCAACTTCACCTAGAGCACTTTGCATGTGATTTCAATATGCAGAAGGTGCTTCCTATTTATGGGTAGCTGAGATAAAAAATGAAAATTACGAGTATTTTCCTGTCTAATATGTTATACGAATATGGTAAGGCGTTTCGTGAAAATTATTATACCAGATTGATTCATACCACTCCATACTTTTTTTTAATTCACATACTCCAACGTTAAGTCATATTGGACGATGGATGAAACGAGTAAGATGATGCTCAAATGAGCCCGGGGTTCATAGAGTCTAGAGTTACTCGACATTCATCTTTAAGTATAAGGGAAAACTCCGGAATAAACCTTACACAGGTAACTCGCCCAGACCGACATTCGAACTCGAGACGTCTTGAACATGAGGCAGACACACTACCGAGACGGGCAGTCCATACTTGGACTGATTACTGAGTTCGGTATAATTATTTTCAACACTTCATAAATACCTTAGGAACCCGAAAACAATGTATTGATATGAAGTTCATGGGTGGAATACCTTACTTCTACCATATTACGTATAAAGGACATCGATTTACGTCCGTTAACATGCTAGCCTCCGGCTCTCATGAGTTTGAACCCGGGCGTAAAAGTCCTCAGCATGTATTCCTTCGGAAGGGGAGCAAAGCTGGTGATCTCGTCATTTACGTAATGTAAAATAACCTCAAGTCTGATAAAGAGCATCTGATAAAAATGAAGAGATCTTTCATGTCTAATATAGAATGCGACCCTGAGAACCACTGCAGAAGGAGTGCGTCTATAAATAATAACTCAATTTAAATTTGAACACTGATTTTGTGTGTAACTGTGTTAGAACGGTATAATTTAGCTCCTTGCAAACTTCATAGTTAACATCAAGCTTAGTATGGAAAGCCTATCGGTATAATTTTAAAACTGAAGTTACTAGTAGCCAAGAGGAGCTTAATCATTTCCATCTAAATTATATTATTTATAAAAAATTCATACACAGTAGGCTTAAGCGATAGCCAAATTTATATTAAAGACTTTCTGAAGACCAGAGTGTGATGGAAACATTTGAGTAATACTGATAACAGAAACCAAACAGCATACAATATTTTGTTTCACAATACCTCGAAATGAGAATAGGAATTCGTAATAAAAGCAAATAGAAGAACTATTTAGTCGTTTAATGATGACTTTGAAATTCTCTTCTCTGCATGACCAGGGAGAGTAAAACTAAAAATTTCACCTTCACTTTCACTTACTTTCACCGTGCATGAGCACACATAACAAAACTGCCGAACATTTTTGGGGAAAAAATCCCAAAAAATTAACGATATTATTATGCAATGAATAGACTGACGCCAACCATACTACATGGGAACAGTAAAGTGCGAATTTTGCATTCAGGAGGTCCTGAGAGCGTCTACTCTGACTATGAATTTATCTGACTTTCCCGGTTAGCAAGCGAATGCTGGGGTGGCCGCCTCTCTGCAACAAATTGTCTTTCCTCTCATTCTCTTCACTTCCCTTTTCCAGTTTCAGCTAGCCTTAGGGAACTGTGCAGTGTAGGTTGGTGTCAGGCAGGTGGCATAAGTACTTGTAGTTGGAAAATTTATTTTAGGCCCTAATAGATTACAGCCTTCTCTGGGCGCCGTTGGTGAGTCGACTTCTCTCCGGTTCCGATAGAGGCATGTTGCTCTGAACATCTCGTTGACATAATGGGTCCTCGAACTTGGAACTTAAAATGGATTTCTGCGCCTCTCTGTCGGCCAATCAACCTGCTGTGATTGCTTTGCTTCATTCGGTTCGCTGTCGGCCGAGGTGCGAGTGGTCCTCTTTTTGTCATAGTCCAAACCGACGCCTTAAAGTAATACTTATCAAATGCTTACTTTTCATGTTGAAGATAAATTATCCCACTGAGTATATGAAACAGCGCACAATGTGAACCAAGCCACCCCTATCATGTATTTGGAAAAATACGCCATTAAATATATAGAGACAGAATTAGGCATAGCTATAGCACTTGAAAAACTTCATTTGACCTTGATCTCAGTAATCAGTGAGGTCAGTGGCATATCACTTTAAAATTTCAAATACGAGTGTGAGTCAAATAGATACTATTCGATAAAGCTATTCTAAACAATAAAAATTCGTGGGAAAAACTTTTACTAGCTTAATTTATAACCTTTAGAAAAATAAACACAACTAAATTGTGCATCTGAAAACCTAAAAAAGCCTAACTGGTTTAAAGAAACTGAAAAAGCTTAGCAGAATAAAAAAATCACAGAAAATTCATTACTTGACGGGACAGCGAAAGTAATAGCTAAAACCGAAAATTAAAGGTTCAAAGATAAATATACATTAAGATAGATTGATTCAAGATAACCCAAAGAGGGTGAAACGAAAAGAAGTGCATCTGAAGCCCAGATAAGCTTACAATATCATTAATTTTGACAAATGTTACAAAAATAATGTTAAAATTAATATTTGTGAATCTGAAAGTGATCTTGTAGAAGAGAGTGTTTTGTTTTCTTTATTTTTAACTTATTTTAATATAAGTTACTATACTTGCATTACAAATGTTAATAGAATGGACGAACGGCTTATAGATTTCATGCACTGTAAGATATCCTGAATGTACTCGTACCTTGCAATATTTACAGACATGTTCAAGCGAGTAGTCAATTGCAGCCTAGCCACATTTTACATTCAAAAGACATAAACGTTTTTCTCATTGACAGGATATGACTGTACACCAACACTCTCCAAATGGCAACTAGACCTTCGGGGTGACGTCACCTCACCACATGATGACCGGACCCATTTCTCATGTGGAGGCACCCAGAGGCGGTGTCCATAACCTCCAATGATATGGTAATAGCGAAGATGACGGTGAGGCGAGAGGGCCTAGAGTTTATAACGTGGACTCCGAACCACGCTGGGCATAGGGGACACTTCACATGAGCTAGATAGAGGTGAAGGCATGGACAGGGCCGACTTAAAATCGACATCTCAGAGCCGGGAATCGAACTCGGACCCTCAGCACAAGAGTCGTGAACTAAACCACTGCTCTACCCTGGCGTCCTCATTGTAGAATATTAATATATACATTTTCTATGAAAGTTTTTAATTGGTACGTCATGATCCGTATTAAATGCTCACTCTCATTTGAAATTTTCAGCTGATAAATCAATGAACACACCCCGGTTGTGGTTAATTGATAAAGTCAAACTTAAGGGGTATTACACATACAGAGTGCTCCAAATTGATGTATACACTCTTTGAACTGTTATTTCTCCCCAACGAAATGAAGCAGAAATACAGTTTTTGATATATATGATCCACAAGGTACTGGAAAAGCATAGCAACGCGTTCATAGATCTTAACGTTCTTATAAACAGCAATAGCGGCGAGATTGTCATTCAAAGAACGTTGGATACTGAAGAGTTATTGAACAGTGGAGATGTTGTTTAACTGCAACGACGTTGGATGTTTGAATTAGGAACACCACCAACAAGAGTAACAGTTAAAAGAATTCGAGACAAATTAGAATACGATAGAATGGTGCAAGATGCGTTGAAAGTTGCAGAAGAAAGAGAAGTTCCACTGATACTGAGAATACTGTTGCAGTCATGCAGGTTTTTACACGATCCCCAAAGAAGTCAGCGTGGCAATGTTCTCGTGAGGTTGGTATCAAGAAAAGCAGTGTTCATTGAATTTTGCGGAGCCATAAATGGCAGCCTTACATTTCCAGACTTCGCCATGCACAAAATGAGGACAATCCAGATAGGCGACTGCAATTTTACGAGTGGTTCCTACAGAAGTGTGACGTAAGAGAAGATTTTGCAGACATTTTGAACATGTACGGGCTTGAGAAATAAAACACAACAAGAATTATATTTCTGTCTCATTTTGTTGCGAATAAATAACAGTTCAATTAGTGTATACGTCAATTTGGGACACTCTGTATTTATTCTTTAGTGGTAAATAATTTTGTGTCCATTTTACATTATTTTATGTAGTTATTTTTATAGCTTCATTTGCTTCTCAACGTTCATTACAGCGGATAAATTGGCAGTCATTTACCTTTGTAACAGACTTGCCAGAGGCCATGGTGTTAACCGGCATGTAATTTGGAGTTTTTGTTTTTGCTTGAGTGTTATACTTATTATCTCATACACACACATTTATATATGCATGCACATGCTTGCTCAAACTTCCAAGCAATAATCTGGATAGAAAAAGTAATTCCCATTCCAAAAGGGAATCGAACCTAAGGTTCTCGCACAGCAGGCAGGTGATCTACCAACTCAGCAACGAGGCCATCTAAGTTGAAAATTTTATATTAGTGCACCTTCCGAAAAATTGACAGTTATAAATGATCTGATACAGCCTGTATATCATCTTGGCTACCAATATTCAAAGGAGTGAGTATTCAAGGATCAAGAGTTAGCCTAGATGACTCAAAATATCTAAGTATCCTACTTATTAAGATGTATGTTGAGAAAGTTTATATAATAATGTTGGTATTAGTGTTTCTAATGTCTGTTTACAACATTACGATGTGTTGAATATTGACGAATAGTTTGATGTTCGAATAGGTAAACCAGTTACTATAGGAAACAGAATATAGCTCTGACGTACGTTGCACACGTAGAGAGGGGGAAAGACGGTAAAGTGTAATGGAGAGGAAAGAAATCACAAACGTAGAGCGAGGGAAGAGGAGGAGAAATTTAGAAATTTCCCCGGTAAGATCGTAAACAGAACTGAGATTTCTGTGTTCAAAGTAAAATATTTTCATTTATTCTATAAGTACTTTTGATGAGAAAATTAGAATAACCCGGAAACTGATGTAAAATCAAAGTAGAAAGAGAACACTGTGGTTTCCATCAGTGACCACAGACAACCTCAGAATTGGTGTGCAACATGTCTAACTAAGCTCTACTTAGAACTGAACTGTGGTCATCTCGGTGAGAGGCAGGTGTCACCTAATTGCTTGCTATTGAATTAATCACCTCCAATTATCGTCCATATAGCCATGACAGGATTCCTGACAGCAGTGGGCTGTTAACATGCTATAGACGTGTGTCTGCAGTTGACCTTGAATATTTAATCCTATCTAGATACATGATAGAAATACATTGATACATTGGAAAAATTGGAAAATTAATAACATCTCATTAATAGGCCTATTAGAATGTAAAAAATAGGATGTAGATAATTTAATGCTTACGTAGGTCTAGAAATTTAACTACCTAACCATCAAAAATGTTTGATATGGTTCAGTGATGACACAAATTACAAAAATTAATCCAATAAATTCTAATTATTTTCTCTCAAATAGTATGACACTGATGTAAATTGATTGATTCGATGAACGAACGCTTCGTGAATTATATATGAATGGCTGGACAAATGTGAATATAGTGTTGTTTCGGAAGATTAAATTGACTTTGAATACAGACCTATGTCGGACAGCTTAGAATCTGAAGATAGTAGTGATGACTCTTGGAATATAAATGATGTAGACACACCAAGAAGAGCTAGGCCTGCTAATGCACTTCAGGCTGCAAATAGAAATAATACACCAAGCACAGCCCAGCCTGAAAATATAAGTACTCTAGCAAGTCGAGCCCAGCATAGAAACTTTTCTTTACCATTTTAATAATTTTAACTAGCTACAATTGTGTTTTATAATAGTGTATCTACTCGGTTAAAACATATTTTCACAATAAACGTAATATAGCTGTGAGAAATAGTAATATTTACCAAAATTTCAAAGAGGGCTTCATGCATTAACGTCAGTCCGGACACTCATGCATCCAAGGGTTAAAACAAGTATTTTTGTGTATTTATCAGCGATTTACCTAACATATAGAAGATAATTTTATCCAGAAATTTATATGTTGAAATTTCAATACACATTTTGAATAATATGGAATCAAATTATTATATTCCAACTCAAAATTCTCTATCAATTGTACGTGTATATATCTCGTATACGCCACAGTATCCTTCTGTGACCTGCGTAATTCATGATTAATATGTAAAATTAAACAATATACATAAGCTATCTAGAGCATGAGAACACATTCAGATATTTGTAAAAATCATAGCAAAGATCTCGGACGACAGGGTATGTTAATTGAAGAAAGCCAAAATATTATAGTTGTTAATGACTTGAAGCTTTCCCGGCGTTGGTTATTGATGATAGTGATGGCGACAGAGTTAGTCGCTGAAAGCTTGGGTAGTTACCCTAATCTGACCTGGCTGTTAGCCCGAGAAACTATATCAATTATAGTTGTTTCTTCAGCTGAGACAATATCTTTTACAAAATTTTCAAAAGATACATATTACAAACGCTGTCTCAAAATACTTCCATCAAAGCCTCATTCCGAGAGCATCAAAACATGTATTTTGGTTTAAGTATGGCGATACGAGAAAAGATCATTCTTTCTCAACTGCATTCAAAAATTAGGCAAAACATTGCCATTCCACCGAAATATCTGGAACAGGAATTTATCTTTTGAAGTCCCCTGACTTCAAAAAGACAATATCAAAATTTCATCGGATAACATGTTCTAGATTCCCTGAATCCAAAAGCAGCATTCTAATAAAAAGATCTGTGCAGTGCATCTGTATCTAACAATTTTATTAATTTCAGATTAAATCGAATCGCACGATAATAAATTTCAGTGTAAATGAAAACCTTAACTTTAAGTTGTGGGTCAATCTAACTTAGAAACGAAAAGTCGGTTAAGCACTAAACTTAGAATTTATGTTCAGCATCTACTAAGGAAGAGGCACAAAGATTTTAAGAAGTGTCCAGTTCCAACTGCATTTTACACGGTATATTTCGAGAAAAGTGTCTTCAGAAAAGCTATAATTATTTTGATTAAATCAACATATGTTTAAAATATTTTCATTGCAAACGACATGTAAATCTTGAATATTTTCGGAATGTCTTCCGAAGTTCCTCCTCATTCTAAATGACCTTTGCATAAATGGTGAATCTTAAGAGATAGGCAAAATCTTACACAGAAAAGTATATATAAAACACACTATGCCTAACACTCTTTCGTGGGATACTGTTTGTTATTGGTTTGAATTTTCCAGTACATACTTCCTAATCATCAACAGGTAGATACCAGTTCTTAAAGAGTTTGTTTCCATTGTACGTGTAAGAAAATATTGTCGCGGTAACAGGCATAAACCGTTTCGGCGCAAATAGATAATAGACGGTGGATAATGTTTCACGGTAATAAAGAGCATGATAAGCAGCGCGGCTAGTGTACACAAAGGGACCGGCAAATGAAGGTAGCGAAGATAAAGGACTTGCCGGCACAGCTAGGATTTCATGTTTGGAAGGTTCGAGAGACATCTCGATTGACAGGGAATAGTTGTTTTTCTTATTTGCTCGAGAAGTCTCTAGAATTAAAAATGAGATATATAAGCGATTGTGACACGCCAGCGGGACAGTTTGTAAAACAGTCAGTTGTGTAGCAAGAGTGTTGTTGTTACGTAAGAATTGATCAGTGTATATCTACGGAAATAAAGAACACTTAGAATTACTGCAAATTGAATTTTTAATTCTACGAACCCACAAAGTCACACAATATGTAATAAAAGCTTACAGAAATGTTTATCTCTTTTAATCTCAGAATTATTTAGTTGAGATGGAGGTTTAGACGTTTATAGGAATACTTTATAGAAAAATAAGTAGAGAAAGCCATGTGTGCACTTCATCTCAATTTGGTTTTAGAAATTGCTCAGTTTGTAGATATGTCTGTGATTGAGAGCAGTATAACTCAAAAAAATTTAAGTTCCAAACTTGGTGTTTAAGTTGACCATTCAAGAATGCGACCCAGAGACTTCAGGAAAATTCCTACACCGTACATTACGTTTACTCGGTATTTTTTAATAAAAAGGGATTTTCTTGAATTTTTATTTCGATTAAAACATATATCTAAATATTTTCATGGCAAATGAATTAGTACAATGAATTCCGATATAATATTTGTGATCGATTTGAATTTTCAAATACTTATACTTTTCTCGGATGGAAGTTATTACTCGCATTCTATCTCTTGGTCATCCAAAGAGAAACGAATTTCAAAGTAATATCAGCAGTTAAAAGATTTGACTCAAGTATTTCTTATTCGCCTGTATATTCAGTTAAATATGAAGACAATAATAATACAAATGTTTATCTCGATTAGGGTGAAACTGTCTGAGGAAGTAACGTTTACAAGAGGTGTTTACACAAAGAACAAACAAAATCATACAGGTACAGTTCATCAGATTTTTTTCCCCATATATTAAGCAAAATGCTTTGATTGCATGAATTTAATGGTCTATAATACAAAGAGTAACAAATATCGACCTAAGTTTTGAGTCCTTGATGAATACCTAGAATAGGTGTTAACTAAATTACAGTAATGAGTAGTGAACGTCGTGAATAGAATAGAAATATTGCAATACTAAAGTAATATAATACATAATCTGTTATATCAATCGCAAAGTTTGCAAAGAAGTGCTGGAAATGCCGCTTACCTAAGAATTTCAGGAGAAAAAGAAGGAAATTAATGTCAAACAATATTTGATTGGCTGTGGATACATTTTCAAAATTTACTAGTGAACATTTATGGTGTTGCGAACAATTTTACAGGTTTTGGATAGATAGAGTCAACATGAAAAATTCAATGTCATGGCCGGGAGCCAGGGGCGACAGCCCCTAGTGGTCTACCGGGAAATATACGAGTCAACTGGAGAATTTAATGTGAGGACGGCACGTTGGCCATGGTAGCTCAAAGGTTAAGAGCGACTGGACGGAAACCAGGAGATCCGTGGTTCAAATCCCGAACATGGCATTGAATTTTTCATGTTGACTCTATCTATCCAAAACCTTAGCCTATATACGGCTAGTGTGGAGAAATGATTAATTTCCATCAATTAACTAAAATTTTACAGCTGCTTAAATTCGAGTGACCAGCTCCACGAGCTCATTCAATATTTAATATCTACGCATTCGTAGCTTTGAATAGCATACTTCGTAGATTTACGGAAACAATCACGACTCTTGGATACTTAGAAAGCATTAACAGATTTTGTCACGTGAAGTCAATGAAGCACATGAAGAAACCTTTATTTTTGGAAATTAATTGTTCTTTCACACTAGCCGTGTGTAGGACGCACAATGAAAGTGTAGAGAATTCATTGCCATAGCCGGGATTTGAACCACGGTTCTTCTGGTTTCCGTCCAGCCGCTCTAACCATTAGAGCTACTATGGCCAACGTGCCAACATTAAATTAAATTCTTCAACTGGCCCGTGTTTCTCCCGGTAAACCACTAGGAGTTCTCATAAACATATGAGGCAACTACCTCAATGGCGATTTACCATGCTTGTTTTTGTTTTGTTTTACTTGACGCTTTCAAATACAACTGTAAGTATATTTCAATGCCACTAGCAATAGTATTAACATAGATTGGTATTTAGTGGTAAGACAAATAAGAAATTCTTTTGTATTTTTAAGTATTAGTAGCAAAAGTAATGCACACTTTCTCCATTTTAGGCTAGCAGCTCACGCCGTGTGGGCCAGCTCTAGGAAACATTGGAACCCCGATTTGGGAGGGGAAGCAACAATGTGTCTGCATGTAGTGTGAACAATGTTGCAATTCAAGAAGGGCCTACGTGTGACTGTACAATAGAAAGAGTACTGAAGTGTAGCCTTAATTCTTTGAGTCATTATTCTTTTTTATTTTAATTAAAATTATTATTTGGTGCTTCCCTCACTTTCAGTCACGCCTCGCCACAGCGTTATAGCATGTAGATGAAAACCAGAAGAATACACATTATCTTATAACCAATCTCTTGTTTAACTATAGGTGCTAATCATGAGCAGGAAAGTGCTGGAAAAGCCCACCCCTCCTCCCTCACTGACGATATAATGGGATGAGTTTGGTTCATCGGTCATCCGGACACAATTCAGGGACCCTACCCCTTCCCTACGTGGACATACACACAAAAAAGTGGCAGGGTGGACACAAAAAAGAGGATGGCTGATAAAAATACTAGTCCCCTATTTTGCCCGTCAAGCTTCCCCTCTCACTCCACAGTGACTCTGGATAAAGAGATAGACGCATCAAAACGAAGGGTAGAGAAGAAAAGTCACACAGCAACAAAATAAAAGAAAACCGGTTCATATTTCACGTGTGACTTTGTACATAATCACGAAGTGGAAAAACAAATATATCATAGAGAATATGTGTCATGAACAACACACAAACATCTGCTTTACGATCTATTTATAGCGGTTCCCAACGTTCCACAATTTATACTGACTTCATCGCTATGTTATGGAGTCAAGACTTCCATAACGATGTTGCACCAGAGATTCCTTTCTTGCGATTTGTTGGACGGAAAATGAAACATCTTTAGGAAAAGATACTTATCTACCCGCGAGAGGATAATTTTGCAGCTGGCAATGACTTCCAAAAGCGCCACTAAGGGTTTTATTAAAATATAATTTGTTTGGGATATATGCAATGAGATAACAGTTTGTAGATTCTGTATATATAGTAAATGTGTGTCAGTACATGAAGGAATTTAAGGCAAAAAATTTCTGATTACCTGGATTAAGATGTAGATACTTTCTGTAGAGTACCAGAATATTTTAAAGAAAAGTTAAAAGCTTTGTAATAATAAAAATAAAAGCTAAAATATAAGGTTCAAAGATAAACCTACATTAAAATCCAAATCCATTATCTCAGCAGAAGAAAGGGAAAAAAAGATCACACAGAATGAAGAAATACTGGAAATTAAGAAATGAACAACACATGGGGAAATGATTGAGTCAACGTACCCCAACGAAGGTGAAACGAAAAGAAGAAAAATAAGTATGCCACTATTGGGAATAGATCTATAGTTGAAATGTCAGCAGAAGGACATTTTAGATGCTTAGGCTCCACAAACAGAAGTTGAGAGTTCTAAGTGGCCTCCGTTAATTATACAGTCTACTTATATTCTTAAGGATCATCTCACACGTCCGAAATATAATAGAAATAGGAAGAGACATACAAAGATAACAGGATAGTTCGTAACATATAATTTACTTTCTTCACCATTTAGCTACCCATGTAGGGGAGATTCATACATTGAGATATATATGGATCTATTGTAGCTAACAGGCCCCAGGAGATGTGAATGAACTTAAGGAACCATGAGATCAAAAAGCAGCAGAAGACGGGCTGCTAAAGCAGCTCAAAATCCGTCCACTGTTGGCGTACCTAGAGATACGAAGAATAAGGCTTTTCCCGGGGCTTTCCCTTATCCTAAATGACGAATGTAGGATAACTCTAAGCTCTATGAACCCCGGACTCATTTAAGCATCATTTCACTCATTCATCGTCCGATATAACTTAAAGTTGAGGTACGTGAAAAAATAAAACAATTACACACGTTAAAGCGACGCTCCTTTACCGGATTTCCCCACCTCTTGTTTATTGCCTTCAACTCAAATTTACGAGTATATCAAAATTTCACTGAAAGTGTACATTTTGAACTATCCTGTAATATAAGAAGCTTACTTTCTTTTGTACATTTATCTTAGAGCAGGCATTATGAACTAAAAATAATGTAACGGGGAGCGCTGAAACACCCTGTGAGCAGCTGGCAACGGAAGACAGGGGAGGCTCGGTTAGCCACGCCTTTCCCTCGTTTGTCTTATAGTGGTGACAGCCAGCGGTCGGAAAGAAACATAATTGTGCGTCTGTTTTCCTTCCACCTGGTTCTCGATCTTTCTGTTACCAGAACAATCGTGTAAACACCAGAAACCGGCGATATTCCTATAAAGAGGGTTACAGACAGACAGTGTGGGTCAGTTGTTGAGTTGGTTTTGGTGTAGCCAGTCAGTTGTTGGTTGAGTTGGTCAATCAGTTGGTTAGTGTGTGTGAGTGAAGACAGTTCTTGGTGTAAGAAGGCAGTGTTAGTCGATGACGTGTTAATGAACGAAAGGGTTGTGCAACGGAAGACTGTACGAACTGTGAATGTGTACCGGAGCTTATGTAATCGCGAGTACAAGTGAAGTTGTAACGGACGAACGGGTAAATTGTAATTGTGTGCAGCAAGTAATTTTGTGTAATTGGCAAGTGTTAAACTGTAAGTCGGTGGAAATAAAGAACATCTTTTGGGTGGTGTAATTGGACTTTTCATTTCACGAACCCACAAAGTCACACTGGCGTCAGAAGTGGGATATAACACAAAGTCACACTGGTGTCAGGAAGCGGGAAAACAACATCACTGAACATTACAACCATGGACGCGAAATTGGAGAAAAATTTAGAGATGATGACGGAAATGACGGCGGAACTGAGAGAAATGAGGACGGCAACTGAAAAGCTCGCTGCAAAAACAGAAGCGGCTAAAGACAACATCACCGAGAAGATGCAACAAATGAAGGCCGAATTAACAGCGAAGACGGAAACGGCTAACAACAACTTGGCCACGACAATGACCTCAAAGATGGGCGAACTGACAACGGAGATGAGGGCGGCGAACGAGGCTCTCGCCGCAAAGTTTGAGGAACGTTTGACCGGCGTAAGGGATGACGTCGCGAATCTGGGCAAGCAGAAGGGTCAAGTAGACGACCGCCTTAACGATTTAGAGGAAAAGGCCGACAACATCGCAAAACCCCTCACCCGCCTGACGGAGGAAAACCGGCCCTATGTGTGGACGGAGGACGCCGAAGACGCTTTCCAGCACCCGAAGGGGATCCTGTGCAGTGCTTCAATTTTGGGTTTCCCACAACCGGGTGGCGCCTTCATTGTGGACACCGACGCCAGCGACCATTGCATTGGAGGTGTCCTATCGCAGATCCAGGACGGCCACGAGCGCACAAGAGTGGAAGAGGAGGAGCGTGCCGCAGCAGTCCGAGTAGTTGTGGCAGTGCCTGCTGAAGGCTGGGATAGCGCAGGCCTGAGGAGGGAGCAGCTGGCGGACGCAGACTTGGGGCCACTCTTGAGGGAAGTGGACGCAGGGACGAGACCAACCTGGGAGGACATCGCACCGAGGAGCGCCACCTACAAGTCGCACTGGGCCCAATGGGACTCGTTGAAGACCAGAGTGGGCGTGCTGTTCCGGGTATGGGAGTCACCCGAAAGGAAGGCGCAGAGAGGACAGTTGGTACTTCCCCGGAGTAAGGTCCCGGAAATCTTGGAGGAAGTGCACGCCGGTACTTCAGGAGGACACCTGGGAGCGAACCGAATGATTCACAAACTACGGCAGCGCTACTTCTGGCTGAGACTCCGAGCAGATGCTGGTGGTACACCTGGACCGCCTCGCACGCTACGATGGGGCTGTTCGAGGGCGAACAGCTTTGAGAAGGGAGCAGTGTAACGGGGAGCGCTGAAACACCCTGTGAGCAGCTGGCAACGGAAGACAGGGGAGGCTCGGTTAGCCACGCCTTTCCCTCGTTTGTCTTATAGTGGTGACAGCCAGCGGTCGGAAAGAAACATAATTGTGCGTCTGTTTTCCTTCCACCTGGTTCTCGATCTTTCTGTTACCAGAACAATCGTGTAAACACCAGAAACCGGCGATATTCCTATAAAGAGGGTTACAGACAGACAGTGTGGGTCAGTTGTTGAGTTGGTTTTGGTGTAGCCAGTCAGTTGTTGGTTGAGTTGGTCAATCAGTTGGTTAGTGTGTGTGAGTGAAGACAGTTCTTGGTGTAAGAAGGCAGTGTTAGTCGATGACGTGTTAATGAACGAAAGGGTTGTGCAACGGAAGACTGTACGAACTGTGAATGTGTACCGGAGCTTATGTAATCGCGAGTACAAGTGAAGTTGTAACGGACGAACGGGTAAATTGTAATTGTGTGCAGCAAGTAATTTTGTGTAATTGGCAAGTGTTAAACTGTAAGTCGGTGGAAATAAAGAACATCTTTTGGGTGGTGTAATTGGACTTTTCATTTCACGAACCCACAAAGTCACACTGGCGTCAGAAGTGGGATATAACACAAAGTCACAATAAGCTAAATAAATGTTAAGCTTCACCTCTAAAATACTAATTGATTAAGGAAGGCTATCAAAATATTGAGTAAACCTCTCACCTCAGAGAACAATTTTTTGAGGGGGATCAAATATATATTTTCTCATTTTATCAAACATGATGATAATGGCTTTCATTGAAGTTATTATGCAGTTACGATATTGACAGGTAAACGCTTTATTTCGAAAATTCTAAACAAACCTATGAACATTCTTCATCGTTAGCGAATTGTATGCATAAGAAATAGTCAAAAGCTTGCCTTTATAAGGCTTTATTCTCGTTAAACTGTATCAAATACCTTATTTCGTACCAAAAGCCCTCTTCTAGATATTCATTATATCTTGTTTATGTTTTCCAGGTTTTTGTGCATTTGTTCAACAGTGAAACAGCAATTGTCATTTTTGTTATGGCAAAAATAAATGAATGAATAAATGAATGAATAAACAAATAATAAACAAGATAAAAATCAAATTCTGACAACAACTGTCAGCTTTTAACATCTTGTACCTGCTTCATTTGTTATGAGTTCTAGGCACAATTTACCATGATTAAAATATGTAAATAGGCCTGAAATAAGTCATGAGTAGAGAACTTTGTGTAAGTGCTACACATCATATTTTTAAAATATCGTGCTCTTGTTAGCTTCTTAAAGCTGCTGAGATTTTTACAAATTAAAAACTACGAAAATTGGATAAAACATTTTTATCATCGCAGAGTATTTTTATCGACACATCCCAGAGGTTTTTACCAGAAACTCATACGTGAAAAGGCATCCAGATGAGCACATCCCTTCCTTCGGAAATCCATTATCTATTGCTCACTGACCTTTTCAAACGGCGCCATCTATTTATCAGGTCTTCTCCCTTGTTAAGCCATTGTTGTATCTCTCGTTTTTCTTGTTGGCCCGCAGCGCCACATGCGGCAGCGGGGTTTAATCACATCATTCCCGCCATCAGTCTTGCCAACTGGGCTGATGACCGCATCACTCACTGTCCCCGCTCTGATTGGCCCGCTCCGCTAATCCTTATCTCCGAATGTACGCTTCATTGGACAGGTCAGCCGCTCGTTTCTTCATTGTCAATCTTACAGGCGAACATAAATCACGGGAGATGCCATCCAGTTTTTGTGACTGGTCCAACGTGTCAAAGGGAGCAACACTCACTCATTAACGTAGCGAGCATCGCTAAAGGGTGCGCTTTTATACGGTTTTTCATCATAGCAATAGCCCCAACACGGATAATGTATCGATCAGTGAGTCCTTAAATAATTTGTGTAGTCACCATGATGATAGGAGCTATAACTATATGGTCTCTCATGGTCACGATCCATAAGATTACATCTCTGCCCATGTATAATATACAGATGTGTAAAATATTAATGTGCTAGTTTTCAGTTTTAAACAAATGCATCTATAACAAGTTAACATAAATAAAAATCTCATTTTAAATTTATATTTATATCTGCCACCCAATGGTGTTAAAAATCTATTGATGTAACTTACTTTTCCTTAATCATTCCGTTTTCTTTTATGTTTAGTATTATGTCATTTAGTTGTATTTTATATATCTAACATATTCCATTTGGAACCACGTTACCTTTAGAAAATATCTGATATGCATACATTTTCATTAGGTATGCTTCAAATTTCCTTTACTTTGAAACCATGCAGAAGACATGTCAGATTATGGGCATGGGTGTCATATATGCATATCAACAACTGCAAATATAATGTTCAGTTTTGATAAAATACAAATAAGGAAACAAGGATAACTAAAAGAAGAGATACTTCTTAATTTCTGCTTACATGTTGAAGTACTTTGTAAAATAAAAATTAAAACATAGTACAAAAATTGACATACATGTAACTGAATTTATAATTTATTAGAAATGATAAAAATATAATTATAAGATCTGCTGTAGAGGATAATTAAACCATCAAACAAACTCGAAATCGTGTTCCAACTTTGTTAAGTTGATTACGAGAACTCACAGATACGCAGCAATAGTGCTCGGCTGGAGGGGAAATATGATAACCAATAGGTCACTGGATGAAAATCGTAGTACAAGTCATTGCGTTTTCAGTCAGTCTTGAATTACCTTTCTTTTCCATAACATCATTGTTTGAAGTCGCGAAAGTCCGTAGGAAGAACAGGTATTGATAACCTAAGTGAAAGGATTCATGCAGTGTTTTACGTGTCAAAAGGTTCTGGATTTTACTAGGAAATGGAACGTATTTACGTCATTACAAAACAGTCGTGACAGGCAGACTACTGGGGACTTGAGTATTGTCTGCCCACCACAAGAAAGCAAGGCATATGAATGTGTAACGTAATCACTTTTGCTGTCCACATGATTTTATGCTCGCATTAAAAGGATGCTAGATTCATGTAAAATACGCAGTGTCACATAAATCACCATAATACGGATCATTGCAGTTAAAGAAACGAGATTTAGATCTGGAAACATGGGAGACATATACGTACTCTCATACATTCATTTCGTAGTAAACAGATCCACTAAGATAAACAGCTCAAACCCTTCTACCTCTTCATGCCCCGCTTGCCTTCTTTTAGTGCGCAGACAGAATTTTGCTGCTCCCTCGCATCAACCCAAGCTGAAACATCGTGTTCTATACCACGCATTATCCTGATTTTTGGACCGTTTATTAACGCTTCAATTTCCTACATCCCTCATTTATGAAATGCATTTTACAAATGTTTACCTCAAATGTGATGAGCTATATAAAAATGAACGAAACATACTTAAACATATCAGACAGAAAAAGAGAGAGAGGCAGAACTTCTCTGAAGTTAATAAATCTGGGTATAATTAATTAATGTGTGAGCAGAGCTGGTGCATGTCTGTTCAACGTGGAGTTGAACCAGCAATTCAGCACATTTCCCCGAGATGCTTAGAAAACTACTTCTACACGGCTGCAAAGCGTACTGCCAGCATAACAAGGGAAAATAGCGGCACTTTCAACCTAACGGAAATAAGAAGTAAAGTACTGAAATTCCATAATCTGCAAATATCTAGACTGATAGTAGTTCTACTTATTAGTATCCAGAAATTAGTACCCTGTTCGCCGTTAATTCACTTTGAACAACAAGGTCAGCAATAAAAAACATTAGTACATCCTCAGTTGTCACAAACAATTATTACAAAACTTTTTTCCGATTCAAATTGGAATTTCAAAAGTGGTTACAATAAAAATGTATGTTTAAGAAGGAGAACACAGTAAGATGAAGCGATAGTGAAATTTATAAAACAGTATTACTGTGTATTCTTTCAATGGCATCGTGAGAAAAAAATGACAGCGTATCTATAAGAATGGTAATTTCGGGTTAATAACGAATATCTCGAATAATACCATTTTTATATTTTATTGTAGAAATATATACTTATTGCTTTCATTTATCTAGTAGGTATGATTTATTAATTATCCAAGGGCATTCAAAATTAATTTGAAATGAAGAGTATTCTTTATATTACTTTAAATTAAGGATGTGAGTATTAATTTTTATGGAAATAATGTGAACGTTGAACAGTTTGCTCAAAACCTTTAATGTCCATTTTTAGAGAAAACCTAAAATAAGAACAACTTCTGCATATAAAGTTTAATTTGGGATAGGAGCGTTTCTTCAATATCTTCGTATCGCACTTTTAGATATCCCGATCATACCTGGGGTATTTATAACAATATTTGTTTTTTAGTAATTGTTAAAGAAGTGCATAAATAGGGTCGGCAAACAATAAGGTGTGTACATTTTTCTAACATGATTTATAGTACAGGGGGACGCATAAGATTCCAATAATACTTTCTCTGCCGATTATAAGTAGATAGCAGAGAAAACCAGAGCTTTTGTAACTCTGGCTTAATATTCAATAAAAAATAGTTTCCTGTTACAGCAAAGGTACACTGGGGCATGCTGTATATCGCAATCCTACACACACCGATCTCTATCTGAACGCTCATAGTTTCCATCATAAATCTCTACGACTGGGAGTTCTTAATACACTGGCCCACAGAGCTTTGTCTATCTCTGATCCCAGCCACTTAGAATAAAAATTACAGCACCTGAGACTCACTTTCCGTCAAAACAGCTACTCCGAATATGACGTTGAAACCTCGATTACCAAAGCTATTAAAGGGAAACCTGTAATATAGCAAGCGTCAGATAAGCCTACCGCTACAGCCTGCATCCCGTTTACCGGCAATCTATCCGGCAGAATAAGCAGAATTCTCGCCAGATACAACATCAGGACCATCCACAAGCCACCTTCGAAGATTAAGCATTTGTTGAGACCAGTGAAAGACAAAGTGGTCTTCCAAGTTCCGGGAGTGTACCGCATTCCCTGTGAATGTGGGACACCGTATATAGGACAAAACCGGAAGGACCATCGCTACTAGAATAATCGAAAATGAACGGAGCATTCGTTTAATGCGATCTGAGCAATCTGGGCTGGCAGAGCATTGTTTTGATAACGACCATGGAGCCAATTTTCCGGAGACCACCATCTTGGCAAAATGCAACAGTTACTGGGAGCGGATAATTAAGGAGGCTTTGGCGATTTCCTCTGAAAGGAGCACGCTTAATCGTGATGCTGAATTTCAGTTCAGCTCCTCTTGGAAACCGGCCTTAAAATGGAAATCCGTCGAATTAAGAAGCAAAAATCAATACAGCTTGATAATCAAGTTAAGCAGTTACGTTTCTTTGACGCAATTTCCTATACTCACGCCATCTCCTGACCTGGCATTTAACTTCCTGAAAACAGTCTTTTGTTCAGTAATGCAAACTTTGATAGTGTTTCGTCTTTGTTTATAGTTGTGTTATATCCAGTGTTTCATTTGTGGTTATAACAATTTATAAATATTCTGATAATAGGAGAGTTGCACACTCTCGAAACGTTGATATCTAATTATCTTTTCACCTGGCTGGCTGCCCGAGAAGAAAGTGAGCGTAGTTTATTGTTATTTATTTTTTATCGGAAATATAATAGCATACGGTGAGAGAAAATCATTACAATTAATAAGGTTTTATTTGAGTTGTCGAGATAGAAACCTAGTAGTAAAGTAATTTGCTATGGGCCGTGTTTAACCTGGTGGAGACATCTGTGTCTTTCTTCAAATTTTCGTTATCTTTTATTGCAACATTTTCAATTCCGTTTCGAAAGTTATTACAAACGGTTCTATGCGAGAAACGAAGTTTCTGGACAAAAGTTTTGCCATAAAAATCCAAATAATAATCCTCTTCCTCTTAAATAATTCTCAAAATCATGGTTGTTGTTATTAGCCTATCTTTTCAATAGTTTCTTACATTTGGCGTACTTCCCGGAATCGTAGAAGCACTCTGCCAAAGCAAGAGGAAACATTCAGGAAACGTTAACAGCCATAGACCGATTAGTCTCCACCCGGTCATTAGTAAGTTATTTGAAAAGGTAAATACATCTACGCTTTCGACACCTGCTGGATAGACACAATGTGCTCCGCCCAGAACAATTTGGGTTCAGGTACCAACACTCTACAACACACCAGCTCCTCTGCTTCGTGGATGAAGTAATATTCAACAGTTCCTCCGTCGTATCTAAGGACGACATCGTCTCACAAGACAAGGGTACATCAAGGTAGTGTCCTGGCTCTCCTGCTATTCCTTACTTACATAAACACTGTCAACCCATAGAGGCCAACCTATACTTATTTGCGGATGATACTGCAATTACAGCTGCATCGAAATAACAAGTTTCTGCAGTGCAGCGAGCTCAGCAATATGCTGACATGCCTTCTGCTTGGTTCACAGTCTGGTGTTTTGAAGATCAACGCCACCAAATCACAAGCAGTCACCTTCATTAGACGAAAATTAATGGATGTCAAAAATCTGTGCGTGGCTGGTACAGAAGTCTCATGGTCCACTGAAGCAGCATGTCTTGGAGTGATTTTGGATAAGCGCCTAACTTTGAAGCCCAATATTCAATCATTGGTTAATAGAGTGAGTGAGTGTGTGGTGTTTTAGGGCCCGTCGACAACAAGGTCATTTGGGCCCGTTGGTTAATAGAAGTAGCAGAAGGATGACTATGTTGTACTCCTTGTACAACAAGAAATCACCAAAGTCAGTAAGTAAAAACTTGTTCTTTGTAAGCAAGTGCTGAGACCTGTATTGAAATATGCCTGCCATATAAGGGGAATGGCAGCTAAAACTAATCGTTAAAAACTGTAAATATTACAGAACAGATATCTTCGCACAACAACAACCGCTGAATAGTATATACCAAAGAATAATATACATTCTGATGTGTATTTCCCCAAACTGAATGAATACATCATTCGCCTGTTACATAACTTCTACGCTGAATTATCCTCTAGCTTAAATCAACTTATACGTGGACTTGGAGAGTGTGACATTGACCCGGGAGAAACCTCCAAGGTTCTAGGCTTGCATTACACCCACCATAAAAAATAAAAAGAATTAAAAATTATACATATAATTATACATACTACAATTAAAGTGCCACCATTTACCCACTATTTTTCAAGAATCATATTATATGCTAGTAAGGGACAATGTTTCGGTATGGCAATTGTCGAAGGCCGTTTCGGCCTTCAACGATATCCAAGAAGTGTGTAAAACGGAATTGCTAATTACTAAGATAAGATACCTGAAGAGTTTGCTTCAACTTAACTACATTTAAATATTTATTACTAATACGAAATCACAACAAGAGAAAGTCAATTATAGGTAGATGAAGATCTGTCCAAGTACTGTCTCCAAACGCCAGAAGACTGTGCGAGGGTTCGGAGTAGGTTTTTAATTAATAATGCAAAATTATATCCATCCGTGATTGCTTTAATACCTACGAAATCCTATTTTTGATAATTTTATACCCTACCGATTTCATTGACATTAGGCAATTTTGTGGCCATCCTCTTAGACCATAGTGAGCATGTCTAACTTTCGCCTTTGATGATGATGATGATGATGATGATTATGATTATGATGATAGTAAAGTCACAGTGGTAGTCTGTATTATTAGCAGAGCTAGGAAGTTCGTACTGATTTCCTTGAGCAGTGTAAGAGCGGCCAGACATGGCTATACAACGCAGCGCTACTAGCAAGGACAAGGTTCATCGTACAATGCAACTCACTACTGCAAAACAGGTGTAACTGTATGACGCAGAGCACGTTGGTAGGAAGGAGGACATTCGAATAACATCTTTGTGGTGCTTCAAAAATGAGCATAAATTTGCTGTACGACCTTTGTATGCTTTCTAGAAGTGTTCTTATTCATGTCCTTATTCACTTCATTATTTACATTTCAGTAGGATCCTTCAGAAAACATGGAAAAAAAGAGAAATCAGATCGAGAAACTAAATCAGCTGAAATCACTAACAAATTTGTAACAGATTATCGACCAACTAAATCTTGTTTTACCGGACATAGAATGAGTTCTTCATTTGAAAGGCTTCAGAGGTACATTATTATTTTAGTAATAAGGCTGCAGATGAGTAGATATATAGTAAAACTCCTGCTTTGGCATTTTGTTTGGTAAGAGTCTTCAGATGTTTAAGAAATTAATTTTATTATTTTTATATTATTTAACATTCGATCAGGAAATGTTACAATCCGCGGTATAATTGCTTGGGTGTTGCCACAATGTGCCAACTTAAACAATGAAATCAGCCAGAGACAAACCCCTCTGTACTATATAAGAATTGTTATGTTGTACATAATGATCTAAAAAGATGTGTTTACGAATGTCTCGTAAGTCTTTTTTTTTTCTCTGGGCAATATGTTTAATGGCTCACCGTTGTGCGTTATGATTTGTTTGGATGCCGGGAGAGAGTCGGTCGCAACCTGCATAGGGAAAGGCAGGCGGTACCAACTTCCTAGCCCTGGTTATTAGTGATGAGATGATATACTATTTATCGATACTCGATATTTCAAATCAATACTGATATTTGAGTGCTCCTATTCTCAACACTCACTGTGTATAAAGCTGTAACAGCAATAGATTTTCACTGCATTATGTTATTAGTAGTTTTATGTATATAAACGGAAGCAAACTAATTTTAATGTTCATCCCAATTTCAGAACTCGCGATATCTGAACTGACAGCTATGGGAAACTAGTACATTGTTTTTTCAAATATAGCTTAGGTAAGCTTCACGGGAGCTAATATGCTTCCTTAAATTTGTTGTACTTTCTGAATTACCACCGTCCAAATGTGTATGTTCTCCACATTTTACACACTGCTCTGCTATTATTAGTATTGCCTACTTCCAGACTGTTCCACAATCACTAATTTTTTATTCAAAATCACTCTTTCTCATGAGGGACATATTTATTGAAGTTAGTCATACACCCACCGGTAAGATATGCTCGTAATTCGAGTTGACTTACGAAGCACAAACTAACAAATGGAAGCGAAGATCAATGCGCCTTATTGTGACATGTCTTAAGTTATAGAGAAGTCAATGTTCGTTACGGGAATAATTAATTGTAATGGCTGAGAGTGAGGCAACAAACAAGGTTATAAATCAGTTTAAGGTGTATTTTACATGAGTACCTCTATTTCTTCTGCCATTTTGTGCATTTGTTCATTTAAATTCAAGAATCTCTAGGATACTGTGTTCCTTCACTCAGAGAAAGGGTAGTCAAACTCTATAGAGAGCTATGGTCTCTTCAGTATCACAAAATATAGAAGCTTAATGATATTAAGGTATTAGATACGCAGCTTCGGTGCAATAGAAAGTCTATAAAATCAGGGTACCTACTGTATCGAGTTCCTAAACCTAATCAAAACTATAATTATCAATTAGCGCAGGATAATCAGTTTCGAATGTTTCTTTCAGACTTAATAGATTTGACCACCTAGATATTTGATTACATATTGTAGTGCATTACCACAAAAGACTGCTTTTTAGGGATTTCAGGAAGAGAACTCTGCCGTGTGACGTACCACCACCTGTTTTCATGCGGAAGTGATAAGGTCTTGGAGTTCATTATCTTTATGAAAATCATTTTAATCCTAAACTTGTCACTTTTAAAACTTGGTAGAATAAAAATAATATATATGTTATTAGTCAAAGTATTCATGTATCATAAATAAAATAAAATATAGGATAACGAAAGCATAAATCCTAATACAAATATAACAACAAAGCTTTAAGTTTTGTATTAGAAGTACTAAATTAGATTCGTGGCAGACATACACCGCTTAAAGATTTGGAATACCCTAAGCTCGTTTCTATAAACCTAATCTGACTGACAGTGCTTTGAGCGAGCACAAAAAATGTAAATCTGTTACCCAGTCATTGTTCCGCAGCTTTGTAATCTCATTTCCAGGTCACGTACCACTTGATAATACTCTCAACGGAGTTGTTAATTGTCTTTCACCACACATCCCACCGCGAAGATCGTGAAATTTGATAATTCATGTAACGGTGATGGAAACATTCTTGTCTGCAAGTTGTGCACCGCCTACTGCGTGCTCTGCCAGAACGCCCTCCTTCCCTCCTTTACCATTGATTTCCGAATCAGTGTTGTCCATGCCTACCGTGTATCTAATCATAGAGGCAAAGTTCGTGCTAAATACAGGAACCTACTTTTCTAGATACAGTACGTGCATTGTAGTGTCCAGAGCATACTGAAGGTAGTACATAGAAACTATTTAAAATTTTACACTCTAGTGAAAAACTTTGTATTGTACAATAATGATAATTACCAGCTCCCAAAGTTTGTCGGCCGAATTTTGGGATACTCTGTATATAGATGAATAAACTTTTATAGGATGGATATAAAAATAAATCACATTGTTTTATTTAACTACCGTGGATGTGGCAATTTGCAACTAACCTCCTACTTTAATACATTTCTTACAAAGATTTCTGTTACGTCTAAAAACTAACTTAATATTAAGGCAACCGTGTATTCTGTAGTTGTTGGCAAACCATCACTAAAATACGCGGGTTTGTTCCCTTCTGTTCCTTCCAAAGTGTTGCACTCGGAATGTATACAGCAGTCGAGGGAAGAGCGGAGAGAGATCTAAGAGGAAAATATTGCCAAAGACTCCAATCTCTCCTCCCTTCCATTGCTTGATATGAAAGAAGAAAGCCACTCACTCAGGCCTGTTGCTTACTTTACTAGCCGGCCATTAGGTCTTATGAATATTTCCAGAATACGTATCCTTAGACGGGGGCCCCGGGGCTATGCTTTCTGACCGATCCCCTTCTACTGTCAATACCCTCGCGCGTGTGCTTTCTTTGTTTCTTTGATCATTTCTTTGAGCTCAACGCTACATTTTCCTCGCGAGTTGGCTGGAAACAGTATTGAGACTTCTCGTAAAAATCCTTCTTCTAATCAAATAAATATTATATTCTTATTACCAATACGTAAAATTACTGAACTACTATTTAACCATGAGAGAGCAACTGCTGCATTGAGCCTTAAAAATATAAACTTTTTTTTTATAAAAATACACCTTAATTACACCAAACCAACAAGATATCATTTTATACAAATTATATGCCCTTGTGCATCAGAACTCAAAACCAAGATGAGAATGTTTATGCAAGCCCAGCATTTTCCAAATATGCAAAGCGCATTTTTACGAGAAATTTATACATTCCAAACCACAAATATATATTGAGATTCATAAATGAAAAGAATCTTTAGGTCCATGTGCCGTAAGTCTGGTTCAGAATAATCTAAATTTCGTATTCACTTTAGTATGTACCCCCCCCCCACTTCCAACTACATTTTATCAGTAAATGTTTTCGACATTATTTATTTTCTTAAAATTGCTAAAAAGCTGATTAAAATACCGTAAGTTTGAGATATTTGCATTTATGAAAATGAGCTCCCAAAGCCTGCAATATTATCAATCACTGCACATGTGTTCGTAATCCTTAAAAAATGCACAAAACTGATTAAAACAAATGTGTAGTTCTTTTAGTTCTTCAACTCTTGTCTAAATAAGTGTCCGTAACATTAACTTTATCCGAGTTATTCTTTACTATTAAATTGAATTTTCGTGGCATTTTTGAAGTGTTGATCATTATACCTTGTTTCTAATAGGCAAACAAACAGTAAAATTTTTATACCGATGTGTAGTGATACACTTTGTATACATTTGACTATTGCTTCAGCCTTCCACCATCAATCGTGCAGTGAAAGTAAATATCGGATAAGCAATAGTCAAATCTAAGAGTTGATCGCTGTATGGTGGCTTTGAAAAACTAGCAGGAAAAAGGCAACTTTTTATTTGAGAAAACTATTAATAATCAAGGTATTTTTTCAGAATTGTTTAACTCTACAGAAATATATTGACATAAATTTTAAACTTTAACTAAATTATTATATGGAAATACCTCATGTACCTCTAAAGGTGTACCAGTTATGAGGACATGATTCAGAATGAAGAGGACTTCCTAAGCTATTTCAAAATATATTATCTTTCAACTACCTTCCATTAAAGGGTAGTTTGGTGTGACGGTATTTTCTTTTCATGATCTTTGAAGATACGGAACTTTAATTTCAAGTTTGGTATTTAACAGAGTTCTTCAAAGACACAGGTACATCCCTTCCAAACGCACACAGACACAGACACACGCGCGCGCAAGCGGGAACGAAAGCATATTTCTGAAATCTGATAGAAATTATTTACTTCACTACGTACGTAACTGACAAAGCAAAATAGGACTGGAATACATTTGTGTGGTATTATGTGCATTGTCGACATGAGTGTTTAATATTTATACTTTAGTCGCTCTTGTATTTCTCATCATTCCAAGCGATAGGTATGCAACACCAAGGCTTGTATGTCGTCTTTGTCTCTTATGTATCATCTTAAAGCATACTAACACTGTTTCTGTGATTAAATACTACCCCAGAATTGTGCGTACAGCATGCTGTCCTTTGGCATGGGATACACCTATACATGTGGCTAGTGTTGGTAGCTTAAGTTTTTTGCCAAGGAATTAGCTTGTCGCATATGCAAATAAATGGTAGTTGGTTGAGAAAAGCAATTAAATATATTAATATAATAATTTAAGCAGAATCTCTAATTCCACTTACTTATAAATGTAAAAATTATGAAACTGAATTTTTTTTTTACCTTACTATGCAATGAGTATAAATCGACGCCGTTGCACGATTCCAATCAAATTTCTCCCCATCACTCTGCGAAAGAAAACTAGCTCTTAATATTAACAAGGAGTAAACCATATCACCATTGGTGTTGTGTTTTCAATATCTGTGCTAGTTTGAGAATTTCAAAAACTGAAAAATGTTTTAACCTATTTTCGTGTAAGGTATTACAAGTTTTTAAATTATATAATAAAGTAAAGTTTATATATAATACCTTATATTACGGTACAGATGTGCTCTGATCTAATGGAGGAAATAGCCCCAGGTAGGAATTACGACCTGGCTAAATGTAATCATTTACGCTTCAATATTTTACAACTTAACAGATTAATTTCACCATCGGCGACATTGTCAGGTGTTATATCAACTGCTGAAACTATTTAGGAGAGATCAGTGAAGCCGATTCGCTGCTCTTGCATCAGAAAATACGTATAACAGTGCTAAGAAAGTATATATAATTCATTAAGTTTCTTGAATTTCTTGTGAAATCCTTTTTATGGTCCCCTGAATCTGTAGTAATGGGAAACTAAACGAGGGAGACTTAAAATTTACAACACAGCAATAAAAAGTGTTCTTCTCTTATCATAAACAGCGGTTTTCCAAATTATAGACAGCTATATATTTAATCAAGAGGTCCCAAGTTCGAATTTCGGTCAGGGTGAGTTACCTAGATAAGGTTTTTTCAGGGGCTTTCCTTTATCCATCAAGACGAATGTCCATGGACCCTGAACTCATTTGAGCATCATTTAACCCAATTCATTCACCGTCCGATATAACTTAACGTTGAGGCGGACGTAAATTAAAAAAAAAAAGGATATATATTTAAGCTATTTGAGCTAAGTTGTGTGCGAGATCAAGAAGTACATTTGAAAATATGCGAATTCTCTTGTTTTCTATAAAGTCTCGTTAGTAAAATATACTGAGTTTAATGTAAAAAGTTGTTTAGCCTTTGCATCTGGTATCTAGAATCAATTCTAGACAATATTTTATTGTGATTATATAAAGTAGACACAGAAATGAATTAAATATGAAAAGTGTACTTTCGAAAGCGTTCATAAATGAATAAACAAATGCATATTATAATGATAGCACGTATATTATTCAACGAACAAAACATTTTTTCTTAAAGTTGGTTAAAGCAACTAATTAGACTTTAAATAAACAAGGAGACACTTTGCGTTACATATGGAACGGATTCCTCGGCTATTTCCCAGAGTGTGACGAAGCATTTCCTCCCTTCGCTGCAGAAAACCTGTCCGTGGGAGAAAACAAATTGCCCTCCACCTTCCTCCCAAATTGCAGCATCCCTCACGCATTTTCCCATGGACCACTATATCTTGCGAGGGAAAACGGATGTATAAACGTGAAAACCGATCCTGCAGCCTTTCAGGGCACACCCCGGGAACTTGTTCACTCCCACCCCGACGTGGTGTCGATATCGGGTAACTAGGCACTTCAGCACGTGTGGCTCTGGTTAAGTGTACATGTCCCTAATCCGAACGTGGATTTAATGGTTCATTTCTAGGCGCGAGACACGTCACAGCTAATCCTGGTATCCATTGTCTCCTCTAATTGCAACTTCTCTAACACCAGCTGCCTGTCTTTGCTGGTCGTTAAACAATACCAACAAATTGTTCATTACATTAGGTAGGTATGGCTACATGAAAACCATTCCTCTAATGAACGGAAATAGCAAATGCAGTAAAATAGATTTAAAACAATTTTATTACTACCCACAGCAGTTTATCACAGGAATAGGATCGTTTGCATAATGAAAAAGGATAGATTACTCTTATTTTCAAGCTCATGGGGTAAAAGCTAGATAGAAATTCTGTAATTCTGTTCACATTTTTCTTGTATTAAAAAGTAAGCTCAACTTCCCGAAAAGTCTCCCTTTACCCATGCTTAACTCGAGACAAATGCCTGCCACGTGATGTGTACGGGGTACACAATAGAATACAGCAAATTAAGATTTTAACTAACCAGCTTAAAACTATTTGGTTCGTTCTCAAAATCACACCAAATGGCCTGGGTTTTTAATAAATGAGTTTGTTAGTTATTTAGGACGAAAGGCTGTCATTCATCAAGAGCACACATTATATAACATAAATTATGAGCTTAAACTAAATGGTCATTATCAATGCAGTAAGATTTTGTGTATTTCCTACAGTGCATGAGTGATACAAAAGTAATTCAAAATGAAGAGCTTTTCAGAAGCTATTCCAAAAATATTCAAGGCTTACATTTACTTTGTCTTGAAAGCGTCTTAAAAATTTTGTATATTAGTCCAAATCGTTAAAGGTGTTTTTGAAGGAACCAAAATATGCTTTTATTTTTTCCACCTGAAGAGTAGTTCTTGAAAGACGTTGAACTTAAAATTTGCGTTTTTAGGATTCAGGAGACCACAAAACATTTATTTCAAATGAAATATGTGTGTCAACTTCTTTGGGTAAAAAGCAGTATAGTATGTGCGTAATATGAATTTAATAAAAACTTTAAAAACCAGAAGAGGTTTCCATGTTTAAGTGAGCCTTGGAATGGAATGATGTGCTGCAAAATCTTCGGTCTCTACGGATAGCTGACTCATCCATAAAATTTATATCTATCTGACTTCCCACAGCTTTTGACTGAGTTACCCTACAAATATGCACGTTGGCATTTACACAAAACGTTTTTTTAATCAGAAGATCTCAAAAAGTGTACTTTCAGTGAAAGCTTGAAATGTTTTACTTTACTACTAACCCCATAATATACAGAAAATGAAAAGAAAACGATGAAAGGAAAACTCCAGGCCAAGATAGGTTTCCACAATGAATTATATATTTTTCTCTACAAAATAACACAAATGGGACTGTACTATGGAAATGTTATTTGCCTCATTTCAAATGTTCCGTGTTCCGATTTTCCTTTATTATGGAAAACGAATATCGGGTAACTCTAAGCTCATTTCAGCATACTTTTATCCATTTTATACATCGTTCAAATGTTGGAGGACGTTAAAAAGTAAATAGGTCAGCATTAATTATATTTAAATGTTTCTATCTTGCTGTATTTAAAGCTGGATCGTGAGGTAATATGATTAAAAGGAAATTTTAAACTTCTATATACAGAGCGTTGAGGCATACTGACCTTCACGGCACACGCTGTTTTAGTTCGTAATCTTGTTCATAGAAGGGCGAAGAATTAGTAACCTGGCATACATTAAATAACGAAACACAAATAGAGTGCTTGGGAGCAGTGTTCTGATATGAAAGGTTAATTATCATGTACTGAAATGGAAATACCATTATAATCCCTGTTTTGTTGCTTGGCATAAAGGGATTTTGATTCCCTCTTCTTTTTCCTTGTTATAATATTCAATTATTTCCCAGGTCCGCTGATGTGCGACACGTTGCTGTCCCGAAGGCATGATTGCACCTAAACAAAGCCTACATACTCTGTTTCGCCGTGTAAATACTCGTATGTACGATAGGCTTGTAGTAAGTTGCATACAGATTTGAAGATTAAGATTTACTTTGTGGTGCCACAGTTGCAGATATAGTAATTTATTTTTCCACTCATACGTCAGTAATGTGGTTTGGATTAATCATATACGAGAAATCAACCAACCGCGACACTATATTTATAACTGAGTACCATACTCTCATCACTGTAAAATTGGTTCATGCTTTTTTATCAACACTTCTTAAAGAAATGTGCTATTGTTTTTATTACCCTAATTCATAGTATTATGTACCGTCTCATAAGCTGTGATTTCCCTCTTTACCCCATCTCTTTCGTGTTTTGCATGAAACATTTTCCCTATCTCATTCATATAATCAAACTTAGAGAAATTAGTTTTTGATCTCATGAATACTCATAACTCGGTGAACAGTAAGTGGAAACAAACAAGCACCTGCCTCGGTAGCATGGATGGTAGCGTGTCTGCCGCACGCTCAAGAGGTCCAGAGTTCGAATATCGATTAGGATGAGTTACCTGGATAAGTTTTTTCCGGGGTTTTCCCTTTTCCTGAAAAACGAATGTCGGGTAACTCTAAACTCCAGGGACCCGGGACTCATTTGAGCATAATTTCATCCATTTCATTCATCGTCTGATATGACGTTAACGTTGAAAGACGTAAATTACACAAAAAAGGAGAGAAAGCCCTCCTCTCTTTCACATACTTTGAGCGTTATGGTTCTAGATTGATAAAACGTACATAATCGCAGTAGAATAAATCACTAAGTTCAAACATAAGTTTTGACCACGCCAAAAACAGGAAAGTAATGAAATGAAATTAACTAGAACAGCAAACAGCAACCCATGAAATCGCAAATGCGATTCTCAGTTTGCGTGAGAATGGAAAACTGGTAATACTTAAACATCATATATAATATATATTGTTCTGTTCTTTTGGTCACATCATTGAGCAGTGCTCTAAGACATTGAACACGTCATACAGAAAACCGCCACCGCCACCGCCACCGCCACCGCCACCGCCACCGCCACCACCACCACCACCACCACCACATATCAAAACAGTACGTTTCAGTACGTTGAAATGAAATAAAATGAATCATAGCTGTAGCGTTCAATGATTTTAGATTTATTTTAATTGTTATAAGTATTTCAATTATGTTATTTAATGGATTTTCAGTCCATTTTATTGTGAAAGGAGCTTAATAGATCCAACTAATAAATTTCAAATTCTCTAGAGAAAGTCTCAATATACATAAAGTCGATAGTTTACTAATATTCGAAAATCAATCTTGGGATTTCACTGATCAAAATGCACTTTCATTACAGACCTATTTTTCTAGATAATAAATAGCAACTATAATTTATCCAGTTTTAATATCCTAAATTTCTAAATGTAAGCAGGTCATTAGTAAGGTAGTTCTCATCAGATAAAAAAAAAAAGTTAAAAAGGCAGAGATATAAGAAACATCGATCCAAGGGCACGCCCTCATGACTTAATAAATAATCAATCGCTTGATGATACAGGATAATGACGCGGGGATACGCCCAGTCAAGACGGCTGGCTTCTGGGGACTTCACGGACTCGTTAAGGGCGATAGGGCTTCACCCTCTTCTTTCTTCAGCACGAAAACCTGGTGGTACACTCTGTTTCCCTCGCCTAAATCACTACAACTTGCGTTAGTTACAGGTAAAGCATAATCTCACTTCACCAGGGGCGGCCGGTGAGGCATTGTATTGACGGTGCCATAAATAAATGAATAAATAAAAAATAAACAAATAAATAAGGGTTGTTAAATATAAATATATGTACCAGTTTCGAAAGATTTAGTTAATCTTATCAACAATCCATCCTATTTTTATAATTTACTGTACAAAACAGGGAAACGGAAATATATATTACATCCGTACTCTTGTTACGCACAGGTGTAACGAGTACAGTAAACGTTTGATAATACAATTCATGGAAAATGTGATACGAAGCGTTCGTGTACGATTTCGCGACAGAGAGACAGGTATTTTGAGCCCAATGCTTTACTCCACTCTAGCGGATAAAGCGTAAGCTATGCGCCAGAGAAATCGCGGCACTACCTTCTCCCATAAGAAGCTGTGTATAAGCAGACATCCTAACCCTTAACACAGGCGCTTATGATCGTAAACGGTGCCGTTCTGGAATCGGCGCCAAGCCACGGAAAACAAAGACAGAGCCCTTGCATTTAACGCGCTTATTCACACGAGGGAGCAGATAGTCAGTAACAATACTATTTGCGCATTTCCTATACACTTCTCTTTCTTTCGTTTTCATACAGATGGTGCCATGGCACAGCGGCACTACTTCAGAAGCCGCCCCTGCACTTCACCTAAATAAATAAAAACTGATTAACTCTAGATTTCATTGGCGTC
Source organism: Mantis religiosa (assembly GCA_030765055.1). Taxonomy (NCBI): domain Eukaryota; kingdom Metazoa; phylum Arthropoda; class Insecta; order Mantodea; family Mantidae; genus Mantis; species Mantis religiosa. Next base: position 125,001,413 of record CM060952.1, on the reverse strand, counting down.
TCAGCTTCCTATACATAAATCAGAAACACCCAAGCACAACAATAAGACAAATTTATTAACATTACTTGTAACAGAACACTTAAATGACATTTTTATACTCAACAAGAGGCCAATGAGTTATAACAGTGCCCATATCAGGTCAAATATCCCAATAGGGACGCAATTACCTATACAAATGTAATTAGGTCACAACTGTTGCATGAATGGATGGAAGAGAGCTTATGAAAAGAATTAGCGGGGTTTTAGAAAGTATTCAGGAAAAAAAATAATTTCTTAGCATTCCATTATAATCCAAATTAGCACTCTTTAAGTAATAAAAAGAAAAATTACCACAAAAGATACGGGAGCTAACATTATTTTAACAAGTACCATGCGCATTTATGCATAGTATACATTTGTTAAGCGTTTAAGGTTCTTTGTCCAGTAAAATTTAACAAAAGTGGAGAAAGCTCCCTGAATATCTGCACCCGTTTGATATCCGAATACTAAAATTGAACTGCAGACCTAATGAACAAGTGGTCAGTTTGTTCAAAACCTAATATTTTGGCATTTTATCAAAGATTAATACACGAAGCATGGTTACCTCTCTCCAGAAAGGATGATTAGCTGAAATCATTTAATTTAATAAACGTCTCTTTTAGGGAATATTTTCCGTCCATCCGTCCATTCGTCCATCCATCTTTCTGAACTCAAAAGCATATATTTTTGGTGAAATTTCATATATGAATATTTGGATGGAATATGACAATTCTTTTACTTATCATGGCTATTATTTTACACCTAACGGGTTATTTAGACTACAAAATACGCTCAAATAAAATTATATATAGTGTTTATTTTACCCGGTTTTGTATGTTATATCTGTCACTAAACTTTTAATACATACGCTGCGTTTGTATTGAAATTAGACTAAGTGCCTTAAGGGCGTGTGTTTCCGGTTATGAATTACATTTAAAAGTTTAAATGAAACTTATTGCCTGCATTAACTGAGATGTAAGCAGAAGAAAATCACATCGATAGAAAGAGTTCGCTTTAAAATTCATATATTGTGCAATATGGAGAGTAATTCTATTGTCAATACATTTTTGTGTGAGAAAGTTTTCAGGGCTGTGATATTCGATTTCCCTGAACGACGATTTTGTGGGTGCTGATGATCCAGGAGCTTGGAAAGATAGGCTCTAGGCCGACAAGATTACAGTATGCATTGACTGAGAAAGTCTGAATATGCGAAAAGATGATGACGAAGCAGAAGAGGTAGGAGAGAGGAAATTCCATTAAGCATCCATGGAATTCCTGCGTGGAAAAGAAGGAGAGAAGTTGCACATTATGGGGCTACATTACACCCCTTCAGCGTCCTCCTTCTCGATATTGCAATGTAAAGGACTTGGCGCTATACAAAGGCGATTGTTTCGTGAGAATGCTTTTCATACAAGTCTACCAACACGAGCAAAATATTCCCAGAGAGAGATTGTCGTCCTGCGTTATCAGAAATATAGTGTTTCGAATCTGTAAAGAAAACATTAACATTTCAAGTTTATAAGATAGTCTAATAAAGCAGCTGCTTTTTACAGGAGACACTACAGAGACGTGGTCAACCTATTTTATGTTCATCACTCCTACTGCTGCAGAAGGACTGACGGTTAATTTCCATTCCGGAAGTTTTTATTGTTTTATTTTTATAAACTCATTTCAGTATTGCTTCATAATTTTATACCCTAAGTATTATGATTTTCCATTGATTTTATATAATAGTGATAATTAACTGTTATTTTATTCAAGCTATGTGGAGACTAATGATGAAAAAGTTTAGAGTTGCACTGAAAAATTAAACGCCATTTACGTTGCCTTGGCACTTCGGTTTTTCTTATTGTCTCTCTTACTAATTGAGCTACGATGACGACAATGCCCCTGTGAGATTTAATTCCTCAACTGACTTACCTTTTTGTCAGTGAAAATGTGTGGAATGTTGAAGATCCACGGTTCATATTCCAACTGTGGAATTGATTTCTTCTAAGTCTGATTTATTTTACTTCTCAGCAGTACTAGTTATCTTGATATCCAATTAAGTATCTTATTATTTATATAAAAACATTACACTTGCATGATATATACTTCGCACTAATATTACTCTTTAGACAGCGCTTTATATACCCTAGAATTTAGGAATGGTGAATGACATTTGGCGACAGAAATGGACAAAAAGTTATCAGTTTGGGAAGAAGGGGAGTTCTTGTGGGGAACTCAGAGTAGAGTATCCATTAATGTAACAAGCAGAATTTTATAATCACTTTGGACACTACTGACAAGTAGGGAGTTTGAGGATATATATAATGGCGTCCAGAAAGTAAGTTCTGTTTCAATTTATCTCCGCTGCAGCGCTGCGATCGCAAGTCCGCACATGCGTGGTAGACGCTCTGTATCAAGGAGAAGAAACGTGTGCCATTGTGAGATAGCTGTCAGCCACGTACGCTTTGTTGTGCTTGTTTACAATTTCGGCGTTGATTGAAAATCCCGCCACTTGTGAAATCATATCTGTGATTCGTTTTCTGAATGCTGGGAAAGTGAAACCAACTGAAATATATCAGCAAATTTGCGATGTTTACGGACAAAATGCGATGATTGATACAATGGTGAGAAGATGGGTCCGACAGTTCAAAGAAAGACGTACTGAAGTGCACGATGAAGAACTGAGTGGACACCCATCTTTGGTTACAGAAGATCCGGTTCACGGGATTAATGACAAGATCCAGGAAAACAGCAAGTTTACAATTAGTGCTCTCGCTATGGAATTTCCCAAAATCTCATGATCACTAGTTCATGCAACTGAAACTTCGTAAATTTCGTAAAATTTGCTCACATTGGGTGCCAAAGATTCTTACTGAGCAACTCTAAACAAAACGGACACACACACTGCAAATGCAACGAAAACGTCCTATAGGGATTTGGCTGGGACGTGTTTGACCACCCCCAGTACAGCCCTGACCTCTCTTCTAGCAAATTTCATATGTTTTTGCATCTCAAATCTTCCCAACACTTCAACAATGACGAAGAGCTGAAACAAAATGTTTCCAACTGGTTGAAGACACAGGCGGAAAACTTTTATGAAGGAGGTATACAAAAACTTGTCCCTCGCTATGACAAATGCCTGCAAAATTTCGGCAGTTATGTGGAAAAGTAGCTTAAGAGTTGTAGAATGTTGTTCAATAAATAATTTTTCTGTATCTGTGCACAATTTAATTTTATTACCAAGCAGAACTTACTTTCTGGACGTGCCAGTGTCTCTCGTTTTATTCGTATCTTGATGTCACTTTCACTATGTTTATCTTGCTCTCCTTATGTTTTAATACATTGAATTTTTCTGGTACTTTTGTTATCTGGTATACTAAGATGGCATATACTCGTACATATATTCTGCACGTTTAGTATTGACCAATATCTTTATATTATAATGTAAATACATGCACACTTTGAGGTTTAAACTTTTTGATGAAGCGATGTCTCATAAGAAACTGTTTTTCCGCCTCATTTTTATTTTCAATTCAGGAACTTTTATTGGGTTCTAACAACTCATTCCAATTCACGATTTCATTTCAGGGCAAGTCCCATTTGTTACCTTCGTCTATTGTTTCGCTGGACACCAAACCAACCAATCTAGATCCAGTTACTGCAAAGCTAGCCTCCACTTGTCACAACCCAGGATAAATAGGTAAGTGACGGAGAAGACGTGTTTAAAGCACCAGGGTTCATTTTTCTCGGGTGATAGCATCCCGTAGGGTATGACAACTGCTGCACTGCAGTTCGACCTTGGCTCACCAAAGGCGAGATTAAGAAATTAAGATTTTTTTGAATAAAGTTGACAAATCCTTTTGGTAGGGAGTTGCAATGATAGGCCATATTACAGAAAGATTACATTAAAGAAAAATATTTCTTAATATACATGATAGTTTTTTTTTTTTTTTACAGAAGCAATATAAATTTACGTTGTATTACAGATACGTATAAAGAACAACAATGAGAGTTAATGATTAAAAGAGATCTTGCTGTAAGTTTTCCATGATTTTGAATGCATAGCATAGCTTCAGTAGAAACAAAAGATGACACATTCATTTCAGAAGCTTATATAAAAAGAGCTGAAAACTGGTAAACGTACAAAAAATCTATTTTCACACTCTGTATATTCTAGTCACTGAGTTTTTTTCTTTAATGAAAGTTTTTCTTTCCTTTTATATCTAATCTCGTTAATATTTCAAGAATACGGTATTTTCAATAAAATAGTAACATTTGAGGCAGTATAAAGTGAGAAAAATTTTGAGGTTTATTTCTAGGACATCTTAAAGATTCCAAAATGTGAAAATTGAAGAAGAGTATGGTTAAAACGCTTTTATAACAGTAAAAGTAATATTTTTAAGCCAAACAGGTTTACCAAAATACAACACTAGTTAAAAAGAAGTGCAGTTTTGAGGACCAAAACACTTCTCTGTCAAAAAGTCATTTTTTCGTCCTTCCTTTGAACCTTCGCTATCACTCAAATAGTCTCTTTTGAAACAAACTTTTGGATATGACTTTATGCATTTTCTAAATATGATATTTAATAAAATACATAGATAAGCATTTTTAGAAAAGCGAAAACAATCTTTTGAATGCATTCTACTTTTATACAAAGTACTTTTACTAAGGCTTGTTCCTCTACTTGTTTCATGCTAAGCGATATAAACATTTATAGAAATTACCCCATTGCTAACCTTTCTATGGGTGCAAGGAGAATATGGGTGTACAGTAAGCTTTAAGGGTAGTCAAATGTTCTAAAATACCGTTCTCTTTCCATAAGCAACAGACAAAAATTAATAACGACTTACCATTTGAGAAATGTGTACTGGAAAGTTAAAACAATGAATTTCTCCATAATGTTTCGTTCCCAAACACATGTTTTATATAAATTGGGTGCTTTAAATTGTTTTTGTGTAATAAGACTATCTATTTCTTACGGTTTACCAGAAGTCATCAAGAGAGAGAGGACGATTTTTGAAGGTATTCCCAGAAATTTCAAGACATAGTTCTCTTATCATGGAAATACTTTAAACATATATTCTAATCAAAACCGTTAGAGCAATTTTTATGAAAATCATAATAGTTAAATGATTTTGCGCTTAAAGTGTATGTGGATTTTCCTAAACATTGTAAGTTATTGAACTTAAATACCAAATACGGTAGTTAAACAAATGTTTCCTTCTCAGTTATAAATCACATACACTGTTTTCTAGAAGTGCTGTTTTTGGATTCAGAGAGTCCCTAAACAGGTGCATATGAAAAATTTGAGTGTTAATTATTTGGGTATAATGTAATACTTTCCCTAATTACTTTACCCAGTAAATACATGCACAAAAAAAACAAACAACACATAAAAAACAAAACAAACAAACAAACAACACATAAAAAAACAAAACAAACAAACAAGCAACACATAAAAAACAAAACAAACAAACAAGCAACACATAAAGAACAAACAAACAAGCAACAGATAATAAAACAAAACAAAACAAACAAGCAACAGATAATAAAACAAAACAAAACAAACAAGCAACAGATAATAAAACAAAACAAAACAAAACAAACAAACAAACAACACATAAAAAAACAAGCAAAAGATAATAAAACAAAACAAAACAAACAAACAAATAAACAAGCAACAGATAACAAAACAAAACAAACAAACAAACAGACAGACAACACATAATAAAACAAAACAAACAAACAAACAGACAGACAACACATAATAAAACAAAACAAGCAAACAAACAAACAGACAACACATAATAAAACAAAACAAGCAAACAGACAGACAACACATAATAAAACAAAACGAACAAACAAACACACAACACATAATAAAACAAACAAACAAACAAGCAGACAACACATAATAAAACAAAACATACAAACAAACAGACAACACATAATAAAACAAAACAAACAAACAGACAACACATAATAAAACAAACAAACAGACAACACATAATAAAATAAAACAAACAGACGACACATAATAGAACAAAACAAACAAGTAAATAGACAACAAATAATAGCATGAATAGCATGAATAGCATAAATAGCATGAATTACAAGAAATAAATAAAATGAATTACACGAGATAAACGAGATAAACGAGATAAACAACATAAACGAGATAAATGAATGAATGAAATGCAATGAAATAAATGAATGAATGATTGAAATGCAATGAAATAAATGAATGACTGAGTGAAATGCAATGAGATGAATGAATGAATGAATGAATGAATGAATGAGTGAAATGCAATGAGATGAATGAATGAATGCAATGAAATGCAATGAAATGCATGAACGAATGCAATGAAATGCATGAAATGAATGAAATGCATGAATGAAATGCAATGAAATGCATGAATGCATGAATGCAATGAAATGCATGAATGCATGAATGCAATGAAATGCATGAATGCATGAATGCATGAATGCAATGAAATGCAATGCAATGCAATGCAATGCAATGCAATGCAATGCAATGAAATGCAATGCAATGCAATGCAATGAATGAATGAAATGCAATGCAATGAATGAATGCAATGCAATGCAATGAATGAATGCAATGCAATGAATGAATGCAATGCAATGCAATGAATGAATGAAATGCAATGCAATGCAATGAATGAATGAAATGCAATGCAATGCAATGAATGAATGAAATGCAATGCAATGCAATGAATGAATGAAATGCAATGCAATGCAATGAATGAATGAAATGCAATGCAATGCAATGAATGAATGAATGAAATGCAATGCAATGCAATGAATGCAATGCAATGCAATGCAATGAATGCAATGCAATGCAATGCAATGAATGCAATGCAATCCAATGCAATGAATGCAATGCAATCCAATGCAATCCAATGCAATGCAATCCAATGAATGAAATGCAATGCAATTCAATGAATGAAATGCAATGCAATCCAATGAATGAAATGCAATGCAATCCAATGAATGAAATGCAATGCAATCCAATGAATGAAATGCAATGCAATGAATGAAATGCAATGCAATGCAATGCAATGAATGAATGCAATGCAATGCAATGCAATGCAATGAATGCAATGCAATGCAATGAATGCAATGCAATGCAATGAATGCAATGCAATGCAATGCAATGCAATGAATGCAATGCAATGCAATGCAATGCAATGCAATGCAATGCAATGAATGCAATGCAATGCAATGCAATGAATGCAATGCAATGCAATGCAATGAATGAATGAATGAAATGCAATGCAATGAATGAATGAAATGCAATGCAATGCAATGAATGAATGCAATGCAATGAATGAATGCAATGCAATGCAATGAATGAATGAAATAAAATGCAATGAATGAATGAATGAATGAAATAAAATGCAATGCAATGAATGAAATGCAATGCAGTGCAATGAATGAATGAAATAAAATGCAATGAATGAATGAAATGCAATGCAATGCAATGAATGAATGAAATGCAATGCAATGCAATGAATGAATGAAATGCAATGCAATGAATGAATGAAATGCAATGCAATGAATGACTGAAATGCAATGCAATGCAATGAATGAATGAAATGCAATGCAATGCAATGAATGAATGAAATGCAATGCAATGCAATGAATGAATGAAATGAAATGCAATGCAATGCAATGAATGAAATGCAATGCAATGCAATGAATGAAATGCAATGAATGAATGAAATGCAATGCAATGCAATGCAATGAATGAAATGCAATGCAACGCAATGCAATGCAATGAATGAAATGCAATGCAATGAAATGCATGAAATGCAATGAAATGCAATGAAATGAAATGCATGAAATGAATGAATGAATAAAATGCAATGAAATGAATGAATGAATGAATGAATGAATAAATAAAAAGCAATGAAATGAATGAATGAGTGAAATGCAGTGAAATGAATGAATGAAATGCAGTGAAATGAATGAATGAAATGCAATGAAATGAATGAATGAATGCAATGAAATGCAATAAAAGAACGAATGAAACGCAATGAAATGCAATAAAAGAACGAATGAAACGCAATGAAATGCAATAAAAGAACGAATGAAACGCAATGAAATGCAATAAAAGAACGAATGAAACGCAATGAAATGCAATAAAAGAACGAATGAAACGCAATGAAATGCAATAAAAGAACGAATGAAACGCAATGAAATGCAATAAAAGAACGAATGAAACGCAATGAAATGCAATAAAAGAACGGATGAAACGCAATGAAATGCAATGCAGTGCAATGAATGAAACGCAATGCAATGCAATGAATGAATGAAATGCAATGCAATGAATGAAATGCAATGCAATGCAATGCAATGAATCAATGAAATGCAATGCAATGCAATGCAATGAATCAATGAAATGCAATGCAATGCAATGAATCAATGAAATGAACTGCAATGCAATGCAATGCAATGAATGAAATGCAATGCAATGCAATGAATGCAATGCAATGCAATGAATGCAATGCAATGCATGAATGCAATGCAATGCAATGAATGCAATGCAATGCAATGAATGAAATGCAATGCAATGCAATGAATGAAATGAATGAAATGCAATGCAATGAATGAAATGCAATGCAATGAATGAAATGCAATGCAATGCAATGAATGAAATGCAATGCAATGAATGAAATGCATTGCAATGAATGAAATGCAATGCAATGCAATGAATGAAATGCAATGCAATGCAATGCAATGAATGAAATGCAATGCAATGCAATGCAATGAATGAAATGCAATGCAATGCAATGAATGAAATGCAATGCAATGCAATGAATGAAATGCAATGCAATGCAATGAATGAATGCAATGCAATGCAATGAATGAATGAAGTGAAATGCAATGAAATGAATGAATTGAAATGTTATGAAATGAATGAATTGAAATGTTATGAAATGAATGAATGAAATGCAATGAAATGAAATGCATGAAATGCAATGAAATGCAATGAAATGAAATGCATGAAATGAATGATTGAATGAATAAAATGCAATGAAATGAATAAATGAATGAATAAAATGCAATGAAATGAATGAATGAGTGAAATGCAGTGAAATGAATGAATGAAATGCAATTAAATAAATGAATGAATGAATGAAATGCAATGAAATAAATGAATAAATGCAATGAAATGCAATAAAAGAATGAATGAAATGCAATGAAATGCAATAAAAGAACGAATGAAATGCAATAAAAGAACGAATGAAATGCAATGAAATGCAATAAAAGAACGAATGAAATGCAATGAAATGCAATAACAGAACGAATGAAATGCAATGAAATGCAATAACAGAACGAATGAAATGCAATGAAATGCAATAACAGAACGAATGAAATGCAATGAAATGCAATAAAAGAACGATTGAAACGCAACGAAATGCAATAAAAGAACGATTGAAACGCAACGAAATGCAATAAAAGAACGATTGAAACGCAACGAAATGCAATAAAAGAACGAATGAAACGCAACGAAATGCAATAAAAGAACGAATGAAACGCAACGAAATGCAATAAAAGAACGAATGAAACGCAACGAAATGCAATAAAAGAACGAATGAAACGCAACGAAATGCAATAAAAGAACGAATGAAACGCAACGAAATGCAATAAAAGAACGAATGAAACGCAATGAAATGCAATAAAAGAACGAATGAAACGCAATGAAATGCAATAAAAGAACGAATGAAACGCAATGAAATGCAATAAAAGAACGAATGAAACGCAATGAAATGCAATAAAAGAACGAAAGAAACGCAATGAAATGCAATAAAAGAACGAATGAAACGCAATGAAATGCAATAAAAGAACGAATGAAACGCAATGAAATGCAATAAAAGAACGAATGAAACGCAATGAAATGCAATAAAAGAACGGATGAAACGCAATGAAATGCAATAAAAGAACGGATGAAACGCAATGAAATGCAATAAAAGAACGGATGAAACGCAATGAAATGCAATAAAAGAACGAATGAAACGCAATGAAATGCAATAAAAGAACGAATGAAACGCAATGAAATGCAATAAAAGAACGAATGAAACGCAATGAAATGCAATAAAAGAACGAATGAAACGCAATGAAATGCAATAAAAGAACGAATGAAACGCAATGAAATGCAATAAAAGAACGAATGAAACGCAATGAAATGCAATAAAAGAACGAATGAAACGCAATGAAATGCAATAAAAGAATGAATGAAACGCAATGAAATGCAATAAAAGAATGAATGAAACGCAATGAAATGCAATAAAAGAATGAATGAAACGCAATGAAATGCAATAAAAGAATGAATGAAACGCAATGAAATGCAATAAAAGAATGAATGAAATGCAATGAAATGCAATAAAAGAATGAATGAAATGCAATGAAATGCAATATAAGAATGAATGAAATGCAATGAAATGCAATAAAAGAATGAATGAAATGCAATGAAATGCAATAAAAGAATGAATGAAATGCAATGAAATGCAGTAAAAGAATGAATGAAATGAAATGAAATGCAATAAATAAAAGAATGAATGAAATGAAATGCAATAAATAAAAGAATGAATGAAATGAAATGAAATGCAATAAATAAAAGAAAGAATGAAATGAAATGAAATGAAATGCAATAAATAAAAGAATGAATGAAATGAAATGAAATGCAATAAATAAAGGAATGAATGAAATGAAATGCAATAAATAAAAGAATGAATGAAATGAAATGAAATGCAATAAATAAAAGAATGAATGAAATGAAATGAAATGCAATAAATAAAAGAATGAATGAAATGAAATGCAATAAATAAAAGAATGAATGAAATGAAATGAAATGCAATAAATAAAAGAATGAATGAAATGAAATGCAATAAATAAAAGAATGAATGAAATGAAATGAAATGCAATAAATAAAAGAATGAATGAAATGAAATGAAATGCAATTAATAAAAGAATGAATGAAATGAAATGAAATGAAATAAATAAAAGAATGAATGAATGAATGAATGAAATGAAATAAATAAAAGAATGAATGAATGAATGAAATGAAATAAATAAAAGAATGAATGAATGAATGAAATAAATAAAAGAATGAATGAATGAATGAAATAAATGAATGAATGAATGAATGAATGAATGAAAGGAAATAAATAAAAGAATGAATGAATGAATGAAATAAAAAAATGAATGAATGAATGAAATAAATAAAAGAATGTATGAATGAACGAATGAAATGAAATAAATAAAAGAATGAACGAATGAAATGAAATAAATAAAAGAAAGAATGAATGAAATGAAATAAATAAATAAAAGAATGAATGAATAAAATTAAATAAATAAAAGAATGAATGAATGAATGAAATGAAAGAAATAAAAGAATGAATGAATGAATGAAATGAAAGAAATAAAAGAATGAATGAATGAAATGCAAGAAACAAAAGAATGAATGAATGAAATGAAAGAAATAAGAGAATGAATGAAATGAATGAATGAATGAAATGAAAGAAATAAAAGAATGAATGAAATGAAATGAAATGTTTAAATGAATAAATGAAATGGAATGAAATGAATAAATGAATAAATGAAATGGAATGAAATGAATAAATGAAATGAAATGAAATAAATAAATGAATAAATGAAATGAAATAAATAAATGAATAAATGAAATGAAATACATGAATGAAATGAATGAAATACATGAATGAAATGAATGAAATACATGAATGAAATGAATGAAATACATGAATGACATGAATGAAATACATGAAATGCATGAATGACATGAATGAAATACATGAAATGCATGAATGACATGAATGAATTCATGAAATACATGAATGACATGAATGATATACATGAATGACATGAATGACATGAATGATATACATGAATGACATGAATGAAATACATGAATGACATGAATGAAATACATGAATGACATGAATGAAATACATGAATGACATGAATTACATGAATGACATGAATTACATGAATGACATGAATTACATGAATGACATTAATGACATGAATTACATGAATTACATGAATTACAAGAATAAAATGAATGAATAAACAAATAAAACGAATAAACGAATAAACGAATAAACGAATAAACGAATAAACGAATAAACGAATAAACGAATAAACGAATAAACGAATAAACGAATAAACGAATAAACGAATAAACGAATAAACGAATAAACGAATAAACAAATAAACAAATAAACAAATAAACAAATAAACAAATAAACAAATAAACAAATAAACAAATAAACAAATAAACAAATAAACAAATAAACAAATAAACAAATAAACAAATAAACAAATAAACAAATAAACAAATAAACAAATAAACAAATAAACAAATAAACAAATAAACAAATAAACAAATAAACAAATAAACAAATAAACAAATAAACAAATAAACATATAAACAAATAAACAAACAAACAAACAAACAAAGAAACAAACAAACAAGCAAACAAACAAATAAATAAATAAATTAAGTAATAAATACATAAATGAACATATGCCTTTTGAAATAAGTGTACTAATTCAAAAGTGTGAAATCAAGGAAGTAGTATTATAAATTCCTGTACTTGATAGATTATACGATTTTAATGTTGAATTTTATGCTAAAATTGAATTTTGTCATAGCATTTATAAACAGGCAAGTGAATTTTGCTGTTATTGAAAAATATTTTTTCTCAAGAACTACTTAAATACACAGAAATTATTAAAAGTATCTGATTAATAAATCCAGAACTGTTTACTTAAGTACAAGATTTACAAATGTCACAAAGTTGGTAACCTTAGAACGCATCTAAGTCACTGTTGTTATTGGAGATTGCTTTATACTTGTGCAGTTCTTAGAAGTACGCACCTCCATATCTACACATATTTTTTAACTAAGCGGATCTCAAAAACTAAACTTGGAATTTATGATATTCGCAATTCACTTACTTATTTTGAGAGGGCTCTCTAGTTAAATTCAAAGCTGGAGTGAGAATTCATCTCTCTCTAAGATTATTATCTATCCTCCACGAGTTTGGAAGTATAAAAAGGCACTACTCCATAAGTGCTGGAAATATTTAAGTAAACGTTTGGCATGTATAATAAAACGCTTTGGAAATGCGTTTTATATTATTCAATAAGTAATTATTTGCTCTACAAAGTAGCGCATTTAGATTTATTGTAATTTTATACTGTTTGTTCTCTTCAGGTGAATAAGATGAAGTGTCGAGTCGACAATAAAGAGCATTTTCGAAGTGCATTTAATCGAGGTACCAAAGCCATTATGTTGCATCGGTAAAAGGCTGCTGATATGACCAACGTAGTTAAATGTAGGATATAAATGAAGCATGAAGATTGTACTTTCTCTTGCTACCGGTGTTGCTCATATAATATGGCATTGTTATAATTTTATTACAGCTCTTCTTTCTATTAAATGTATAAAGCAATTATTTTGTTGGACTCACAGTTGAGTCCTCACTGTTCCTTCGCACCAGCAGGATCGATAGGCTGGTAAAATCCGAAGCTGATCGCAGGATTACTGCTTCTCATTAACGTCATTCAGAGCGTCATGTCAAGTGACTTGACACCACGCGCGCCGGTCATACGCCAGTAATCTCAAACGTGCCAATTTGGTGCAGGGATTACCCACGATCAATACGAGAACATCACGTATGCGACACCTGTACCCTCAAACACAAACTCCTTGTTAATATCCTTCCAAGTTTGAAGCCTAGGGGCTCAGGCCAAGAAAAAGTCTCTTGTTAGAGGGAAAACTTTGGTTCATATATTAAGGAGTGAATTCTACTTGTTCCTGTGTAAAATGTGAGGAGAAAACATTATGTAATTAGAAAAATAATCATTCAGCTTCAGGCACTATATTATTGAAACTTCTCGAATAACATGCTTCAATCACTGGTCGAGCGACCTTTCGTGCATTCTAAATTGATGGACGCGTATGGGTAATAAGCCTTATGCGAAATAGAAGGCCGATTTACTCCCACTTCCTTTCAGCTGAGGTATGACGCATTCATGGGACTCAAAAAGAAACCTCTTTAAATTTTGAGTGATTGATAGGGAAACGCTTCGTGCACAAAACCAAGGAGGTGAGGTTAAACAACTGTCATAAGCACATAAGAGGCAAGTTTGGTCAACGCTACTCATAATGTTTTTACTCACATTATTTTTTCTACTTATTTATTGTTAATCAAAATAACCATTCCGTTGTGGGTGAAAGTAGGGTATAAGTGATTCATTATATAAAGATTTTGAAACTCAACAATTGATATGGAGAGAATATAAATACGAGTGGTGACTTGCTCTACACTCATCGGACTTCTCTTCAACCTTCGAAGAAGCAGCATGGGTCGTGCCAAGAAAACCACGAGGAAGCCACCAGTCACCGCCGTCACACAGCCGACAGTTGAGGGGGAAAGTCCACCTGCAATTCCGCAGCCGGAACCTGGCCCTGCTACTCAGCCGTGAGTAGGCCAGTCGCCAGCGCCAACCAGCCACCCGCTGCCGCCGGCACAACCACTGCACCGCCGCACCACCATAGTGCTAACAGTCCCTAAATAGCAGCAGTGGCCTTCAAAAATGAGGACCACTCACATTAACTCAGCCCGGGGCCCAACACCACTCGTCCGAGTGGAGCTAGCCAGCCACAAGGAACTGGAAGCTATTTTAGCTACCAGCCTGCCTTTATTAGAGCGGGTGCTGAGTGCTGAGGTTAGCCGACAGGACCGACTAGCTCTATGCTGCCGCTGCTGCGTCTACAGACATGCAGCAGAGTCCTGTGAAGCCGAGCCGAGGTACCACTACTGTGGTGCTCCAGCCTCACCTCGGTTGTACAGAACAGCACTTCTGCCGCCGCCACAGCTTCTGTGCCTCCTGTGGAGGGCACAGCCACTTCACCGGGTAGGCGTTGTGCCCCCTTCATCCCTGCAGGAAGGCATCGCCTGCACCACCAGCGCCGTCAACTACTTAGCAGCAGCCAAGCACACAACAGCCGACACATCAGCGACCTCCTCAACTGCCAGCAACACCAGACTATTCCATCAGCCAGGAGCAGCTCAGGGAGGAAGCCCGGGGCCTAGGGGAGGCCATGCAGGTTCTGCACTCGGAGTTCCTGGTCATAGGGGCCAAGCTGACCGTCCTGGAGGAACTCCTAAGGGAGTTCCAGTCATCCACAATCCAGACAGCTCACTTCACAACAGAACGCCATTCCATTCACCGGAAGCTGGACGAACTCCCTGAACGCCTCAGGGGTATCCTCCGCACCTGCGTTAGCTCCAACATCCAACCACTGCACCATCAGCAGAGAGCCAACATCACACAACAGAACAGCAGCGGAAGACCTTCAGTCGCTTGGACGCGGAACAGCTCAAGTCTCGCTGCGTGCGGTAGGCTCAATACCCTTAAGCATTCTATCTCGCATCTGTCCTTACCTATACTACCCATATTCCCTAGGCTTCAGTCAGGTTTCATGGCTGTAGCCTATAATTATCTTTTCACGAGCTCGTACCTAATGGGTACCAGCTTAGTAGCTCCCAATTACTAACGCGTGCTATGCGAGAATGCATGAAGTCACGCCTTCTCCTATCAGTATCCTTCCGATATCCGGTGGAGGTTTTTAGTGGGTATTGCCAAGGGCAGACAAGCCCTACAGTCCGCATTGTGCCCTCCAACGCAGTGAGACTCCGTAAAAGGACTTTGCCTCCTAAAAAGGAGGAAAATAAAGGAAAAAGGAAAAGTTTGATTATTTAAACTAATAGCAACTAATGCCTCATAAATTTTGGGTAACAAAAGATGTATTTGTTGCAAACTTCTTTAAATAGATCTACATGTTTAGTGTGGGAAATTTTTGTCCATGTCTTACGCTTGGAGAATTTTCGAAAATTATTGCAAGTCCATCTAAAATCAAGCATAAGTAAATTTCCTCATAAATACATGATGTATACAACAGTTTAATAAAAATAATTACAGAAACTTCTGAGAAAATAACAAAACTACATATATTTTCCCTGTAAACAATGGTTTTGGGTGGGCAAATTTTCTTAGAAACCTTTATATTGCTTTCTTTAAGATGCTGAGAGAAGTTTGCAACTATCCAAATTCTCGTTTTTTAGTTTTTATGTTCTCTCTCTCTCTCTCTCTTCCACATACACAACACGCATGAAACATTTTGCACAGGTTACATGCATTCTAGAAACTGCCCACACGATAATGCCTGTCTTTCTTCTTTATTTTCTTTATTTTTCTTCCTCGATTGCTTGCTCCTTTCATTGTCACATCTACACACATTTCCACAGATACAACCCAGCAGGATGACTAAGGCTGGTTTCATCTGTAGCCCGCTTTCGGAAACCTCAGTTACGATTCCCGTGGTCGACTACCTGACCCATGAAACTTTCGGGGTTTTCCCAAGTCGCCAGACGAATGCTGGGTAGGTTAATTACATTCCTGTCCCTTCATTTCATCTCCATTATCATTTCACACCATCTCTCATATGGTAGGGTCTTCAGGGTAGAAGTGTCGGCGGATGTTTCGGCGCTGTCATGATTCATTGGATCGGCTGCCCTCTGTCGCCCTCTCGCCTCATGCTTCCTCCCGGATATGCCCCACTTGGGGCTTAGGTATAATAAACCACAGATTTCGGTACCGAATCCCCTCCGTAGTAATCCTAATCCTACATAGGCACAAAAATCCGCGCCCAAGGTGGGACTCAAATCCACTATCTCCTGAATCACAAAGCACTAAAGTTAAGCACTTAAGTCATTGTAAACATTGCATCAGGCTATCGGAGGAGCTATTTACCGAACGCTGACCCCAGTATAGAAAGCATTAGCATGTACCGAATCGATGGGATTCAGTGTAAATAAAATCAAGGTTGCCGATTGCAACGGCTTCATTCAAGACGAGCTTGTGTTTCTCATTCAGTGGTGAAGTTACATTCGGTTCCTATAAATATAGGCCTGAATGAAGTAACGTATCTTCAAAAGTGTCATTATATAATTGAGATTAAGAACAGTTTTTATGTGAATTATTCAAATATTGAAGCTTCATTCCGGGAAAAAATTGTATAACTGCTAAACCATCAAAATCTTATTGCACAAAAAGTGTGGAGCTCGTTAAAACACAAAATGTATGTCAAATGCAATTTTTGTGCGGTGAATCATTTCCAAAATAATCATTATTATTGGTTTAAATCTTCCAGTACGTATTAATTTTCTCAAGTGGGAAGACGTTTCTCTCTCTCTCTCTCTCTCTCTCTCTCTCTCTCTCTCTCTCTCTCTCTCTCTCTCTCTCTCTCTCTCTCTCTCTCTCTCTCTCTCTCTCTCTCTCTCTCTCTCTCTCTCTCTCTCGCTCTCATTTGAGCTGCGAAGAGATAGCGACCAGTTTTAAAATATCCGACTAGAATAGATACTTACAGAGGGAATTCGACACTACGACCAGTGTTGATCTATTATGCCTATGCCCCAAATGGGGCATCATCGGGTGGAAGGATGAAGCGAGAGGAGATAGAGGGCGGCTGACTAAGGAGCCACGACAACGCAAACAGCAGGGACCAGCTTGCAGTTGGGAACTCCCTGGCATGCCTGAACTGCTGGCATCGTATTTATCGTGGTCCTGAAACAGCCCACTAGACCCACCCGGAGGCCGTCCCACCGGAGGAGAAAGTGTTTAGCAGTAGCATATCATCCTACCAGGCACCGCCAAGACTCCCGCTGACACTGAAAGAGATCACCAGTTGACAGATGATATGAAATGATAATGGAGATGAAATGGAGGGAACGGATATTCTTGGGATGTAATTAACCACCAGTATTCATCTGAGGACCCGGGAAAACCCCCGAAAAAACCATGGGCCAGGTAGGTCGGCATCCCGGGCCTAACCCAATCGAACCCAGGCCTACCAAATGCGGGTGACGGAGAAACCGCCTGAGTCATCCCGCTTGGTCGCTTAAATAAAATTAGCAATAACAGTTTATCTGGATTAACAATAAGTAGTAGAAAGAATAAACTTTTGTAAAATTAGAGAAAGTCACGTTAGTGCAACACTTTTTTTTATAATGATTGAAAGAATTACCATGCAAGGGCCATAAATCTGTTATACACTTAGTGTCATCAATTAAGTGGCTTAAGTGATCGCACACTTTTTAGCTTCTTTTTGTATTATACGACATATAATCTTCTACAGCCTCAGTTAAATTCTGAATTCGTAGATCACCAAATCTTACCACATTTTACAGTTTGTATCAACTGCCAATAGAGATAAGAAAATTTATGAGTGGATTTCTATATGCTGTTGACTCGAAGCAGGGACTTCACTCATTAGAAAATCGAATTACAAGTTAAACAAACTAAGGTGCTCCAAAATTGTAAGAAGATGTTTATTTTTTATTTTTTATTTAATTTTTTTTTTTTTTTTGCCTAAACGCCCGCCCCTCACACACTCCCGCCCTGCCACCCTCCCTCCCTCTCTCCCTCGCTCCCTCCAACCATCCGTCCCTCGGTCCGTCCGTCCCTCGGTCCGTCCGTCCGTCCGTCCGTCCGTCCGTCCGTCCGTCCATCCGTCCGTCCGTCCATCCGTCCACCCACCCATCCATCCATCCACTTATTTACCTTTTTTTTATATAGGCTGACGTTTTCTTGAATGACTTCATGCGCTGAATACAAAGAATACAGCTCAAAGTTTCAAAGCTCGAAATTATATCACTTTAAAACAGAATTACTTCGGTATCAGAAAACTACACCAGTACAAGTCAACCAGCCTTACATGCGAAAATATATCAGTTTCTGATAGTGGAGTTCTCAATGCTGGACCAACCGGACCCAGTCCGAGAGCCCAGTTCTTGCATATCTAATGAAAACCTACTCAACTACCTTTTAAGCCTTGCCTTTTTCAGACGTCTGATAAACAACGAATTATTTTAGGATCTAGAATCTGTTTCGTCATTTATCTTTACTGAAAGATTCTTCCCTTTCATACTAATGGGTAGCTACATTTGTTTTTGTGGGAATTAAGACAAAAATAATCACAACAAAAATGACTAGGGTGCGCCAACTTAAATTAACTGATGGAGATACGTCGACGTCACTACGGATGGAAAGTTTCTGAACTCTGCCAGCAGCCCCTGCAGCGCTAGTCCGCTCGGCGACTGGCAGCTGTCACGGACACTGCTCAGTAAACTCACTCCGTCAGACGCCTGTTTACGATAACTGTGATCCTCTCTCGCATTTTAGCGTCAGAGTTGCTTCTGCCGACATCAGACTGTTTTTAAACGAATTAATATTAAATATCGATGTAGCGAGGCTGTTCCGTGCCAGCACAGACTGCACTGCAGATTTATTAATGCAGCAAATGTTTCCATTTAACTTCAATCTCTCAATAATTCATTTAAACTCTTAATGACTAGCGTAGTTTGCCAGCTTTAGGACAGCTCAATATGTCATGTTTATTTTAGCGACGTTATACCAAGTTCTTCTCTTTCTTGCCAATTTCAAGCTAGTTTCGTTGTTCTATTTGCTGCAAAATTCACGTCATGTAGTGTATATTGTTTTATCTCAGACATTTCTACATTAGTCTTAACTACTTCTTCAATTTGACACCTGGAAGTAGTTATTGTCAGAACTATGTACTACTCTAATTTTGTTTACCTGAGCAAGACTAGAGCAGCTATCAGTTTTAGCCAACTTCAGAACATTGTTATGAAAATATATAGTGTTTAGTACACAAACAACTTCTATAAAAAGAGTTGAGAATGACTGTGCCTTAACTTATTGAACAGAAGAACATCTTGAGGATGAAATTTAAACAGGATATTCAAATTACCGTAATAACAACAAAAGATACAAACATTTAGCATTATCTCTAACTACAGCACCTACAGCGCCGCCGGTGTGTCGGAATTTCTCCCTCAGGAATTTCATAAATGATTATGCATAACTAGACACTAAGCGAACGTGTACATCTCTGTAAATATATGCTCATCTCAGGTGATTATTGCATTGTTTTTGCTCAGGGAAGTCTTGAAGAAATCTAAATATTTTCTCTCCAAGATAGGAATGATGATGGTGATGATGATGAAGATTATGATGATACCGAGCGGGTATCAGGCAGTTACGTCTGCGGCCCACATTCGGAAGGCCTGGGCTCGATTACCGTACTTGAGCTACCTGAACCCATGGCTTTTGTGGGGGTTTTCCGGGTCACTAGGCGATTCTGGGTAGGTTAATTTCCTGTACCTTCGTTTCATCTCTATTATCATTTCATATCATCTCTAATCTGGCCTTTTTTTGTAGGTGTGGCCCCGCCTCCGCCACACCTGGTGACGATCATCCGAAAGGGATCTACGTCGCCTCCCCTACCATGCACTAAGCTACACTAAAGTGATGGGTAGGACAAGTGGTAGGTGGTGTCCGGTACCGCCGAAGCAACCCGGATGTTAGTGGGTGATTACTAAAAAGGCGCCCGCATGTAGAGAGCATACGAAGCATCTGGCGCTTCTTCTCAGGTTAGAAGTGTCGGTGGGAGTCTCGGCGTTGCATGGTGGGATGATACACCCTGAGTACTTCCCCGTCCGACGGGGCAGTATCCGGTCTCCGAGCCGGCCTATTGGGACGATTCAGGAACGCGGCTGGAGTGATGCTGGTTCTGCAAGTCTGCCTGGAGTCTGGCCGCGCCGTGGCTCAGTGGTTAGACCGCTTGGCTCTCACCAAGGCGGCTCGGGTTTGATCCCAGGCGACCGCAAAGTGAGATTTGTGGTGGACAACACGGCGCTGGGGCAGGTTTTCTCCGGGATCTCCGGTTTCCCCCGCCATCTCATACCACCAGTGCTCCATCTTCATCTCATGTAGCATCAGTGTCATCACCTGCGGTGCCGTATGTAGTAAAAGCGGGCGTTAAACACTACACATTCATGCCTGGAGTCTTCCTTGGTCTGTGGGAGGGGGTGTGGGGAGGCCTTCGGTCGCGAAACTACTCTCGTGAGTGTATTTTTTTAATGACGAATGAGGGGGAATGGCGAATATTCTGGATAGCCGGGGAGTTCCCCTGTATTAAGTGTAGGTACCCTCCCTCTGTACCTTAGTGACTCCTTGGGTTCAGCCACTCTCAATAATCTCACATCATCCACCCTCTGGGGGGTGCCCCACTTGGGGCATAGGTACAAAAGACCAGTCTGATCGAGGTGCCGAATTCCCTCCGAACAATCTGATGGTGAAGATGATGATGATGATGATGATGATGATGATGATGATGATGATGATGATGATGATGATGATGATGATGATGATGATGATGATGATGATGATGATGATGATGATGATGATGATGATGATGATGATGATGATGATGATAAAGCCTTGTTCACCTACAAGGTAGTTTGTTTAATTCTATTTAACAAGTAAACCATAAGAGAGAGACAAAATCGTCAAGCACAAAAGGTGTATATCGCTTTAAAATACGGACTTCATTTCAAATAATGGTTTGCGTGATTTGATGGAACGAATATTGAAATTATATGACTGTATATATTCAGATGTTTTTAAACAATTGAGTATCAGCTATACATCGTGTAACTTAAATGAAACCTTTATTCATCTCGATTTACATGAAAGAGATAAGGACATTAGTTTTCACAAGGATATTTTATAGAAGCTAGGGGCCGCGCCATGCCTGAGTGGTTAGACCGCTTAGCTCTGACCAGGGCGGGCCGGGTTCGATCGCAGGCGACTGCAAAGTGAGATTTGTGGTGGACAATGTGGCGCTAGGTGGGTTTTCTCCAGTATCTGCCGTTTCCCCAGCCATCTCAATGCACCGGTTCTTCATCTTTATCTCAAGTATCATCAGTGTCGCAGCCTGCGGTGCCGTATGTAGTAAAGGCGGGAGTTAAACCTTACATATTCATTGTAGAAGCTATGCACATATAAAGAGTGTTAGATAAAAAAGGAACCATGAGTATGTAAAACATTATTTGTTATACCTATGCATTCATCTTCACATTCTATGTAGAAAGACTGGCATTCCACTTAGCATGCAGTATTCAGGATAAATAACTCAGGTCATCAGTATGGACAAGCTGTTACCTGACTATATTTATAAGGTGTAATGTTCCTGAAACAGGAGTCCATTGTCACATTGCCCTTGCAATTTTTTTATAATGAAAGTACTTTGTAAACTAAAATGTCTGTGTTTCGGTTTTCTCTCTCATGGGGCACCTACTTGCCGGGAAAACAATTATAACATTACAGACTGAAATGTTCGAGTTAAATCTGTCTTCAACTTAACAATGAGCTCCCTGGAATATGATGATAAACTTTTCCTGACAGGCAAAGTTCAAGTGCCTAAGCTTAAGGTCACTCTAAATATAACTTCTAACCAAAGTTGCATGTAGCGAAGAGAAGATCGATCGCGGTGGCATTTTTATTTATTTTTTTAGTGACTGTTTTTCCCAAGAAAAGCTAGGAAAAACAACTTAAGAAAGAAAAAGTGCACAATTTTTCTAAGCTATCTTTTTGTCAAACTAGAGCTTATGCAGGCAAAACCAAGATAACATGTTTTTATTTTCAACTTATATTCATTAAAAGAAATCCCTGGCCAGTCTATAACATCAGTATCGCAATGGTCTATTGTAAGTTGTTTTATATACACCTCAAATGTTTTCAAAGAAATCTCATTTATATCTCAAGCACATACCTGCTATTTCCCCTGCTGTTGGCCTTTTAATTTTTTAGCTATCTTCTCTGCTGAAGCTCTATGTGTACGCATCTATATCTGTTCCTTTGATTTTCAGATACTCGGAGAGCTTCGCGTGAATAATTCATGAAGTTCGAAAAGAACAGGCTAAGCTCAACAAGTCCATCCACTCTCGCGCCCTTCCACCCCATTTTATTAACAATTGAGGCGTTACAAGCGCCTCTATCTGCTCCATTGTCACGTCATCGCGTTAGGGATGAAAGAAAAAAGTTTACAGTGTATATCGAATGGGAGTATAACCATCTTTCTGTGAAACTGGTACAAATGTGCAGTAGGAAAAGTAATTACTCGTATGAATGTTTTCTATAGCTGAACTCGAGCATTTGTATAATGATACACGAGCACAGGTGAAAAGAAATTTCGATTTTGAATTATTTTAAACGTAAAAGTTGATCAAGGAAATTTTTATGCATATTTTAACTAAAAAAAATATATCAAATAAATACTTAAGCAGCTATAACAATGGTCATTATTGTTATTCATTTAAGAATTTATCTATAATTTAATGCTTGACACTTAAAGTTTTGTAAATTATTTATTATATTCTGGTTACCACATACATAAAAATAAATGTAACCAAGTAAGAAACGTTTCATTAACCGTAAGTACATTACTTAGATTAAATTTACTTAAGTAGATTTCTTAAAATTTAAGTTAAAGGAAAAGCTATCTCAGAACCTTGTTCTGAGAAAACACCTAAAGGTATGTTTAGCTTTAGAGAAATCGTTATATAAGTTAAAATTATTCACCCGAATAAAGAAATAGAGAAAACCAGAAACCTTTGTTACATCTTCATTCCCATCATAGCTATTATTTGAATTTTTAATTTTTTACTCATAACTATTTTAATCTTTACTGTTACATAAGTGCATTCATACGTAATCTTTGTGCTAATGCGTAACAATTGCCTTACGTTCTTTGTTTACACTGTCACCTAAATATCGGAAGGCACGGCCAGCTAGCAGCAGGGTAGGGCCAGACGGGAGACATTCAGACCACGCCTACCCATTTGTCTCGTGTCACTAACTGAGAGGGATGATTAGAAGAGCGGCACGGGCCGTGTACCGTCTCTTTCCCCTCCCCTGACGCATGGAACCTTCGGGATGATTCATTGAACCGCGAGACTTCCAGAAACGGCTATCTTCCCTATATAAGGCCTGCAGTTGGCGAGTCGGTTCAGTTCTTGGCGAGCAGCCGTGAGGAGCGCCGATTGAGTGAAAGGACCGCAAGACTGTGTACGTTCATCAGAGGAGTTGTACGTAATTGGAGTGTAGAGTGGACCTGCGACAGACAAACTGACGAATTGTAATTGTGTGCATTAGGTAATTCTGTGTAATCGGCAAGTGTTCCAACTGTAATTCGGTGAAAATAAAGAACATTTTGAGTTTGTGCAATTGGACTTTTAATTTCACGAACCCACAAAGTCACAATACATATATGATAAGAGCTAAAACATACACCTCAAATGTCTCTGAAACAAAATACGAATTGAAAAAACGCTTTCACAATTGTGAAGTTAGCAGAAAAACTAAGTCTTAGAATATGTAGGCTGTTGAAAAGTGTAAGAAAATATGATTTTCAATAGGAATTTGTGTTATCTAAACGAAACCCTTTATTATATTTGACGCAAGGTTAGCTTTAAAACAGTATTTAGGAATACGTTTGTTAAATCGTAATCTCGTAAGTCAGCTCTGAGTTTTGATACCGAAACTAAGTAATGCAATGCATAAAGACTCGTAATGGATTTCAAAGGAATGTATATTTATTGTGAAACGCGTGCAGGTACAGTTGAGTTGAATACTATTGGGTTGAATAGTTGTTTTAACAAAAGAAACGTAAGAAACAGTTTTCTTAGCAAAAGTTTCTAAAGGGATAGCACTTGACTCCGTTTGAAAAGGTATTCTTCGGACCCTTAATAATGGCATGACCGAGACTAATAATCACAATGGACAAAATAGTCACAAAGGAGTTTAGGGTGAAGAGACAGTGCTTCCAGAAGTGAAAGTCATACACACAAACACACACACACACACACACACACACACACACACACACACACACACACACGCAGGTAGCTGTGCCCAGTGAGGACACACAGTCCGCGGCTTGTGGCCGATTAAGAAAGTCATCGCCTCTGTCTTGGTCGAAGGCAGATCAGAAGCGATGGGAGAAGATTTTTGTCCGCTCGTATGTACGCGAAGAAAGAATTAAGTTTTATCGAGAAATAAGCATTCTACATACGGTCACTCTGAACAGTGAAATATTGATAATCTTGGTCGGCAACTTCGAGTTCGATGTGATGATAAAAAGAAGCAGTCATTAAATCAGTTTGAAACGGGCATTCTAGTGTCATTAGAACCATCCTTACTCATACATATCCACGCATACCCTGAGAGTAAATCTCATTGCTCCACCCTGAAGATAGTCTTGTGCTTCAATTTACTTTGAGAAACAACGAATCTCGCATCAATTGTACATCCTGAAGTTTAACCATGTCATTCAGTCTCAAACACGAACTACAATTTCACAGTTATTTGCAAGGTGTGTACTAAAAATTTATATTATTAAAGTATTTTATGTTCAAAATTGGTAGTTATCCATTGGGCGGGAAAAGGAACAGGATCTCAAAGCAACAACAAAAGATATACAGGGTGATCCATTTGAGTTGTCAGAAAAGTAAGAGCACATATAAAGTAAACTGTTCAAATTTATTTGTTTGTAATAATATATATTTGCGTAATATAGTGGGAAGTTTTGTGTCCAGCTGATGCAGCTTGATTATCCTGTGATGGTGTTCCCATTTGCACCCACCTACTTTTGCCTCAATCTTGAGCAGAGTCGTATATTAGGGTATGCAAGTGCGCGTAATCAAAGTAAGGATGGCATCGGAATCTGAGTTTGAAACGTTTTAATGAACAGTATTCACTCTAACTGAGAAGTTGCGGAACAATGGAAACTAATATATAAGTATCCGGAGTTAATATATTTGCGTTCTATACCACGTGGTTCGATACTTGAAGAAAGAATGACTACTGTTGTTCCACCGGCGATCCTAGCAGAAATGCTTAAGATTGTCCCCAAAATGTGTTACTCAGCTACCAAAATTCTCCTAATAACTCCCCCTTTTACTAATGACGCTAAGACCCCCACTACTAGCTTCTAATATGATAGTGCCACTTCAACTCTACATTTGTGAACTTCGCTTCTTTCCAAAATAAAGATTCTCTTTCAATTCCTAAGAAATACTCGCACATATTCCAAAGATTCCAAGTTAGCCCACCATACCCAATCTGGCAAATTTTTTAGTGACTTTACCCTATTTAATGTAACCTCCGAACTACTTCTACGAATTGGTCTGAGAACTAGTCTGTGCTCTTTGCCATACTTAATGCACACTTATCCCGACCCAATTTGTACTCACAACCTGTTGCCACGTCTATAGCCGTTTAATATTAACACAAATGTATAAAATATACACATTTAGTTTTATTATAGGTATTAAATTACTCAGTTTATCAATAATTTCTGTATCACAGCATATTAGTACTCAATGATTACAACCATGTTGCACCCATGTTGCTGCACATAGTTTGCAGTAATTTTGCTGTGATTTACTGAAAGGCCACTGTAATCTCCCTCCGCAGATACTTTGATTATTTTCATACACCGTTGTCTTGATTTAGCCCCACACAAAAAATATGGAAAACTCTGGAGGCATTAAGTCTGTCCTATTAGGAAGATATGGTATGCGTCCGTCATAGCTGCACTAGCAATCGTTAAATAGCTGATTTGATCAATTCCGCACTATGAGAGCCCAATGTGGTAGAGCTCCATTCTGTTCATAGACAATGCTCTCCAGTATCCCATCTTCCTGTAATTGAGGGATCTCAAACTGCTGAATCATATGAAGGTAATTGACGGCACAGTGTCCTCCACAAAAGGAACGGAACGTAGACTTCCTCATGCGTCACTCAGCACATTCACTTTAGCGCTGGTTCGTTTTATACAGTTCGTGTAAGATATGTGCATTCTTGGTTCCCCAAACAACGCAGTTATGTTTATTGACTTGGTCACTCACATGAAATATGGCTTCGTCAATCAACATCCCTTGATTTAATGGAAATTAATTGATCTTTCACACTAGCCGTGTGTAGGACGCTCTATGATAGGGTAGAGCCAGACTGAAAAATTCAATGCCATAGCCGGGATTTGAACCACGGATCTTCTGGTTTCCGTCCAGCCGCTCTAACCATTTGAACTAATATGGCCAACGTGCCAACATTACATTAAATTTTCCAACTGACTCGTGTTTCTCCCGGTAAGCCACTTAGGAGTTCTCATAAACACATGAGACAACTACCTTAATGTCGACTTACTATGCTGTAAGTACTTGATTTAACCATTGATCATCCGCTTCCTGCCACTCACATATCATAGTAGCACAATTGAGTCGAGCTTCGTAATTCTGCTGTGCCAGTGCTTGTGTTTGCTCAGTATGGTACGTAAACATCTGAAACTACCGCCTAACAATCCTAGTGCATTCTGCTCTGCTGATATGCGGCGGAGTGTTTACTGGACTCTGAGTCAGGACTTGTCAAATATCTTTCTCTCTGTTGTGATCAGCAGTCTTCAACTTGTGTGAGGCATTTTCAGACCAATTTCCAAAAACACGTTATACCACTTTATGTCTCGATATTTGAAAGCTGGATGGGTCGCTATTACACTAAAGAATTTTACATTCCATACGACATATTAAGCAATATTTTTTTGTGGTGTGACGACCATTTTGCTTGTTTGTTTATTTTCAAATAGTGTTGTCATGTCACTGGAAATATCAGTTATTTGTTATCTCCCAACCTGCACGTATATTTACGAAAATTTCTCAGAGATATGCAATGCACATTAACATCATAAATATAAAATTTTACTTTGCTGACATCTCGAACACATCATCCTGTATCAAGATATAGAAAATTTGTTCTTTCATCGACTTTACATTACAATTTTTGTGAGATAAAGAACTTATTGCGATGCAATATGCGCTATTTTAATGGTATTGTCTATGCCGTCAGCTACATTAAAATAATACAGGATTACAACTTAAAAATAACAGGTTTATGTTGAAAATCATATTCGTTGATAACCTTCAATGAGACTTCCTTGCATTCATGGCTATGAAATTGTTTTTCATTTCATGTTTTTTTTTCCTAAAAATATTTGCTGTGGAAGTTCTCGGCAACTGTATACCTACCTCTCACTTAATAATGTACTCTTAGCTTCCGAATCTGGAGCATACTGTAATATTCTATTCGAAATTAACTATCTGTACACTTCTACAGACATATACTACAAATTCGTTTTATTCTTCAAAAAAGCAATTCCGGAGGTGAAAGAAATACTGTTCATTAGATACCTTCACTGGTGTACATGTTTAACGTCAACCCGGCAGCAGAACGACGTGCGCAGTTGCAACATTTCTCATAACTTAGTTAGGTTTCTCCCCAGGATGCTGCAGAGCGCCACAATAATTCATGACGATTCCAGCTCCTGTTTATAAAATATTACCACGGCCTCCTGCTACGGAAACCAGACCCCCCGCGACTTCAAATCAATCCGGGAGCGCGATGAGTGTGTTCGCCTCCCAATTCCTATAGTCCGGAACATGACCACCGCGATGTGGAGGGGGACTTCAGGTACAACCTGCCTCAAAAATACAGCTTTCTTACTTTTCTTACACAGGCTCAGTTTCACCAACAAACTGTAAGATTTAACAATAATGTTTATATTAAACTAAAGTTACATTGTACCCCTACTAAAAGAATTACTGAATTATATAAGCTAACAAATTCCGAATGAACCCTAACGGGCGCTTTTCTGTCCATGAAAACTCCCAGTAGATAAAGAGGACACATTAATTAAACAAACTTTCTTCTACTTCGTCAAATTCAGGAATTGGTTTTCTTTTCAAACTGATTTCTCTATTATATCAAAGGTCTCCTTCAATTTTTTATAATTAATTTATTAAGAACCTTCAATTTACTTCTATTATCATCATCATCATCATCATCACGGTATAAGCCTTGTGGCCCGTTCCGACTTCAAGGAAATTGATCGGACCATCTCATTCGTGGCCTGCCAACATTTCTTTCACCTACAGGTTTATACTTGTATACTAGTTGTGGTGTACGGTCTTCGGTCATTCAATTTACTTCTAGTGACAAATTTATATCTGATCAATTATATGATCAATGGATCAGTCTTTTCTTGTAGAAATCTGATTTCTGCTACCTTTCGTCGTCATGGCTGCATTGGTATATCCGTGTTTTATAGAAATTAAAAATGGTTTAAACTCCTTATTTCGTAATACACATCTCATTATCACACACAACAATTAATGGTCACTATGTTTAATATCGTCGTGCACCGTGGCGTAGTGGGAATGCGGCCCCGGATCGATTCCACCCCTGAATTTCAAGTCCCGGTTATAGGACCGGTGCCCACCCAGCATCATGAGGAAGTGAGGATCTTACGATAGGTAATCGGCCCTGGTCATGAAAGCCAACATTCTGGCTGGGGTTGCCGAGATGCTGACCATATCTCCTCCCCGTATAGGTTGGATGATCGCCCACCTCTACCTTGCTACGTGGGCGTGAGGTCGGCAGGCCTTGGCCCTCTATGGGCAGTCGCGCCTTGGGTTATCATTTATTATTTATGTTTAATATCTACGTTATCATATTACTCAGCTTGAAATTACTCTTTGAAGTATTAAAAAGAGCAGCCCATTCAACTGTAGAGGAATTTAAACGATGCATAAGGTTATTTTCTTTGGAACGAACCACCTTTAATTTGATTGGTTGTTTTATATTATCAAGTTATAATTCTGCATTGCTATATCAGTGTATGTACCTAATAGAATTTGTGAACAATGTTGTGGATTTAATATTACTTCGTAGTCAATAAATATTCCCGTTACTGTAATATTTGTTTTAAAACAGTCCATCATTCAAATATGATTCCATCAATATATACTTAGTTAAAAAACGTGGGTTATAGTGGACATCCCTTTCTCAACCATGTTTTATTATTTTATATTGGACTTACAGTTCTCGCTGTGCAATATTCTAACTGAATATTGATGTACAGTGGCCTTTAAGAATACAAATCCTTGCCTTTCCATTGCTATGACTAGCGTACTTCTAACAAGTTTAACTTCCTTTTTCTTTCCAAAATTGTTATTTATCGTTAAGGTAATTTTAACACATATTTTGGTACTACTTCGGAAACGTTATCATCAATGAATGCAAATATTCACGTCCCTTATACCTTGAGCTACCTCACAGATTGTAGTATATTATAAAGTAATCAGTGATATATAAATTGCGCTTTCTCTGAGATTAAGAAGTAGAACCTATGCAACGATTTCCTGAACTTTACGTAGGGCATTGTTACTTGTGGTATCAATGAGATAAAATATCACATTAATTATCTGCTTTTCCACTGAATAACGGAATCCAAGAGAGGCTGAAAGTAAAGCTTGAAGCAACCGAAAAACTATGAAATATAGAAAATAATTGAAATGAATAGAGGGAATAAAAAGAGGAACAAGACGTGACTATAAACTGGAATAAATTAGGAACTTTCAAAGAAAGGGTTTAAAGGAAATAAGTAGGGCTTAGAAAGAGGAGAAGAGAAAACAAAGTAGGTCTGTGAAGTGAGTAGAGGAAAGTGAAATACAAAAACAAGAACGAAAGAGAATGGGGAAAACACTAAGGGACTGGCACGAAGAGATCTAAACAAGAGAAGTTAAAAAACGAAGGTAAGAGAGATAAGAGAGAAGACATAAGAGAACTTAACTATTTTCTAATCCTGTTGGTTGTTATCTGCTTGCAGTACCTAACTTTATTTCCAACTACTGAACTACTGGACAGAGTACTTCAAGTATATATAACGACCTCTTAAACTCAACGCTACAAGAGTTGCAACGGCCACAATAAGGGTTCGCAAGTTAGTCTGTATAGAATAATATAATTGCTAAAGAGTTCTCAAATACCTTTCATAACTTTGTTTGGTAAGTTATAAAATTTGACTCACCTCTACTCACATTTTATTCCTGCGAAAGAATTATAATCGTTTCACTCTTAGAACCCAACTTGATGCAAAGATATGTTGTCGTTAACTAGCCTGTATACGCGGGAAATCAAAGCACATCAAAATATACAGTGTGTTAAATATGTGCAAAGATATCACAGGACAACAATGTAAATGTTTCACACCCAAAAATAGTGATTTCATATGTATTTCCATCTGCTGAATTCAAAAATCCCCATAAAAATGACATTAGCTCTTGCTTTGGGGATAAAGTGACATTTTGTTTTTTAGTGTCAACATTTTCAATTTGGTGTATTATTTTAACCTGTGTTATTTCACAATTGCTCTCTTCCTTCTTCTATTCCTGTTGGCCATTAAGTTCATATAAGAAGACATGTGAAAATATGACAGAGCTCTTGGAATCACTTTAATATCAGAACACAAATGAAAAATCTGTGGTGATCTAAAAGTCATTGACATAATCTGAGGAATGCAGCTGGGGTACACAAAACATTGCTTCTTCTTGTGTATGTGGGACAGTAGAGACTGGTCTACAAACTTAAGAATGAAATTTTGGAGGGCAAAGAAAAGGAAGCTTGGGAAGCCTTCAAGACCTTGAAAAGCCTTAGTGGAAATTTAGGCAACAAAAGAGATGATAACTACACGCATTTGGTGACAGAGCTCCTGCACAAATTCCATTATTTTGTATGCAACGTGTCCATAAAAATCCATTATTTCTACTTCCACAGACCTTTTCCCTCCTAGTTGTGGAGCTGATAGTGATGAACATGGTGAAAGATACAATCAGGGCATTTCGGTTATGGAACAAGGATATCAGGGCCACTGGAATGAAGCAATACTTGCGGATTACTGTTGGTCTGTGTTGGGATGCTCCCGAACTCCCTTACAAGAGGCAAGACACAATCTCATGAAGCCTCCACAGTATTCTCTTCAGATACGACCGTCTGGAAGATGTTCTTCCAGCAATTTAGAACTCTTGGAATGCAACTACCATTTTAAAAAATATCAAATGCACTTTCAATATTGTTAGCATACGTAATTAAAAGATATCGTTTTTCTCTTAATTCGATAATATGAAATACTTATATCACAGAAACTAGAACTAAGAGGTTTTTTTTTTCATTGTTATGTTCGTTTTTCTCAACCCAAAATTAGTAAGAATTGACTCATGAAATACTGGAAACGTTAAAAAAACTGATTTTTGTTGCCCAGTGAGATAATTATCTGTGAATTTTATGAAGTAAGCTAATCACACATAACAGTATTTTATTAAATGAAATAGTAAATAAAATGAATGCCATAAAGTAAGGAATGCTGTAGCTTTCGACTGGTGACCACCTCTTTCCACATTCGTACGACAACGAGATTCGTACAAGATACACTAATATTAATTTCCTAATTAATTTCTTAACCAGTGAGCAACCTAAGACGAACTATATGTACTTTCACTAACAATTTAACACTGCCACTAATGGTCTCTTTCCGGCCTCTCTAGAGTAAGTGGTAGCATGTTCATCTCATACTTAAGAGATCTCGAGTTCGAATCTTGCCATGTTGAGTAATCTGGATAGGGCTTATTCCGGGGTTTTGACTTATCCTTAAAGATGAATGTTGGTTAACTCTAAGCTCTATGGAACGTGGGTTCATTTGAGCCTCATTTTACGCATTTCATTTATCATCCAACATGACCTAATGAAGGACATTAATTTTGAAAAAAAATAGGGATGGTCTCGCGTGGCATAGATCCTGCAAATGCCTGAGCGAAATTTTAATGTTACTCGTCCAATTTTGAGAGTTTTGTACATTAAAATAATAAATATAAACATTCCCGAAAGAGTAAGTTATTCCTTAATTGCCAAAATAGTGCCGTAAGAAACTGTAATACATTCTTAATGAAATTGTCATAGACAGCACTACGTTTGTTGCCAAGTTATACGATAGATTCGCTAAATATAAGGGAATTTATTTGATGAAACTCAAACCCTAATCGATTTCTTTAGACCTTTCCAAGAATAAAATACATCACACAATCTATACAGTAATTATTCTATTACTTGTGTTTTTAAATATCAAATGCCATTGTGTATTCAGCCAGATCAATTAATAATATTATCCAAACGATCAAATATGTTAAGAAACATTAACCAATGCTGGAGTGACAAAATAATTAACATAAAAATTAATATAAACCAAATTCAAAGCACAGTATAGTATTTTTTCTTCAAGAATATAATTTATTAAAGAATTAAGATAAAGCACACTGATTAACAATAATGTGATAGGGCATCTGATTAGCTGATTGGTAACGTAAACTGAGGTGAATGTTGATATACGACTTTATGACTTTTTTAAAACTGATGAATTATGAAAATTATTAAGATATTGATATACCATTACAGTTCAGTAATGAACTGTCCTTCTAAATGCTAAAATTCATTCTTATGAGCTTACTATAAACAACGGTCCATAATTGGCAAATATCTGAGACTTTGCTGAACTTTGGTGCATACATGACGAATGAAGGGAACATCTCATTAAAACAGATTTATTGTGACATATCTAGCACAACTATTATTTGTGGTAACAAGCATCATATTTAAACATGGGAACCAGCATTAGTATCAACACCAGTATTATCATATTAGATATCACTGAGTCTTTAATGACTTAATATTTCTAATTTCTAATTTAACTTGACATCTCCATAACATTTTGAGACCTAAGTTCCACACTCCTAAACTCTTAGCTACATTAATATTTTTCAGCTTTCATCTGGAAATCATGTTTGATCCTCTTTAATGATCATTTTCTTCCAGAAGTCAAAAATATTACCAAAAGATGAAACTTTCATATTATTTTTCATTTTCACCAACCCTCACACTCTTCAATACATACACCAAAGCATACAAATCACCTGAGAAAATAAATACAAACTAAAGATAAATATTAATTTATCATAGTAATTATCAAAAGTTTGTCTATAGTATTGTAGTCCAATAGCATTTGAATTTTATTTACCTAACTATACCCGAGCAATATATTGAGGACAACAATAAACAAAGTATCTAAACTATTATCCAGCTTTTCGAGCTTCTGGAAAAACTGTGTTGCTTGATAGTTCACATGCGTGGTGCCTGGATTTTCCAGGACAGAACCCACTCTTATTTTTTGGAAGCTACCAAAATTTATTTTCAGAATATGCTCGTACCTCAGATTCAATAAATTATTTAAGCAAATACTTTCAGAAGCAGAACATCTTCTCTGCATTTCTCAGAAACTAATTTACAAATGAATCGTATAGTAAGACGAAAATTTCGCTAAATAAATTTGACAGGAATGTGCTGCAGTGACATCAAAGAATTACTGTTACATTTAGTTTTGTTAAAGTGGTGCTTGAAACTACATTAAACGATAAACACATACCTTTTTATAACTTTTCTATAAATACTTAAATATAAATGAGAAAATCTAAAGCGAATTGCGCAGTGTTATGTGAAATACCAGGTTTGATTTCCAGTTCAGCCAGATGACTTTTTCTGTTGCTAGTAACATTTTCTATTGCGACAGTATTTCTGGGATGGGAAGCTGCGACGTCCCATCCATGGGACTGGAGCCGACTTTGCTGATCGCAATGTCCTCTCGTTATTACCCTGGACTGCTATAGTTGTCGCCTGAAAACCTGTTAGATCGGACACAGTCTCGGATGGGGTTGCAATGAAATAATCTAGTAAATAAATTGAATAATCGTTTAACTTTTTTCAAATATTTCAATTTAAATTCCTTCAGAAGTCAACATAAATACGTCAAAAAACAAAATTAATGTAAGATTTCAGAAGCGTCGTTATTCCTTTTATAATTATAATGTTTTACTCCCAGAAGATGATTCTACTCACAATCAGAATTTTGCGTCTTTGCACCCTGACGTCTCAACGCAGAATTCACTATTTCGCATTTTTACTCCACGGAGTCTCAACGCAGAATAAATTTAACTCTATCTGATTTAAAATGATTGAATGACCCTTTGCTATGGCAATTCAATAATTTCTCATTAATTGACGTCATATTTTAGTTGCACACTTTTCATAATCATATTCGGTAATCTTCATAAGCTTTCCATTAAATCATTTTAAATAATTTAACATTCAAATAACATTTATTAAAAATTTAAACTAACCTTTCCATCGAGCTCATTAACAATATTCTTTTTTCTTTGTTTCCAGCTCTTTTTTAAATATATATCTATGTATATAGATACATATTTTTACTTCTTTTTCCTTATTTAACCGTTTTTTCATTAATTCCATTTATTTTCCTATATATTTTCCTTAGTTTCACACATTCACTATACACATGAACACCCATGCCCAAGGCGGGACTCGAACCGCTTTTCAATCACTACTTCATTTTCAATTGTTCTATTTAATCTTTTTCCATGTCTACTACAGTTTTTAATGATTTCCAATGAATTATTTTCTCAATAAACTCAAAATAACGAACTTAAGATATTGAAAACGATTTAAGGTTTTAACCTGAAACAACGGTCACACTATCCACCTAGAAGTAAAAGCGAATGAGTGGATCTTTTATCTATGTTTGGCTAAAATGTAAAAGGAATTTAACTTTATTTAGAGCGACGAAACGTCTTAGTAATACATGACCTTAGCCTATGTATGGCTAGTGTGAAGAAATGATTAATTTCCATCAATTAACTTAAATAATAAGAGTTAAATGATGAAGCCTGGGACTTAAGTACTTACAATAGTAAGTCGCCACAAGGGGTGTATATCAAATGCGAGAGCCCCTAGTGGTTTACCGGAGAAATATACGAGTCAATTGGAGAATTTAATGTCAGGACGGCACGTTGGCCATGGTATTTCGATGGTTTAGAGCGACTGGACGGAAACCTGGAAATCCATAGTTCAAATCCCGGCCATAGCATTGAATTTTTCATGTTTACTCTATCTCTCAAAGACCTTAGCTTATATATGGCTAGTGTGAAGAAATGATTAATTTCCATCAATTAACTAACATTTTTATTAATTTATGTGTTATCTTTATGTTAGTTTTACAATTATCAAATAAAGGTAAGTACTGAGACTTCATATTTTAATAACAATACACAAATTTTGTGAGGACTATGCATTAATTAGTTACATACGTTTTTGTATGGATTTTATAAATTCGATTAAGCCAAATAATTACAAACTTTAAGTATTATACTTAATTACATTTTACGTTTACACCATTTGAGGTATGTGCTTTTGGATTTTAATTTTTGTTTTAAAGAAGACTTAAATGGTAATTTCCATTTGTATTTAAGAGGACAATTGAGAGAAATTGATAATTTATTTAATTATGTAGGTTTATTTCAAATTTATAATATTGCGTTGTAACCACAGTATCAGGCGCGATTAGGAGGCGGCGAAATAATCGAAATCAGATAATTAAAAAAGAAGATAAATTAATAAAGCTAATGCCAACTTTGCTAAACTAATATAAAAATCTTGTTATAATAATATGAAATTAGAATGGATAGAGTAATGATTAAAATAGTGGTTGACTTAAAGAATAAGAAGGGAAAAATATAATTTAATATAACATATATACTAGCATACAGGCAGGAAAGAGAAAATATTCTTGTAAAAATCTGTACACGTTGGAGAGACAGGAAGGAAGGACCGTTACCTTTTAGCCAGGAATGTGTTGGGACATAGGGTTTAAAAATGCAGTTGAGCATGGACGCTAAAGAGATTTACTTTGCTGATTTGATAACGATAACAAACAACTCGGGGTAGTGGTTCCCCAACTCAGGGTGGGCTGAACGTCAATGAGTTAGATTAGTTTTGCAAACCAATGCGAAAATTCGAAATAAATGAGAAACCAATAATAATGTAACATTTGAGAAGGGTGAGCTAGTTTGGTCATGTGATAAAGTTAGAGAAGAGGTCAGAATAATGTTCGAACTGAATTGTGAAGCAACAAAAATTTACTAAAAAGATAATACTACGACAGGAAGGACGTGTTCATGCGCATTAAGAAGAAAAGCGAAGATTTATTAGTCTGAAGTGTAGGGAAGTTAAGAATAGCGCAACCAGCGTAAGTGGAAGCAGCATTAGAAGTTTATTAGAGCAAAGTAGTCGCCGTATAAAGAAGAAATAGAAACCGCGCCAACCTAACTTTAAACAAGTAATCCAGGGTTTAAAGTAAAAGTGAATTTATGTTAGGAGTTTTACTAACAGGTGGTCACCGATCCAAGTCGATAAGCAAACTTAGTAGGAATTAAACCAAATAATTCTGCAACAAACAAAGGTTATTAATACGACTGAGTAGCCAACAACCACCAAAATCCATTTCCTACAACCATTAACCTGAGGATAAGAGAACTCATAGCTCCAATTAGAACCCAATCAATTTAACACTGGTATGCGGGTCTGCCGCAGCTTACATCTTCAGAAACAATAAATTGCGTTGTAATTTTCATAAGTTTCAAAACGTATCTAACCATAATCAAGAAACGTCTCACCGATGAACAATTAAGAATGCTATTATTCTCAATACTTATTCCAAAACACCTGTATACTACATATATACAACATTTGAAAGCAGACCTTTTACTCTTTTAATTTTGACAGGAAAATGTTTAGTTTTGAAACAAAATTGGAAATTTTAGCGTGTTAGTTGACGTTAATAGTTAATCTGTTAATAAATATTAGTATTTCAGAAAAATGAGTCAAAACATATTTTCATATCATTGTTTAGAGTTTGTCTTTGTTTGAAGCAAGCTGAAAAACAATTATAACAAGTAGAACATTTAAAATGTCCAAAAATAAGAAGAACGCGGTAAAACAAGTTTTGAAAGTTGAAAAGGGCTAATTTAGTTTCTATTTATGGGCGCTCTCAAACTGCTGTGGTTCTTACTTCCCATTCTTTATTGGATGTGAAATAACACTTGATTTTGCTCAGATGTGTGCCCAGAGACTTTAAGGGAGACATGTCACGCCATTTAATCTTAATAAATTAAACAGATTATGAAAATAGGAGGTTCAGAATTAATTTTACAAGAAGAAAGTAAAAATTTACGTTAAATGATTTTAGCTAGTTTCCACCTATATTAAATCTTTATGGCAATACCAAATATCTGCCATTGCAGCACTCCTTGATTTTAATCCATCCTTTGACACCACGAGACACTAAAGTTCGACAGTGTACGTGAAAATGTGTTTTAACAACAACGCTAATCAAGTATTCCAAGTTTTTATTATACCACTGGCAATTGCCATAACCAATTTTGTTAAACTCCGCTGTTAGTACATTACTTGGGAATATTTCGTGTTACGGTACAGTTCATCCCCCTCAACTTTATCCCTACACATGACCCTTTACAAATACCGCAATACACTGCACCTATTGAACGTCTGATGGCATCATTTCATCACAACCTGCACATTTTTCCCCATCCCTCACAATGCTCAGAAAACCAATAATCCCTTGGAAAATCCAATTTTGTTTTAAAAGTATAAAACATTGCAATCGATACCCCCAACCCTTCACTCAGCACGGGGTTTAGGGGGCCTTTAAGGTAAGTTATGCATTGTGGTAATAATGGTGGTTTAACTGCAGTAAAATTAGGATTTTGTGGTGAAAACTTCATTCCCCACGAAGCAGCGGGCAGTTGGGATCAAAAGACTTGTGTTGATGAGGCTATTAAAATACTGCATAGGAAAAAGAGCATTTTCGAGAGGAACCTTGCTGTAAAAACTTGTTTGGTACTGCGTTAATGAACGTTGTGGTGATGTGCAATACAGCTGTGGCCGAGATATAAACCACATACGTTCGTATGAACCCTGGAAAATGAGGGAGATTTGAAAAGTTCCAGCGAACTTCATAACCATTGAGTAATGCTATTCAAGCGGAATGTTATTTTGTCTTCCTCATCCTAATAACAATAATTGTTCCTTAAGCGAATTAGAAGCAAAGATGTCAGGAAATATCTGAATATATAAAAGTCAAAGGATACGTATGCTTCAAAATAATAGTTACGAACACCTACCAAAACGAACCACATATTATCTTAAGCTACAGTAAGATGGAAGAAGTGTAGTCCAGGTAAGGAAAATGATCCCCATGCACTAGACACAAAGTTAAAGGGACAAGTAAATAAAATATTTAGGGAAAGAGAGTCATGTGACTGTCATACATTACATTTTCCAGAATGTATTTCTGTTAGAATCATTTACCACATACATAATACATTTGTGATGTACGTAGTTAAGTACTGAAAATGCGAGAGTAAATAGTAAAAGAGATTCCAGAGTCGCTGGAGAAGAGGAGAGAGAGAGAGAGGAAAGGAGAGCGCATATTTGTCAGGAAGGGATAAAGGAGAAAGAGAGGGACCATTAATGAGGTGGAAAACGAAGCTAATTCTGAAACTTGCAGAGTCAGATTTCAATCTGCTCCGGTCCGTAGAAGGCTGTCATCATATTCCGTGCGGATATGAGAATGTATACATCTCTGTTGTAATTAATTTATCATTTCGGTGTAAAACGCCACAAGGCACAACGAGATTTGGTGCTTGGATTCTGTTATTTAATATTGTTACATTGTATTATTGTTTTGGAAGACAATTATGTTGTGTCTTTAACTTAAGAAGAAGCAGTGGAATCGTGTGTTATTATTGCTGTTTCTTCGATAAGTCGTACAGTACAAACAACGACGAAAAGTGGCAAAAATTATATACATTAATTTAAATTGCAGACCTAAGAATTTCAATAACAAGGCAACAATAACAGACAACAAGGGAGTAGTAGTTATTTTTATCCTTCATGTTGTTAGGAATAGTCAAATATATTAGTATTTATAATAAAATAAAGAATTGATGTGAAGTGGGTAACGGTGTAACTATGGCAACGGATCATGATGAGTTGTTGAATATTTTAAAAAGACTTTCTTCTTCTGTTTCTGAATGTATTAGGGGTAAGACCTATAGTTGTCTATCCGAGCGTATAACAGAAATAATTTTGTGTAGCATCAAAGATGTATAAGTAGCGTGTGAGAAATAAAATATAGTTCACTGTGGAATCTACCGCTGGTTCTAATAATACTATATTGTGACTTTGTGGGTTGGTGAAATGAAAAGTCCAATTTCACCACTCAAAAATGTTCTTTATTTCCACCGACTTACAGTTAAATACTTGCCAATTACACAAAATTGCGTAATGCACACAATTACGATTCACCAGTTCGTCCGTTACCGTTCCGATGCACGTACACAATTACACAAATTCTTCCGTTGCACGGCGCTACTTCACTAGCACGTCAAGCACTAACACTGGCCGTCTGTCTCTCTGAAACCCTTTTTATAGGCATCTCGTCGTATTCTCGGCTTCTCTGGTTTCCAGGCGAATATTCCAGATGATAGAAGAAGGGGAGAGAAACGTCCAGGGACGGGTGACATTCCTTTAACCACCCCTCAGTTAGTGACAGAGACTAATGGGAGGCGTGGCTCAGCTCCCTCTGGTTTCCTCACAGCTGTGCCGTCATACCTTCCGCTAATTGGGTGACACTGCTCCCTCCTCAAAGCTGGTCGTCCCGAACAGCACCATCGTAGCGGGCTAGTCGATCCAGGTGTACCACCAACATCTTTCCTCGGGGAACCTTCTGGATGCGGTAGACCACGTCGTTAATCCTCTTCACCACCCGGTAAGGTCCATGCCATGGCTGCTGGAGCTTCGGGCAGCGTCCCTTGGTCCGGGTAGGACGGTACAACCAGACCAGGTCACCTTGCTGGAGCTCTTGGCTGTTGGCTTGCCTATCATATCTGGTCTTCATGCGGTCGCTCGCCTTCTGGATGTTCTGGCGAGCCATCTCGTGCATGTCGTGGAGGCGGTCCACCAGGTTCTCCACATACTCGGTCACTCGCTGCTTCACCTCCGGAGGGCTTCCGAAAGCCAGGTCACAAGGGAGGCGTAACTCTCGACCGAACATTAAGCTGGCTGGCGTCATCCCAGTTGTGTCGTGTGTAGACGAGCGATAGGCCAGCAAGAACAGTGGCACCTTGACGTCCCAGTCTCGCTGATGGCTGGCCACGACCTTCCTCAGTTGTTCCTCTAAGGTCTTGATGTACCTTTCGACCATGCCATCCGATTGGGGATGTAGAGGCGTAGTGCGAGTCTTGTTCACCCCAAGCCTTTGTAGTGCCTCCTTCATTAGGTTGGACTCAAAGTTGGTACCCTGGTCACTGTGTAGCTCTAACGGCACCCCAAATCGACAGAACACTTGCTCCACGAGGCAGTCTGT
Source organism: Mantis religiosa (assembly GCA_030765055.1). NCBI lineage: Eukaryota > Metazoa > Arthropoda > Insecta > Mantodea > Mantidae > Mantis > Mantis religiosa. The sequence continues at coordinate 124,960,189 of CM060952.1, read as the reverse complement.
GATTGTCTTTGCCTCTTGGTTTGGGATGGCATACACCTCCAGCCACTTGGTGAAGTAGTCCACGACCACCATCAGGTACTTGTTGCCTCGGTCGGAAACTGGGAACGGTCCAGCAATGTCAACGGCGATCCGTTCGAATGGCGCTCCGACGTTGTACTGCTGCATGCGACCCCGGCTCCTAGTCTGGGGGCCACGACTCGCCGCGCACACGTGACACTGACGGCACCATCTCTCAGCATCTGCTCGGAGTCTCAGCCAGTAGTAGCGCTGCCGTAGTTTGTCAATCGTTCGGTTCGCTCCCAGGTGTCCTCCCAAAGTACTGGCGTGCACTTCCTCCAGGACTTCCGGGACCTTACTCCGGGGAAGTACCAACTGCTCTCTCTGCGTCTTCCCATCGGTTGATTCCCATACCCGGAACAGCACGCCCTCTCTGGTCTTCAACGAGTCCCATTGGGCCCAGTACGACTTGTAGGTGGCGCTCCTCGGTGCGATGTCCTCCCAGGTTGGTCTCATCCCTGCCTCCACTTCCCTCAAGAGTGGCCCCAAGTCTGCGTCCGCCAGCTGCTCCCTCCTCAGGCCTGCGCTATTCCAGCCTTCAGCAGGCACTGCCACAACTACTCGGACTGCTGCGGCACGCTCCTTCTCTTCCACTTTTGTGCACTGGCCGCACTCTTCTGGACAGGGTCTTCGGGACATGGCGTCTGCGTTACCGTGGCTCTTCCCTCTACGATGTTCCGAGGTGAAGTCGTACTCCTGCAGCCTCTGGACCCAACGTGCTGTCTGGCCTTCCAGGTTCTTAAAGGTCAATAGCCAGGTTAGGACGGAATGGTCAGTCATCAGGTGGAATGGCTGACCGTACAGTTACTTGTGGAAGTGCTCCAATGTCTTTACTACCGCCAGTAACTCCCGCCGGGTGACGCAGTAGTTCTTCTCTGCCTTGGATAGCGTCTTGCTGTAATAGGCTATCACCCGCTCATGGCCGTCCTGGATCTGCGACAGGACACCTCCAATGCAATGGTCGCTGGCGTCGGTGTCCACAATGAAGGCGCCACCCGGTTGTGGGAAACCCAAAATTGGAGCACTGCACAGGGTCTCCTTTAGGTGCTGGAAAGCGTTTCCGGCGTCCTCTGTCCACACATAAGGCCGGTGTTCCTCCGTCAGGCGGGTGAGTGGTTTTGCGATGTTGGAGAACCCCTTTATGAAGCGGCGGTAATAACTGCACAGCCCCAGGAAACTGCGCAACTCTTTCCTATCCTATGGGCGAGGCCAATCTCTCACAGCCTGTGTCTTCTCCGGGTCTGTGGCCACTCCGGTTGCCGAGACTATGTGGCCCAAGTAGTTAACTTCCTTGCGGAAGAGCTGGCACTTCTTCGCGTTCAGCTTCAAGTTGGTCGCCTGCAGTCTCTGTAGCACCTTACTCAGATTCTCGAGCTGATCTTCAAAAGTCTTCCCGACGATGATGATGTCGTCCAGGTATAGCAGGCAGGCATCGTAAGTCAGCCCTCTCATCACTGACTCCATAAGGCGCTGGAAGGTAGCTGGTGCGTTGCAGAGGCCAAAGGGCATAACCGTGAACTGCCAGAGCCCTTGGCCCGTCGAGAATGCAGTCTTCTCCTTGTCTCTCGGGTCTAGAGCTACCTGCCAGTAGCCCGACTTCAGGTCCAGGGTCGAGAACCACTGTGCACCAGCTAGCGTGTCCAGGGTGTCGTCAATCCGGGGTAAGGGAAAACAGTCCTTCCGGGTGACGGCGTTCAATTTTCTGTAGTCTACGCAGAAGCGCAGCTCGCCGTTCTTCTTTGTCACCAAGACTACAGGGGAACACCAAGGGCTGTCAGACTCTTCAATCACTCCCCTGGATCTCATGTCCTCCAGCATGTCTCGCACCGCCCCTTGCTTCGCCAGCGGAACGCGTCTATGTGGTTGCCGAATAGGCCGGGCGTCCCCGGTGTCGATGCGGTGAAGCACTTTGTCCGTGCGGCCGTAGTCACTATCACCTTGGCTGAAGACGCGCTGATACCGCCTTAGCAGTTGTCGAACCTTCTCCGGCTGTTCTGTGGTCAGGTGGTCGGCCGCCCTCTCCACCAAGCCTTCTAGCCGGGGCCCCAGGTGTTGCTTCGACGCCGGCTCTAGTGTCTCGTCGATAGTTGTTACGCTCACCATGGGCTCGCACATTCCCAACTCCGTCCCGGCCTGGACGTCGTGATCGGCGTCCGTAGGATTTAGCAGTCTCACGGGCACCTCCTCTCGGCACGGCAGCAATGCCCTGGCTACACACAGTCCGTTTACAGGCGTCTTCTGGTCCAGCATCATGTTCCTGGTTCTCTGGCCCTCCAGTCGCGCCGTCACCACCACCTCGCTCCTCGCGGGAACAACCACGTCTTCGTCCAAGACGACCCTGCAAATTCCAAGGCGCTCTTCGGGTTGACGGAGTATAACCTCTTCTCCGTTAAGCCGCAGGACCTTCTTGCCGACGTCGACCGTTGCCTCATGGCTCCTGAGGGCATCCAGTCCCAGGATCACCTCCTCAGCCACCTTCGCGACGAACACCCACAGACGCACGCCACTCCGTCCCAAGTTCAGCTCCAGCAGGGCCTCCCTCTCCACAGGCAAGGTGTCGCCCGATGCCGTGACAAGCTGGTATGGCCGGCTTGGCTTCCTTGTCGGCAAACCCTTCGCCACGTCAGGTCTGATGATGGTCACGGCCGCCCCGGTGTCCACCAGCACGCGGCACGGCTTTCCTCTTATCCAACCTTCCGCGATGAGGCTGTCATCCATACGCCGGCTGACGGCGCGCAGTATCACTCGAGGGGATGGTGGTGATGGCGCCGACGTGCCCCTCTCCACGACGGCCCTTACTCGTTTTCCGGCTGCTCTTCCTGGTGTGGGCAGTCTCTCTGCAGGTGTCCGGGCTGTCCACACCCCCAACACAGGCCACTAGGTGTTCGCCGGCGTCCTTCAGCTGGTCTTCTGTCTCCGGCGTAGCGGACACTCCTCGTTCTCGATGTCGGAATAGATGTTACTTTGGCCGCCTCCATCCTTAATGCCGCTGTCAGCGCCTCGTGTGTGGTTTTATATTCGCCGAGCATTAGGCGCTGACGAATCTCCGTGTCCCGTACCCCGTCGACAAAATTGTAGGCGGCTTCCCGGGATACGAACTCCAGTGGCAAGACAACCAAGGCCTTGCTAGCCAGCTGCTCGATGGCTATGGCGAACTCCTGCAGCGTCTCCCCCGGCTGCTGCGACCTTGCCTTTAGCTGGCTTCGGTATGCTGCGGCTAAGCGGTGGTTCCCGAAGCGATTCTCCAGGGCCTCCCAGATGGCCTTGGGCGCCGCCGCAGTCTGCACCGCGTTTAGGACTTCCGCGGCTCTTCCCTGGAGGCTGGCTATTAACTGTGTGGCCTCCTCCTCCAGTGACCATCCGTTGTGCCTGGCCACTGTGTCGAACTGGCGGCGGAAGACCTTAAACGTTGACGCGCCGTCATACTTGGGAGGTTTGACGCGCGCAGATGTTGTGTCGCGTCCCGGCGCGTCGGCCTTCAAATCCTTCAGCTTCCTGCCGACGACGTCCTCCACCATGGCGTTCAGGGACTTCATGCTGCTGTCGGCTTTTCCTTCCAGCTCATTAACGCGCTCGCCAGGTCTCCGACGCGCTCGCCTAACTCTGTGACGTCCTCTTTTACGCCGGCCAACTGTTCCTCAAATTTGGCGGCGAGAGCCTCGTTCGCCACCTTCATTTCCGTAGTCAGTTCGGCCATCTTTGAGGTCATTGTCGTGGCCAAGTTGTTGTTAGCCGTTTCCGTCTTCGCTGTTAATTCGGCCTTCATTTCTTCCATCTTCCCGGTGATGTCGTTGGCCGTCTTCATTTGTTTCAACTCTGCGGTGATGTTGTCGTTGGCCGTCTTCATTTGTTTCAACTCTGCGGTGATGTCGTCGTTGGCCGTCTTCATTTCCGAGGTCAGTTCGGCCATCATTTCCATCATCTTCTCCAAAATCTTTTCCAATGCCGCGTCCATGGTTGTAATGTTCGGTGATGTTTTCCCGCTTCCTGACTCCAGTGTGACTTTGTGGGTTCGTGAAATGAAAAGTCCAATTTCACCACTCAAAAATGTTCTTTATTTCCACCGACTTACAGTTAAATACTTGCCAATTACACAAAATTGCGTAATGCACACAATTACGATTCACCAGTTCTTCCGTTACCGTTCCGATGCACGTACACAATTACACAAATTCTTCCGTTGCACGGCGCTACTTCACTAGCACGTCAAGCACTAACACTGGCTGTCTGTCTCTCTGAAACCCTTTTTATAGGCATCTCGTCGTATTCTCGGCTTCTCTGGTTTCCAGGCGAATATTCCAGATGATAGAAGAAGGGGAGAGAAACGTCCAGGGACGGGTGACATTCCTTTAACCACCCCTCAGTTAGTGACAGAGACTAATGGGAGGCGTGGCTCAGCTCCCTCTGGTTTCCTCACAGCTGTGCCGTCATACCTTCCGCTAATTCGGTGACAATATTAATAATACTTGTGATTGTTGCAAAGAATTTAAAATTGTTTATGAGAAATTAAAATTCCATATTTGAACGAGAAAAGTATTATTCATTCTTTAAAGATAGCAATACCATCTTTGTTAGCTCCGTTACCGCGATCCTGGGAAGGAAAAAGATCTCATTGCTCAACGATTATAGATATGCCTAATCATCCAGAGTTGCAGGAGAAACTCCTAGGTTTATTGAAGATCGTCACCAAAGGTGAGAAATTAATCAGCATCCACCATCATCGCATCATAATCCATCCCAACTAAATCCGCTACAGCGTAATAAATGGTATTAACATCAGCCAGAAGCAAATATGTCAAAATGTGTTCAGTATTTAATACTACCAAAATGTGAGAAGTTTAGATATTTGAAGTAAATACTGATTCAGAAAAATATTTACTAGAGTCCCTTGATAATTCTGATGGAAAATCAAGATTTTCTTTTTTCATGAACAACTCACATTAATTCTTGACATAGTCTCCATTGATGCACTTGGTCCAGCGATGTTCCAGCATTTTCATCCCGTGGGAAAAATAGGTTCCGCCAATTTCTGCAAAATACTCATTTCATTAAAATTTCATATCAACAAGCTAAATTTTCAAGTTTTAGAACAGAAAGAAGTCACTTGGGGCTAAGTCTGATGAATAAGGTGGACGAGGAACCAATTCAAAGCCCAACTCATGCAGTTTCACCATTGCGATTGCTGATGTGCGCAATGGTGTGAAAGAACACCTTTTTGCGTTTCAATCTCGGTCTCTCTTCAGTCAACCCATGTTGCTAACGATGCAAAAATGAAGCATAATAGGCTCCTTTTATGGTTCTGCCTTTTTTCAAGTAATCTATGTGGATTATTCCTTGAGAATGCCAACATTCAGTGGCCATCATCTTACCAGCTGACCAAAGGATTCTTGCTTCCTTTAGTACACTTTCACCAGCCTTTGTCCATTGTTTTGACTGCTGTTTTGACTTTGGTGATATGATGGATCCAAGTTTTATCCATGGTCTAAACTGGCGCAAAAAGTCTTGCGGATTGCGATTGTACATCTCCAGACACTTGTTAGAAGTGCTCTTCCGGATTCGCTTTTGGTTGACTGTGAGCAATCGCAATCTTGCACACAGCTTTTTCATTGCCAGTTTTTCATGCACGATATTGTGCACTCGCTTAGTTGAGACGCCTACAGCATCAGAAATCTTACAAATTTTGACTCGACGGTCTTGCATAAACAGATCGTGGATTTGTTCAATTGTGTCCCGTGTGGTGACTTCAATTGGGTGAACATCTTCGGTACTTCTACGACCACGTTTAAATTCATTGATCTAAAAGTAAATGGTCTTCAATGTTAGTGCAGAGTCCGCTTGTACTTCATCCAAATTAGCTTTGATCTGTGCGGCAGTCCAGCCCTTCAAATGAAAATGTTTATTAGTAACAGCACCAAACCCCGTTTTTCCGTTTTTAATCACAGCTATCACACGAACCAGTTAAGATGGCCGTCAACAATGAATGTATATTGTAGTATATTCAAATTTTCTGTACAATCTTATGAATAATCAAGCTTACCACACGCAAAGTTGCGACAAAAAGTTCCCAACCCTTCATGGAAATTTACCGGACTTATCAAACGATCCTCCTAGATAAAAGAATTTTGTGATTAACATGAACTTCTACAGTCAATTTTCTATAAATTATTATTTGCTATTCTAATATTTATTCCTAATCCAGGTTACCTCTAAATTTGCACTTCCCATATCGTTGTTGGCGAAGTGATAAAAACTTTAATGAACGTGTGTTTGTAAAATGAATTTGAAATACCGAGCTCTTTCCTTTAATAAGAGGAAGAGAAAAAAAGCTGGTTTTAAACTTCCATGATACTTTCTTAACCCATCACCATGTATTTCTATGAATCTCCATCTTTAGAAATAAAATTTGTCTATGTACCTAATGGAAATTAATTGTTCTTTCACACTAGCCGTGTGTAGGGCGCACTAAGAGAGGGTAGAAGCCAGAATGAAAAATTCAATGCCATAGCCGGGATTTGAAACACGAATCTTCTGGTTTCCGTCCAGCCGCTCTAACCATTTGAGCTACTATGGCCAACGTGCCAACATGACATTAAATTCTCCAACTGGCCCTACCCTTTCATAGTGCGTCCTACACACGGCTAGTGTGAAAGAACAATTTCCATTATTATACCTAATAGTGGTCCGAACTGTAAAGCCCGGGCCTTAAAGTACTTACAGCATAGTAAGTCGCCATTAAGGTAGTTGTCTCATTTGTTCATGAGAACTCCCAGTGGTTTACCAGGAGACACACTAGTCAGTTGGAGAATTTAATGTCATGTTGGCACGTTGGCCATAGTAGCTCAAATAGTTAGAGCGGCTGGACGGAAACCAGAAGATCCGTGGTTCAAATCCCGGCTATGGCATTGAAATTTTCATACTGGCTCTACTCTTTCATATGTACCTAATATTTAACAGTATAGACGCTTTTATAAATAGTTTCATTATATACCTATTTCATGTATTTAAAAAGCATCAAAGGAAACTGAACTGATATTCAAATGTCTAAAAGCTGTTCGATAGTTAGGTATATGTTGACTTTGAAATTCAAGTTTGTTTCTTGTTACTGCAACAAATTGTCACAGCATTTCAATAAACTATAATAAGTGTTGAAAAATTTGGACCAATAGATACGAATATCTCGATAATTGCTGATATTAAAGAAAATGTCATCTAAATATTTTGGGTAGTTTAAAAAGGCGCCTATTATTTTAGTAATGAGGTATAAAATATCTCTTATAGTTTAATTATATGCCAAAGTGATTTAGAGTGAGCACATATTCATATGATAATCCTAAATTATTTCGGGTATTTTACTGATCATTAAAATATCTTGAAGTACTTTTATCCAAAGCCATAGAACCAATTTTGATACGACCAACCTTTTTTCATGGCAAAGATAGTTTGAAGCTGCTGCATTTTTTAAATCTTCTTAGGGCGCCAGTGAATGATTCTGAATTCAAAAAATAGCGTTGACATCAAAGTCTACGTTTCGTTTTTAGTCACAGTATACCCCTACACACAGACACACATGAATATAGCAGGGTTGAGAATCATTTTCATTTGGAGATCTCCAATCATGTGTTTCCAGTAAAACTTCAGTATCGAATTGTGTGGAATGTAGTCTTAAAGCTATCATTTTATATAGAAGAAGAGAAAGTAAAAAGGAATGAGACATAAAGCAAATGCTAAAGAAACAGTTGGGAAATAAAAGCTGGAGTACTGTCTAAAGAAAATACAGAAATGCGTAACTAAGCAGTAAAAATTGATTCATAAAAAATAAATGATACTAAAAATATGTCCAAGAAATTAAAGATAAGGGGAGTGTGAGAAGAAAATTCGAAGGAAAACGCGAAAATAGGAAGTAGGAAAAAAGGGAGCAACACCAAGCAGTCAGATCACAGAAGTGTCTCAGGCAAGTTCCTTCAGGGGAACCTGACGACTGATTCGATTGATTTTCGATCTCGTAAAAACCCCGTGGGTCGCGTATTACTTCCGGCCATGCTGCGACAGCTGCGACATCAAGATTGCGTCACACAAAAATTGGGGAGATGGCAAACACAGGCCTGCACACGATGGGGGAAGCTTAATGAAAAAAAGAAGCTGACGAGAAAAATCTCCCACCTTGCAGATATCAGTTATGACTTAGCCTGCAGTTCAGATATTCTCATTAACACTTCTGCTATGTGCAAACCTTTATCTCGTGGAGTAATACGATCCTCTTCAGAACTTCATGGTATTTCTATGTCTTGAAACATGTATGAATAGCTAAGTCCTTTAATAGATACAAATTTTGAAATATTAACATCATAAAACCGAGTGGGATGGCCAAGGTGGTTTCGTCTGTGGCGGGAGGGCTAGATTGGATTCCCGTGGCGACCTACCTGAACCATGGGCTTTTTTTCGGAGGTTTTCTAAGGTCGCCGGGTGAAGGAAGGGTAGGTTATTTACATACCCCGAATTTCTCGTCCTTCCATTTTATCTCCATTATCATTTCACATCACCTCTCATCTGGTGGTCTCTTTCAGGGTAGAAGTGTTGGCGGGGATCTCGGCGCTGTCGTGACTCCTAGGGACGGCTGCCCTCTGTCTCCTCTCGCCTCGTCCTTCCGGGGATAACCCACTCTGGGCTTAGGTACGATAAATCACAGGTTTTGGTGCTGTGAGTAACCCTAATCCTAATCCTAACATTTTAATGCACTCTGAATAGTGATTAAGCTGTTTATTTTGCCTACTCAATTACTTGTTTCAGTGTACATGAGAATTACCTCAGTTCAGTCCTGTTTGCAGAATATCTCATTCAAGATAAATTTTCAAGGTAAATAAAATGCGATAACAATATTGTTCAGATGATGCAAGGTTACATTCAACTTTCAAAGTGAGGATCGACCTAAACTACTTCATTTGTGCCCATTCACCTGCAGTATTGAATTCCACACAAGTAATGTACTGTTAAAGCTTTGAGAGAAATATATACTTTGATTCCCACTAAATGACGATAATTGTGATAAAGGAAAGTGAGTGCTTGTGTGTGTGAGCGAGCGTCAGAAATGCAAACTCGGATAAATTATCAAATTTCACATGGAACTCAGTCATGATCAGGAATGCCAATAAGATATTTCAAAAACATCTCCTATCCCATACTTTATGTGAAAAATGCTTATGATGTTTATGCTGCTAAAAGACAGCTAACATTTATACTGAAACACTAAGTGATTAAATTGCTCGGAAAATAAAATGGATATTTTGAATTTTCCATAAATAGCTCACCTTTCATTTTAAATGGTTTTGTATCAATTGCATAACTCAAGAAATGTACAAAAACGTACTGTGCCACAAAGTTATCGCTTGTTGAAAGACAGAATTTATATCTAACAATTATTTTGCGGAATAACCCGTTTGGGAACGTTCTTGTTAACTCTAAGCTTTTTCAGATGATATACTATAATAAAAATCTTATGGAATTCTAATTTTATTTTACTTGCTGCTTACCTATAATAAGTAGATGGAACAGCTATACTATTATGCTAAATTTTATGTTGGGAGTTTATACGAAATACGGATTAAGGTTATTTGAATCCGTAACAAACGTTTTTAAGAAAACCCGTCATTTACATTCAACATCATCTACACCCTTTCGTTAGTTTTGATTTCCACAAAAATATCTGTAACAATTTTTACTAAAGTGCCAAATATTTACAAATGTGTACAAGTGTATATCCTGAATTTACTACGAATAATCTGTGAGGTCCACTTCATTTTTAGAACGAGCTTTGTATAATTTTGTACAACTTGTAATCTTAACAATTTCAGATCTGCTTAAATTGAATATATTTAAAATTAAGTTTTGCGATTGCCAATTTCTAGGTATTGTTACTGGGTTTAGGCTTTACATAAACATTATAACGGATAGATAAAATTACCTGAATGTTACACTTTAGATTTTTCACCTATGTAATTGTTATTAACAAACTTGAATTTCAGATATAGGCAACAAAGAATATCAGTTTTAATAAGAGGATACAGTCATCTCGAAAGAAGAGATGTAGGTCGCCCTAGAAAAAGATGAGAGTATGTGTTGGAACGTGAAGACCGAACAGGCAGAAATTCCTAATCCCTGAAGTGAAGATGGAGAAGAAGATGTAAGGCAAGAGCTGTTTGGTTTACTGCATGGGTCCTGTAAGCGTTGTTTTAATATAAACCCCCTATACCTTTTTCAATATTTTAGTTTTGTTATTACAAAATTACTGAGAAAAGAATTCACTGAAAAGGATTAAACATTATAGCGGAAGCAGAACCAGAGCAATTGAAAGTAAAATTTTGACTGAAGAGGTAAAAGTAAAGGAAAATGAGTATTGATGGATTTAACGATGATAATATTAGTCTAAATTTTTAAGAAGTGTTGTTTGAATGCTAAATTATTTAAAATGATTTAAAGAAAGGATTATGAAGATTATCAAGTATGGTTATAACAAGTGCGCAATTAAATATTATATAATTCAATGAGAAATTATTGAATCGCCATGACAACGGCCAATAAAATAATATCAAACCAACCAGAGTTAAATTTACTCTAGGTTTAGACGCCGTCGAGTAAAGAAGCAAATTGTGATTCTACGTTTAATCGTCGATTAAAGGCGCAAAATGTATTTCAGTGTAGAATAATCGCTAAGAAAGGAAGCCTAATATTTTTCTAAGTTGAGACTCAGTCGAGTAAAGACGAAAAGTGTAATTCTGCGTATAGACGTCGTCGAGTAAGGACCAAAATGTTATTATAATTTTGACGCCTTCGAGTGAGAAACAAAATTGTCATTCTGCGTATAATCGTCGTACAGGAGTAAAACAATGTAACTGTAAAAGGGAATAGTGACGCTTCTGAAACCTTGTATTAATTATGTGCTAAGGGATATTCATGTTCACTTCTGAAAAGTTAAATTTGGTATATTTGGAAGGAAGTTAAACAGTTCTTTAATTTATTTAGTAAATTACTTTCATTTTACTCCCGCCCAATACTACGCCTGAGGTAAGGGATTTTCATGCAACGACGTAGCTGCCATGGTCAAAAACGAGAGGACATCGCCAGCATCAGATCCAGCCCAGAGGACAGGACGCTGCATCTTTCTATCCTTGAGATCCTGTTACAGTCCTTTTGAGATTATTGGTAGCCAGACATGAATGTAACATTATATAAAAAGAAGAATACTTTTCATAAATACTTCGTCAGATAAGGGATAATGACATTTTTTTGGAAATAGTGCAATGAAGCCTAAATTTTGCTCAAGAATGGGATGTTCTGGTGGCTAACAATTTAATTTTAAAGGTTCCCTTATTGAAAGACTGCCTCTTAGACAAAGCATAAAAAATACAAAATTACCAGTAGGGACATTAATAAATCGTTGAACAGGGCAACAAAACATACTGTGACATTGTGGGTTCATAAAATTAGGAGTCCCGTTTGCAGAAATTCTAAATGCTCTTTATTTCCGCAGAAAGACACTTGTACAACTCTGATATCAGCAGAATGACGTAACACACACGAACGCAATCCTCCAGGCTGTCTGCACATTGCTCACTAGCAACATTTTTCCTTACGGCTTCCTGCTGTTGGTTGGTGAAGTTTCTCGACACCCCCAGAAGCATCACAGTCTTTCACGAAGCGGCAGGTGAAGGAGAGAGAACCGTCCAGACACATCCTTCGCTCTTTTTCTCCCCGCCTCGTCTCTACCAGTGCGAGCAGGGGCGTGGCTTGGGTGCTATCTGTCTCTTTCACTCCCTGCTCTCTCACTCTCTCTCTCTCTCTCAGCAATAGCTTACGCGCGGCCTCCTGACAATATTGCCATGTAATGGGACAATGTTAAAAGTTATTAATCAGGTTATTTTAGAGGAACATATAATTCATGTGGTTTTATAGTTTTCGCAAATACCCCTAGCAAAGAGACTGAACTGTCAATATTTTTGTCTCCAGGATATCCAATAAAATAAACGACGTAAATAGATATAACTAAACAGGCAGGTGTAGTTTACCTGAAATTAATTGAGCAGACAAAATGAAATAAGTAGTAGGGAATACCGCTCATAACTAACGGCAAACAGGCTTGTTCAAAGAAAGAGTACCAACAAAACAATAAGAAACTTCCCTTAGTGATTGTTCACACAAAAGTACCTTTTTGTATAATATTATTCATTTCGTATGTATTATTGGATCATTATAGAATCCAAATTAAGGAAGAGACCTGATCACAGCGCTGATCTGAGAGTTGCACACGAAAAAAGTTTAAAAATGAAAGTCAATCCATTTCAACATCCTAGCTCTGTGTGGTATCAGGATTTCGGTTTGTAGTGTTGTATAACCGCGTACAATATTGTTCCATAACAATATATTAAAAGAGCGCAGAGTCTCGTGATCCTGCCTTCCTTTCTGAACGTTGCAGTCTCTCCCCATACCCCATTTTGCCCTCTCAGAAATAATATTTCAAGCCGAGTTTTCCGCAAGCTATACCATGCACGGAAATTGAATATACATGCAAGATATGGTAGTTACTTTTGTGAAGGGTTGGAGGCTCAGCAGGGAGGGAATTGGAATCGCTCATCGCATAAACTAGCTTTCTGTGCTATTTATGCCCTGCCGAATACGGGGACGTGTTGTATGTATCCAGGGCGCGCTCAACCCTTTTCCTATTTGCTTATAACTGCCAGTTTCTCTTTGGATTATTTAACGACGAGGCGTTTTGTTTGCTTTAGCAGCGGAAGAATTTTTTCAATACTGACTGTAACTTCCAGTCCTATCCAACACTTTATTTAGTGGAATGTTTACATAGAGATTCCTTGTAGGTGTTTACGTTCCAGATTTCTTACATTCGTATCTAACGTAAATGTTTCATTAGTCAAGCTGCAGAATACTACAGATTTCTTCTCGTTAAAATCGTAACTTTTTAAAACGTTTTAACAGGTAGAGATAGCTTAAATAGGAGCCTTTTAAAACCAGTTTTATGTTATTAACTGCACAAATGTCGCCATTTATAGGTAAAACTGATATTAATTTTAGAATAACACCTCAGTTATCTCAATCCTGTTAATATTTACGCATATTTATTATTAAAGTTACTGTAATTATTAATAAGCTAACATTGTTCAGTGTTATACGAGGGCTGTGCAATAAAGAATGATCAATTGTTTTACGGTCATAATTTTTTGCACTAAACTTCAATCTTATTATATTCTGTAGCTTAATGTGAAACAAACACGCCGTAGTAGTTTCATCTTTGGTACTCCTGGTTCCCGCCTATGAGAACCAGCCAACTTCAGACATGTTCAGTATCGCCTACCGCTGCAATGGAGGTAACACGCGAGGAACAATATGCGGCTTTGAAATTCTGCTTTCGTCTATACAAATCTTCAGCTGAGGCCTATAAGTGTTACAGGAGGCCTATGGAGAGTCTGTTCTTCCCTACAGCACAGCTCGAAGGTGGTTTAAAATGTTTAAAGAGGGGAGACAATCAATTTCAAAGGAAGGTGAACCCGGTGCTCCAGATACTGCTCCTGCGGAGGAAAACATCAACACAGCTGCTGCCATTGCCAGAGAGGATAGACGAATTGCCTTAAGATCACTTTCTCAAATACTGAACATTTCATTGGGTGCCACCCACACTTTGGTGACAGAAACATTACACATGAAACGTGTTTGTGCACGATGGGTTCCAAGACTTGATTCCCTAACAAAAGGACATTCGTATGCATATTTGCATGCAGTTAAAGTTGATGTTAGAGGAAGATCCGGAGCTTCTTTCAAACGTAATCACTGCTGATGAAACTTGACTACATCATTTTTATCCTGAGAGCAAACAGCAAAGCTCAGTGTGCAAATCTCCTTCATCCCCAACCGCCCAAAAAGCAAAAGTGATTGCTTCTGCTCAGAAAGTTATGGTTATCAGCATGTTGTACCTGCACACACATCATTAACGTAACAATACGACAGGGATGTTCTGAAAAACTTGCAAGTCCATATCAGGCGCAAAAGACTACATTTCCGTGAAGCAAGCTGGATGCTGCACCACGATAATGCACAGCCGCATAATGCCAATGTTGTTGCTGAATATCTTGCAAAAACCAAAGTGAAGTATATCCCTCACCCTCCCTATAGTCTGGATTTAGCCCCATGTGTCTTTTTTCTATTCCCTAACTTGAAGAAACGCCTTCGTGTGAGGCATTATCCATCATCAGAAGCAGTGGTGAAGGCTGCGGAGGCGATTTTTGAAGGATCCCTCAAAATGGTTTCCAGCAGGTCTTTGAAAACTGACAGAAACGCTGGGACAAGTGCATCGCATTCAGGGGAGAGTATTTTGAGAAGAACCATCAAAATTATGAGGATGAGTAAAGGTACGTTGTCAAAGAAGTTTTAATCATTCTTTATTGAACAGCCCTCGTATAATCTGATGACTTTCGACCCTTTTCACGTAAAAAATAAGTACAACATCAAATGCACTGCAGTTGGTTTTGACTTCCAGGAAAGCTCATTTCCTACAAACCTGAATGTTGCAATACTCAAAAAACTGGATGCAACATACACAACGACAGTCAATTTAAACAGTTCAGTTACAGAAAAGACCTTTTAAAGGTTTTCCAACGTTAAGTCATATCGGACGATTAATCAACTGGCTGAAATGATGCTCAAATGAATCCGGGGTCAATGGAGCTTAGGGTTAAGAAATACTAAGCTTTCAGGTTAAGGGAAGATCTCGGAAAATCCTTATCCAGATTATTCACCTTGACCGAGATTCGAACTCGGGACCTCTTGATAATGAAGCAGATACACTACCACTACTCTACAGAGGCGGGCACAGAAAAGGATAAAAGAAACATTTTATTCACAGTAGTAAACAAGAATAGCAATGATTGTAGACACTTGTCTTTTTTACTCTTCTTATTCTTGTTATATACTTTCATGGTTTCTATGGTTATAAGCCTTTATTATTTGGGGGGGGGGGGGAAGTTGCATATGAAAAGGTTAAATTTAAAGCGAGGATGAATAAAATTGGTTGATTGCTTGCGATTTCGCTTTAATTTGGGCTACTTGAGTTCACGTTGCTCTATTACATTCCTCAGATATTCATTCACAATGATCCCAAATTACCCAAGTTCATAGAATTCATAAGTAAGTCTTCAAACGTAAAGATGAACCAAATCGAAGACCAAGGCGATGCGGGTGTTAACTAAGCTATCTCAACCAAGGAGATTAAGATTAAAAAACAAGCGTTTCTGTTAGCATCTCCAATAACAAAATCAGCACTTGCTTTAAAAGTAAGTGAATAACTGAGGAACTAACGTCACCAACAACTGCAAAAATAAATAATCTATACTAATAAAATTTGTTCAAAGTGCCCAAATGTGTTAAGAGTTTAGTAATTAAGATTGGAATTCTATAAAAGTACCCTGAGAATGATTCAAACCTACCAGATGTACGCAAAACCACACATATTTGAGGAGCAACCAACAATTTCCAGATTTGCCATGAATACACAAACTACTGCAGCCATATATCCTTGGCCATGCTCACTTGTTTCCTGTGCAAACTCGGACAAGTTTGTCATTGGACCTCAATGCACACACAGCCTGAAGCCACTACTGATGAATCAGTCAGTTTTTTATTCCTAGCACTATAATGACCTAATATAATCGAACAAATGTCTCTTTCTAATACTCATATTTTTCACCTATTTGTCCTGTAGCAACTACGCTTCCTGTTCCTCCTCTCATATCCTAGTAAATCATTAGCTTGCTCGTGTCGATAAAAATGACAAGAGGCCTTTATCAGTCATGAGTAGTTTTTCCAGGAACATGGCCACATCTTTGGTCTCTGTCATCGACACACAATATAAAACTCAGGTCACTGAGTGCTCTGGATTCCGAATCTGATTCATTTCTGAGATAATCAACTAATCTAATCTACACCCACGCAGCTTAAAAATCAAAAAAAAATGTTAATATCAAAATGACTTATCATCAAAGTCTACCTGCTCTGGAGAGTAATCCTGAGGAGTTCAGTCTTAAATTTGCCCAAACGTCAAGTTTCTATTAGAATTTGATACCGTTAGGATAACACAAATCTACACACGAGACATTTCAAAGCTAGCTCAAATACACATCTTTGAACAAGAGCTACTTTCAAGGCAACTTAAGTCCAATAGATGCATTGTAGCATTCAAGATTTCCGATATATTCCTTCTTACTGGTTTAAATTTTAAAATGGCTGAATATTATTTCAAGTGGTAACTTGCTATTGGGTCCTGCGCCGTGGCGTAGCGGGCTAAGGCAACATGCCTTGGTACCTGGCCACGAAAAGCAGCCCGGGTTCGATCCCACCCATGGGGTGCGGATTCTAGGTCCCAGGTTAGGACCGGTGCCCACTCAGCATCGTGAGGAAAGTGAGGAGCTTACGCTAGGTAAGCCGCCCTGCTCACGAAAACCGACATTCTGGCTGGAGGATGCCGAGATGCTGACCACATCTCCTCCCCGTATCAGTTGCATGATAGCCCACCTCTGCCGTGTGTAAGTGGGCGTGAGGCCGGCAGTCGGGATGGCAGGCCTTGGCGCTCCTAGGGCTGTCGCGACATTGGTTAACTTTTTAACTTGATATTGGTCTTCTTCCGCAGACATGCAAAGAGCGTAAGATTTCGAGCCATTTTAAACATCTGACTATACCCTGCTGGTATTCTACCTGCACCTTTAAAAATGTGTAAACGTGGCAAGAAGGCTTAGAAATGCTAATAAGAATTAGATAGAAACATGAAAATTAAAAACGAGCCGTTTCTAGAAAAAAGAGTAGAAAAAGTCATATGAACGCAAACCATTCGATGTTTACTTCCTCAACTACGTATAGTAAGCAGGGGAAGCATTATTTTGAAATAAAAATTCAAAGTCGAGATTTCTCCGGAAATACAGCATTGAGGCCCCTGAATCCAGAAAAAAGGCACTTTTTGGAAAAACAGTTCCATGTATGTGTGTATGCATGAATGCGTGCGCATGCACCTGAGTGATATTCTTTGATACTTATTTTTGATACTGATTTGAATTTTTAAATACTTGAATTTCCTTCAAACAAGAAATCCTGACTTTTACTCCTTTCGCGCCGTGCAAAAATAACGTAATCTCAAACCCTCACTTAGCGACCGTCTCTCAAAATATTTGATTGTCATTCTTCTTCTTCTTCTTCTTCTTCTTCTTCTTCTTCTTCTTCTTCTTCTTCTTCTTCTTCTTCTTCTTCTTCTTCTTCTTCTTCACTTCATGGCATAGGCAATCAAGTGCCTGTTCCGCCTTCGAAGTCTTCCAACTATCGCTTCCTGGGTCTGCCCACCGATCTCCTACATTTAGGATGATACTGTAATATTTGTTTTGTAAGTCTATTATCTGGCATTCTTTCAACATGTTCCTTCCATTTTTGTTTGAGATTTTTTAACCTATCATTCAAACTAAAAATTTCCAGCTCTTCTCTTATACATTTTCATTTCTTATTAAGTCCCTCTTCGTGCATCCTTTCACACTTCTCAAGAATTTTATTTCTGAAGCCTGTATTTTACTCTGTTGTTTTTCAGTTAACGTCCAAGTCTCACTTCCGTATGTCAGTATAGGTACAGCCATAACTTTGTAGAACTTTAATTTTGTTTCTAAATGTTCTATTTATTGTTCCACACACTCTTTGAAATTTGCATATTGTATTGTAGACACCTTATTCTTTGTCATAACTAAAATCAGTTCCTAAGTAGTTAAAGTGGCTTACCTGTTCAACGCAACGATTATTTATAACTATTTTTGTATTGTCATACAAAATGGAATTTTGTCATATTTATACTCGTATTTATATTTATTCTCGTATTTCCCTTATTCCCACTTTACACATAAGGACATACGTAGTAAACATGTTTCTAAAGGTATTTATCTCGAAAAATATGAAGCAGATAGAGGAATAAGCTTTTCTAAGATAGTTTGCAGAAGGCGGTAGAGAAAGTAATGTGATTGTGAAATCAGATTCTTTACTTTATTTTTTATTAACAATGCAGTTATGCATTTAACTGTAGCTGTATGGATCTGATTAAAGGAAAACAACTGATACAAGTGATGTCAGTTTCTGTGACAATTTAAAAACAAAAGATTTATGTTTTCCTACTATCAGCATGAAGGGAGGCAACAGAATCTAAATTGCTGGCATTGTTTGAAATGCCATTCTCCCTACACAAACACATTTTCATTTTTGTTTGAGAAGTTGGTAAATAATACAGAAATATGAGCGACGTCAAGTGGAAGAAGATCAAACAATTAAAGAGCACTAGCAGAATCAACAGGCGGCTCAGCTGAGTGCCCGTAATCCTGTTCTATAGCACTGGAACAGCAATATGAAGAACGCTATTCGAACAGAATAACCTCTATGAGCGATAGATCTCAAAGCGATTCTCAAAACGAATTACACAGCTTTCATCTTACGAAAGTTTGTTCTAAAAGAAAAAGAAAAACACAATAAAGAGGGACAGAAATGTGCGAAGACTTTAATGCCACGTTTGTTACCCCATACCGAACTGGACCTTAAGCAAGCGTCCATAACTTTTTTCCGAGTTTTAGGTTGAAGTATATAGCCAAATTCATAAACTATTTGTTATGAGTTAACACAAATTACAGCATACAATGTGTAGTAACTTTACTCCAAATACCAAACACAGAGCAAAGTGCCCGCCTTTGTACCTGGTGATAGCGTGTCTGGCTCAAGAGGCCACGAATTTGAATCTCGGTGAGAGTTGGTTATGCTGTTTTTTTCTGGGTTTCCCCTTATCCTGAAAGATGAACGTCGGGTATCTCTAATCTCTATCGACCCTGAACTCATTTGAGCATTATTTCATCCAATTCATTCATCTTTGTTATGACTTACGTTGCAATGCGATAATTAAAAAATAGTGAAATAAGAATAAGGTAGCACTACAGAAAAGTGACTACATTACTGAGACCGTTTATCACAAAATTATCCAACCAGATGAAAGTGACTATCTAACTAACATTATCTGTTACGTTGTGTCAAAAAATACGAGATAACATTTTTTATGCAACCTAAACGAGGGGAATTTTGCTTTATTTCTAAGAATGTAATAATAAATTCAATATACTTAAAGCAATTTTGTCACAGATCGCATTGAGGTGTTGGAGCCACCGCAAAGCCACAGCTGTGCGCGTGGGAACGAATGAAAGAGACAGAGTAGCGCGCCGAGCTGGACGCTTGCCGAGAGAGAGACAGAGAGAAGTCTGGAATTTTCCGCTTTTGTGATGCCGTCGCGATTGATATCGAATGGTCTACTGCATTTTAGAACAATGACTGGGAGGTATTAATAGTGGCAAAGTGTGAGAAGAGTGAGTTGTGCAGTTGTGTAGTTGTGTGAGTAGTGTGAGGGTTATTGTGACAGTGGATATTTGAACTGTACCGGAGCGATTCTTTTGTTTGTTAACGTGACAGAGCAACGAGACGACCTTGAAGACTTTTCGATGTTATTTATTTTTTCTGCTGCAAGGGTTACACAAAGCTTCTGTTTATTGCAATAAAGAATGCTTTGAGTTTCTGCAAACAAGACTCGCAAGACTCACGAAGTCACAATAAGAAAATCAGTTATAAGGCATAAAAACAAATCATTGTATAATAGCTTTATATTTTAATTTTGATGATAAATGGTAAAATTTCTGGCTTTCAAACCTGCGCAGGATATGAGGCCTAACTTGAGAGAAAAACTCTGTGCCAGCAGAAGGATTTTGGACAAATACTTGCTGTGTTTAATAACAAGGAAAAATGAAACGTTAAACAAATAACAACGGTTATTTAAAGAAACTTGTTCTATGGAGATGACAAGAAGTTTTTCAAACTTTGAATTACCAACACATAATTTAAACCCTCGTGCTTTTCAGAATGCATTCAAATCTGCTTTCTGTGGAAGATAAACTCTCTCAGACAAGACCTCAGAGGCGCATAAGAGTTTAAAATTACTTGTATCTAGTCTAATCTTATGGTACGTAATAAAACAGCTTGAGAGTGTAATCAATGCTTCATGTCATGTCTTGTAGAGGGTTGTTGTCGGCGATGTAATGCTGCAATAAACCTTTATAACTCTATACCTCAGAGTTAGAAACTACGCAGTGCAAGAAATTCGCCAGCATTCCCATTCAACTTTCATCACAGTTTTAACGACAAAAACAGGTCAGAATCAGGTTACAAATATTTAACTATCTCACCATTATATTCATTTTCCTAATCCCTTCGTTTATTGAAAATTAAATAAAACTTGTAATTAAATTTAATGAGTGCTAAAAATGTTCCCTATTTCTTCATTTGAGAAATAGGTACATTACCATACATATAAATAGCCACATATACAAATGAAACAGCGATAATTATATGTTTTATGAAGCCGTAAACTGTACTGTCTACGCACCACAAGAAGGCAAGCGGGGTCTGAAGAGGGAGAGGGATTTACACTGTTTATCTGCTCTGATGGTGGATCTGTTTACTACGAAATGAGTGTAAGAGATTTCATATGAGTCACGCATGCTACCATAACTAGTGTTCGTTTCAGTAACTGCAGTGATAAGTATTATGTATGGTTATGTGCCTTAGGCATGAGTTATGTGACAACACACTGTATTTTAACATCCTTAACATATCCGGACGACGAGAGTTGGGTGGACAGTATGCTGGCCCTAGAATTCCATACTCTTCCCATGCCATCACGAGAACCAAATGAATATCGAACAGGTCAAATTATTGCAACACAGAGGTGAAGGTCAGCACTGCGCAGGCGGAACACAAAAGCAAGCAAATGATAGACCCTGCGCTATCGTCGATAACCAGAATCTTCTAGAAGTTCCATCTTTTCGAACGTTCAAGTGCTGCCTTAAGGTGCTCTATTAGGGAAAGCGCTCTCATAATGCGATTCATGAGTGAGTGATTGTGCGAGCAAATAAGCGAGCTGGTGAGAATGTTTCAACGAAACCTCCGAGCGAGTTTAGGACAACTATGGTGGCATTGTGAGTGATGTTATAGCAATGAATTAGAGACGTCTTGTGTTTAACTCCCAGGTGAGTAAACAGAACGAATTCCACCGCTATCTCATGGAATAAAGTGAAATGAATGTGAAAACAAAGTCATAAGACAGGGTGAAATCAGAAAATTCAAGGAAAACTGAACTAGCTTATTAAGGGATGAAATTCAATATTGAAGAAATCCAACCGGAAATATCCAATACACCAGAAACAGCATATAGAACAGAAATGTTAAACAAAATACATCTGTTTATAGTCGTGCTGCTGGAACGTTTACCATAGATTTATCTTTTTTAACAGAAACCTCTCAGATAAGGCACTGATTATTCTTGTAAGCGTGAGAGAGTTACTGATGCGCCTCCCGGTCGTGTGCTAAGCACCAATGAACACATCACTCCAGCCAATGGAATTTGCAGGAATCACAAATTACAGATATATGTTTACTCCACGTGGAGTAATCAGTGCGTTATCTGAGAGGTATCTTTTACCAAAGATAAATCCATTTTAACCGTTCGAACAGTGCAACTATACATCTGAACATTTACCAGTTACGAGGCTATACAAAGTTTCTTCCATATAAAGTTTCACTGTCTATTTTCAGAAAATTAAGATGCATGTCTTATGTTTTATGGAATTAACTCCAGTATATATTATTCTAATCAAAATTGTTAAGGGTATTCTGGGACATTCAACATTTTAGACAAATATTAAATATAAGGATTAGCAGGAGTATTTTCTTGATAACCTTTGCTACTTTTCGAAACCTTCGAGACTTCTAAGACAACATCGTCGGAAGACATCAAATGTCTGCTGTTGCAGAAGAACCTAATTTCAAACTAACCTAAATCAAATTTATTATAATCGAAATAAATATTTTATTTTAACGACGTTGCCTTTACATAGTAAACCGGCCTTAAAATATTTTATCATCATTTAAGTATCCTGCATTCCCCTATTCCCATGTATGTACTAGGAAATCTGTAACAAAATAACTTATGGGAATTAATTCTTCTTTCACACTAGCCGTGTATAGGACGCACTATGAAAGGGAAAGACTGAAAAATTCAATGCCAAAGTCGGGATTTGAATCACGGATCTTCTGGTCTCCGTCCAGCCGCTCTAACCATTTGAGGTACTATGGCCAACGTGCCGATATGACATTAAATTCTCCAACTGACTCGTATTTTTCCCGGGAAACCACTAGGAGTTCTCATAAACACATGAGACAACTACCTTAATGACGACTTACTATGCTGTAAGTACTTTAAGGCCCGGATTTTATAGTTAACCACTATTAAGTCAATTAATGGAAATTAATTGTTCTTTCTCCTTCAGTAGAAAGGCGGTGCTATTACAACATACTAGCCACTTTTTAATTCACTCTACACGCTAGTTTCAATCGCTGTCATCAGAGTGCCAGTGACACCGCTTTTCTCTTTTATCTGCGGATAAACTTAATGATATACGTTGTCGGAGTACTAGTATGTGTAAATACTATATTTATGGTCGGAATGAAATGTTTGTTTGTTCTTGGGTATAGTGATTCTTCCAATACCGTTAATCACACATATACATTTACCACACATCCAACGGTATTAAACTCCTGTAATACTGATTCGTCGACTAAATAATCTGTGTTCACACCAGGTAAC
This sequence comes from Mantis religiosa, assembly GCA_030765055.1. Classification (NCBI taxonomy): domain Eukaryota; kingdom Metazoa; phylum Arthropoda; class Insecta; order Mantodea; family Mantidae; genus Mantis; species Mantis religiosa. Next base: position 124,937,382 of record CM060952.1, on the reverse strand, counting down.
AGCGCCATGCTACCCAGCCTATATAGTATTTACTACTCGTAGACTAGAACACTAGTGAACACATTAAACAATAGTTTATTTATAAAACCTCCGTTTCAGTCCTTGTTTTCCAATTTTATATTCCTCTACACATACGAATAACACTGGGCAACAACAAAATAATTTTTAAATGTTTCGAGCACTTCATGAGGCAATTCCTACCAATTTTGGGCTGAGAAAGACAAATATGACAATAAATTTTTTTTTAGCTCTAGTTTCTATGATATACACAAGGTGGAAGTATTACACATTAACGGATAGAGAAAAAAGGATACATTTTAATTACATAGATGCTAACAACAAAGGAAGTGCATTTGATTGTTTTTAACTGGTAATTGCATGCTAAGAGTTCTAAATTGCTGGAAAAATACTTCGCAGATAGTCATGTCTGAAGAGAATTATGTGGTGGCCTATTGACTTCGTCGTCTTTTAGCTTCCGCAGAATCCCTATACAAAGACCAACAGTAATCCGCAAGCATTACTTCATTCCAACGGCCCTGATATCTTTGTTCCATAACAGAAATGTCCTGATGGAATCTTTCCCCATGCTCATCACTAACAGCTCCACAACTAGGAAGGAAAAAGTCTAGGTGGGAGTGGAGAAAATGGATCTTAAGGGATATGTTGCATCCAAGGTTACGGTATTTTTGCAGGAACACTGTCACCAAATGCTTGTAATTGTCATCTCTTCTGTTGCCTAAAAATCCATGAACAACACCCTTGAAAACTTCCCAGGCTTCCTTTTCTTTTCCCTCTAAAATTTGGTCAAATGCAGGATCCTTTACAAGTTCTCTTATTCTTGGTCCGACAAAAATGCCTTCCTTAACTTTTGCATCACTTAATTTTCAAAATTTCTGTCTGATTGTGTTTTGTTATTTGACAGGTGTGCCAACTCCCAAAAACAATTCCCCCCCAAAAATCTTCACTCTAAAAATGAAATGTCACTTTATCTTCAAAAGAAGAGATAATCTCATTTTTATGGTGATTTTTGAATTCAGTAGATGGAAATACATGCAAATTCACTATTTATAAGCCCTAAATATTTTCATTGTTGTAATTTATCTGAGTAGTCTAATTTACGAGTTAACTTATAGTTTCACGCTTCTTTTCGGCGCATTCTCAAGAGCGTGTACCTTTTCATGCAATATTTCACTAAAAATTCTTTCTTCCTCTTATGTTTCAGCATTCTTATTCCTTGACTTCATAGAGCTTTACTCTTTATTTTGTCTGTCCATAACCCTTTTCAAATGCCTTAATAGTTCTTTCACCTAGTCATATTGAAGTTCCTATTTTTCAGAGTATCGCAATGTGTTAACAAAGCTTGATAATATTTTCTATAAGCTTCCAAAAAACATATTTTAGTAATATATCTTTGTCGTTCTTATGTGGATGTTCCAAGCTTAGAAATTTCTGACTCCGGCCCACAGGTAGCAAAATAAATTTAGTGGCAGAATCCTAAGTGCCCAACTTTATACTAATGTACTTGTCATATTCCAAAGTAAATTACTAGGTTCTAGGGAGTAGGTATATTTATTCTTTTTTCGATATATTAGATTGCTTTCCAGCGCTAAATATGAGATGATAACGTATTCTGTGGTAAATAATTTTATAAGGACAAATTTTAAAAAGCGTGGAACACTTATTCAAAGAATAGAAATGTTCTAAATAAATACAGACAACGGCCTGTACCCCAGCAAAGACAACTGACTTCAAACTCAACTGTTGACGTCCTGCAAGTTAAAGGATCTACTGCTAACGTATCAGCTACAATAATTACCATATTATAATTTAGGAACATTTGTCTAGTATTGATATCAGATTAAGAAACAGAAAGTTACCAAAAGAAACCAGACAGCGCTATAACTGAAAAATTCGTTGCAGTTTGAAATTCCCAAATATGTTGAAGATTTTCTAAATGGTGAAGTCGTCAGCTCTTATCTTAATAATAATATGAGTAAGGTGCTTTCCATGTTGCAATCGTTTGCCTCACGATTTCCTAATCCCTTTCCATTTGTGCATATAGGTACTGCTTACAAGTAATGCATCATGTAAGCACTTACTTGCACCTCCTGCACTGCGTGGATGATGAATGATCTAGTTCTTATTAGAAGATAACACAACTTGAGGAAGGTTTTGTAAAGGCTTATTAGGAGAAAACAACTCGAGGAGGCATTTTGTGATGGCTTACCTAAAATATAACATTAATGCGCTAATATCAATATTTTATGAATTCTAGAATAATTCCTTTTGAACTCCTATACCATTGATAAATCCTATTTCGACAGAGAAATTATTTTTAATCCACAAGATTACTCTAGTTTGGTATTAGACGTTTCCCTGCATTTCCGATGACAGAGCCTTGCAGAGATATTCACCATTCGTTTTCTGTTCGTTGGGTGAATGCAGATAAAGTTCATCTCAAGACGGCGGAGTGAAAATCGTCAGTGTCTGGCTTCTTGTCACCGAATAGCCAAACAAAGGAGATGAAGCGGCCCCGCATGGTGGAGTGGTGTAATCTGGAAGGCTCAGGAAGACGTTATATTAGCCCCCCTCTACCCCTCGAGAGCCCTCAGTCACCGAAAGCTGACTGGGACATACACCCGCATCAACGTCACTACGACTAGAGAGATAAATGGAGATGTTTACTCTTCTTTCCATCCTGCTGACGTGCCCTATCCCTCTTTATCACTCCTCTTTCCTCTTCCCATCCGTCCTTAGGGCACTGGCGCTACACACTTCCGCACAAAATGGAAAATGCGCAACACTTATCGAAATGTACATAATGTGGCACGCATTTCGTGTGGAAATGCTCTTAAGAGCCCCCACATTTTATATAGAGCACAGAAACTGTCATTAAAAGAGTATTCTACAGCTCTGTCATAAATATTTTTCAGCTAGTCGCAACAAGCTGTGCCAGTGAAACTAAAGTACTTTTTGGGAATATTCTGAAATTGAATAAGGAAATTCTGTCGTCCTCAAGCAGAATTCGTTTTTCTTACTGCCCTTTTATTTTGAACCCTAAACGTTTTTAATTTCAGCATCGCCAACCTGACTTAACTCCCATGCAAGAAACATGCTTAAAATTTTGTTACGTGACAGATTATCAATAAATAGTATGTTACACTGAAAGAAATTTCTTCACGAAATATCATTATATATATCCAGAAACTGTTTCAAAAGTTTTGCCTAGTTCATGCTAACTGTGACAAATGTGTGCAGAAGCATTTCTCTTACAAAAAGGATTTAAAAGACACGATAGTGAACTGTTTTGAAACTGGTCACCGTATGTGCTGGCCCAGAAACATGACATGAAAGGATCGAATAGCAACACAGCTGACAATGACCAAATATTGAACATTTTAAACTAATGGATTCCCTAGAAATATTTGCGCTATTCTGTGTCACAGATTTGGAACATATATATAAATATCCAGTTTGATATTCATCCAATTTATCTTTGTTAGTGTTCACAGACACAAACACGCACACAAGCATGTACATATATGGGCTTTTGAATTAAATGACTTTATCTTTTTCAAAATTTCTCTATGTTTTTCCAGTGATATAACAACGAACATCTTTTAGCTGGACTACAGAATCTCCCCTGTCTACTTGTACACCAGAGAAAAGTAATTATTTTTATTGTGCATTCCTTTTGATGGAGTAGTTCTAATTTCGATGTTGTATACTCGGACAGCATTGAAGCTGTACCTAAGTTTGTTATATGACAAGTTTCATGGCAATTGTTTAGCTATTCCAAGTGAAACGGTTAAGAACTACAACAAACACTTTCTGTGTCTGTCTTTCTCTCTGCTATGAATAATTCGAATTAATTTCATTCTTTTTGTTCTTTCGTTTACTACAATAATAAATTATTTTATATTTATGTTTTATAAATGGAGGGTGGTGGTGAATACAATATCCATTTCTTTCTTGCTTTCATAGCTTCACTAGAAATTTATTCTATTTTGTTTTGTAAGTTTTAAACTGCCTCATCCATATCAGTGCCACCGGTGAATCGGAATTTGGAACCACCTTATATGCCAGGAAGCCTACTGATGTGAGTCGGTTAGTTTTAGGCACACTTAATAACTATTGGGGTGGGGTGGGTTTGAATCCGCAACTTTGAAATTAGTAGGTCAGAGTTTAACCAGCTAAGCCATCAGTAACCATTTACATATATTCGTTTAAGTTGCTTATTTAGAATTGAAAACTATGGGAAGTGTCAGCAAGTGCTTCGTTATTACGTATCAATAAATTAAATACACGTTTTTAAGATATAAATTACGACTAAGTGAATGAATATAAATTTACGATTAAGTGAACAAATAAAAAATGCTGTTCGTAAACAGCACTGGAAGTAAATACATGAAGTTGTATTCCAGAGTTAAGGAATGCAGCCCAGACTTCCGTATCTCCGTAATTCAATAAGAGTATGGAGTGAGGAGCATATGTTTTGTAACACAGAGTTTCCTGAGGTTTGGTTGCCTAGAAACGGGAGCACGTGTAGCTCATCTCACCCCCTGCACACTCACTTTATGTTCCCATTATCTCCAGATAGTGTTTGGTTATTCTACTGGGGGTTCCTTCCTCACATTGTTTGAAAACACTTGCGGAGATCGAGTTTCTGTGACGTACGCTGGATCGTCTGCATTGCGTGACTAGTGGATTTTAAACAAAAATATGTGGCTTAGCTCTTCTGCTATAAGCCTTCTTATGGATATTGAGGAAAATGTTAAATATATCAGCATGATATATTAAACAGTTCATTCCTTCCGTTCTAATGAATTAAATAATAACCTCCAAATTGATTAAGAAATTGAATTTTGATGAAAAAGGTACCTTTGAGTTTCGCTTGAAATTCAAACTGAAATTGTGCATTTCAAGTAACACACAGATTATAAATATGTATTTAAAAAGTTAAACATAAACCCGATATGTAACAATTAAATATATCTGCAGAAATTAGGCTCCAACAGTGCATTCAAGAAAATTACACTTTACGTTTCAAATTGATTTCTGTATTACCACAATTTGAATCTTTCGTTTCCTCTTTTTATTGATCATTTACGTTTTAGCGTCACTTCATATGAGCACTACACTACACTCCCCCATTCTATAGCAAACATTATTTTTTATTCTTATTCTTTTGTCATGTTAAGTTTCTTGGTAGTGAATTCATTGTTCCAATTTCGGCCCAAATGACCTTGTTGTCGACGGGCCCTTAAACTCCACACACTCACTCACTCACTCACTTGTCCAATTTCTTTCTATTCAAACATAATGAATTCCAGGTTTTCTGGTCTTGCACACAGGGACAAACTATTTGAATAAAACAACTTCTTTTAACTTTCACACTCCTTTTCTTTCTTCCCTATTTCGGTCCAAATATAATTTTCTCTTTCCCATACACATTTCAACCTCCTATAAAATACCATATATCTTCCTTCTAAGTTAGCAAACACTATTAGCAACATTTTCAAAACGCATTCTTTCCTCTTACCAAAACCGTGTAAAATTTGATTATTTTTCCTCCAAATATTCCCTGCTCTATTGCTCTCTGTATTATTTCTTAATCTGCTCAGCCAAGTCTTCCTTAAAATGATTCTCTATGTATAAAATATCCTTTTTATAAATCTGTAAATGTTCTTTTAAGATCTTATACCATTGTTTTAAAATTCTCTGGTAATCAAAATCTTCTTGCTACTCGTTTCATTAAATTCATTCACGTCTCTGCACGTGTTTAAAATCACACGTAAACTTTATTGAAAATAGATATTAGTTATATAAAATTGGCAGGAAAAGTTTTGGTATAAAGTTAAATTCGAATCTGTACATCAGTGTCAGAGAAATAGTCTGCATTAGAAACGGAGAAGTTCTCCACCCAAACAGGCCTCCTGAACTCTTCAAAAATAAATTACAGAAAGATTATGTGTGAATGGAATAATTCAGAAACATACAAAAATGCTTAAAAACTAAACTAGGTATTCTAAATTGGCATCTATCAAGGCTTTTAAGAAACCCCGATCACCTTTCCCTTTAAATGGAAAATGTTATAATTGTTTTTATTTTCTTAAAAATGGCTGAAATAGGTATTTAAAATGCCACATATTCCTAATAAATGACATGTACATATTGAATTTTCTGTCAATAGCTTCTTATATGCTTTTAATTTCAAATGACTTTTGTTCAACTGGTACTACAGGAAAAATGCAGAGCTTGTTAAAGGAAATAAGTGATGTAAAATACTCATTTGTGGGCTTAACTATTTCCGAAGTATTTCTGGTAGATAGGACTTGTATTTTAAAAAAATTAATTTTTTCTCAAAGTCTAGCAGATGAAAGATTCTGTCACAGAATATTTTAAATTTCCGGGAATACATATCTTCGCGGTTGTTATTTAGTCAAAACAGCAATATCAGCTGCAGGTCAGGAGACCCAATCCTCAAATATAGAAATTTAACGGTGTCCTCGCTACATTCAAGTCCTCAAATAATGAAACTATCCAATCGCTGCCAGGTTTCCTCACAGTATAGATGTCACTACGTTATTAACATAATAACTCTTGCGAGACCATTACCGAAATCCCTGACGACGCTCCGCGATAGTTGACGCATCTAGTTTCCCTTTGTTCGCCGCTAGATAACGACCCCAACACCTGACTCACTTAACTTTATGTTAATGCAAAGCCTTTCCATCCCCGTTAGAGGGAGAGGGTTAAAGCTGTTGCTTCTCAGCAGAAAGTTATCAAGGAAACTCATCATCACGGATAAGTACAAACTTAAACTGCCTATATGATAAACAGCGCATCTTTCATTACCATCTGCGCTGCTAATTATTATCCAACATGCTTTTTATGCAGCATTATCATGGAGATTATCCTTTAAAGTCAGATAGGAATTCTCTTAATATTTAAATCAGAATGATGAATTGTGACAATCTTGTGCATCATGAGAAATGTGATGTAAATATTGTGTAAGTATTTACTAAATCTTAATTACTTTGGGTTCAATTTATGGTGTATTTTACTGTTTTATCAGTATTTAATTAATATGTCTCCTTTAATAAGATTCATATACCAAGTAGCCCAGTTAAATACATGTCAGTGGTTTGAGCGAACTACACAGACTAGTTTAATCCTGGAAACTGCCTCTTGTTGTTTCCACTTAACTGTAAGTGCCCTGTTTCATTCTGCATCACTTTTGACTCATGAAGGGATATCCGCTTACGCGAAAGACGGAGCAGTTGGGCTACCTGGTATAATAAATAATTAAAATGTAGTCCTTATAAGTTATAACCATAACTGTAACAATAATTGTCATATAGCACTATCCGCTGATATCTTTAATGTGACATCAATTATTGAGAAAACCCCCACTAATTATATATAGTAGAGATAGGAATATTTATTTGCATATTTTCCTATACGAGCTTTCAAAGAGGTTTATACATATATATATATATAGAACTCACACCTTATTAAGTTCAAAATAAAAAGCACAATCACTTAATAAACAAAGGCAACTAGGTGTAAAATATTTACTGACACGACAAAAGTATCTAACATTGATAATGCATTTTATTTGGTGCCATATTATTCCTTCACTAGCTTTATGTCGTAATCATAGATCCAAGATTAAGAAACGTCATAAAAACCGCCAAATATTAGCGAAAAACTGAAGACAAAATGCACATTAATAATGATAAAAATAAAAATAAAAATAAAGATAAAATAATAAAAATAAAAGTAATAATAATAATAATAATAATAAAAGTAATAATAATAATAATAATAATAATAATAATAATAATAATAATAATAATAATAAAAGTAATAATAATAATAATAATAATAGTAATAATAATAAAATAATAATAATAAAATAATAAAATAATAATAATAAAATAATAAAATAATAATAATAAAATAATAAAATAATAATAATAAAATAATAAAATAATAATAATAAAATAATAAAATAAAAATAATAAAATAATAAAATAAAAATAATAAAATAATAATAATAATAAAATAATAAAATAATAATAATATAAATAAAATAATAATAATATAAATAAAATAATAATAATATAAATAAAATAATAATAATATAAATAAAATAATAATAATATAAATAAAATAATAATAATATAAATAAAATAATAATAATATAAATAAAATAATAATAATATAAATAAAATAATAATAATATAAATAAAATAATAATAATATAAATAAAATAATAATAATATAAATAAAATAATAATAATATAAATAAAATAATAATAATATAAATAAAATAATAATAATATAAATAAAATAATAATAATATAAATAAAATAATAATAATATAAATAAAATAATAATAATATAAATAAAATAATAATAATATAAATAAAATAATAATAATATAAATAAAATAATAATAATATAAATAAAATAATAATAATATAAATAAAATAATAATAATATAAATAAAATAATAATAATATAAATAAAATAATAATAATATAAATAAAATAATAATAATATAAATAAAATAATAATAATATAAATAAAATAATAATAATATAAATAAAATAATAAAATAATAAAATAATAAAATAATAAAATAATAAAATAATAAAATAATAAAATAATAATAATAATAATAATAATAATAATAATAATAATAATAATAATAATAATAATAATAATAATAATAATAATAATAATAATAATAATAATAATAATAATAATAATAATAATAATAATAATAATAATAATAATAATAATAATAATAATAATAATAATAATAATAATAATAATAATAATAATAATAATAATAATAATAATAATAATAATAATAATAATAATAATAATAATAATAATAATAATAATAATAATAATAATAATAATAATAATAATAATAATAATAATAATAATAATAATAATAATAATAATAATAATAATAATAATAATAATAATAATAATAATAATAATAATAATAATAATAATAATAATAATCGATGGAGGAATTTAGATAAAATAAAATTAAGGAAATATTTTCCTGTAAGAGATAGAGGACTTCTTGGAAGCCTAGAAAAGCTACAAATTTCGCCATTGTTTAAAATATTCTCTCTCTGTCATACCCACGCCAATTGTCACCTTATTAAATGCTATTGTATTTTTATTACCATTTTGTACGAGTAGTGACCTCACAACCATGTCCTTCCAGGAAATCCTCTTTAGGATAGAATACTTCTTCTACCTTAGAAACCTAAACGATCACTCAAATTATACGCAAAATTGTCAAAGTGGAATGCATTTACTTTTAATCATTAATTAAACATCAGTGAGAAATCACTGAGAAAAGTAATTAAGAAATCAAATGGTAACGTCAATTTTATCATTGACACCCTCTTTAAGCCTTGTTCTATTTATATTTTCCTCCCAGTATGCAAATACTCTCAAACTTCTCAGTTAGGGTGAGTTACCTGAATAAAGTTTTTCCGGGGTTTTCCTTTATCCTTAAAGACGAATTTCGGGTAGCTCAAAGCTCCATGGACCCTGGTCACATTTCAGCATCATTTCGCCTATCTCATTCACCGTTCGATATGACTTAACGTTGGAGGACGTAAAATTACACAAAAACCTCTCAAACTGTTATTCAAATCAACAAGTGGGGAATACCGCAGTAGTTTTCGTAATAGGATTCAAACAAAAATAATTTCGTTTAAATGTTTAGTCACAAGCTGCAAATTCATCAGTTGCAGGCATTGAAATTGTCATTCATTGCTTAGATTATATCATTAATAATAATGATAATGTTAATTATAATGATACTAACAAGGATGACGATGACAATGACGATGACGATGATGCGGTAGTTATTTCATGTTTTGTTTTAAATTATTTTAAACAAAAATGCATTTTGAATAGTTATGGAAATGGTAACTTATTTAAAAATGGAAATGTGAAATTAGGTAGACTATGGAAGGATGCTACGCCAGCTAGATTTAATGTACTATAATCAGGATTGGCAATTTTCAGAATATTTTTGCGTAATATAGTGACGTTGACCAATAAAAATGAGATAAATGAGTGGGTAACTATGGCAACAAGAAGAAAGTGAGAGTCTTTCGAAAGTGGCTTTCTTCTGCATAAGATTACCGTCGAGGCAAGACGTGTATTGGTGTTCCTCTGTAAGTTTGCAGAAAAAGTCCTATGTGAATGCATTTGTGTGAGGTATAAAAATGCATCAGTAGCGTGCGTTATTAAGAAACAGTTAAATATTGCATCATTCGCCGTTAGAAAAAAATACTACTTTAGTAATATCTAAAATTGTGTAAAACCACGTAAAGAAATGTTTATGCGGAATTAAGTGTTATACTTTGAAAGTATGCTTTGTAAGTATAAATAATTCATTATTCAACAGTAGAACCAATAATTTCCCTGCTCCGATACTACACTCGACAGAAGATTTCCTTGCTCCAGTGCTACTGAGATGATTTGCAGATCCTGAGCTGCCGGGAAAACTACCAGAGTTTTACAAGACCATCACCTAATAATCAGGATCTTCTATCGCGCCATTTGCAATTTTCTGTTGCAAAATTTTCACCACAACGCGGGACTTTTAAAACGTCATCTTCAAACGTTGCATTTTGTAACCTATAGAAACTTTCCGTTGCAACAACAAGAGCAAGAAGAAGAGCAAGAAGAGCAAGAGCAAGAAGAAGAGCAAGAAGAGCAAGAAGAGCAAGAGCAAGAAGAAGAGCAAGAAGAAGAGCAAGAAGAGCAAGAGCAAGAAGAAGAGCAAGAAGAAGAGCAAGAAGAGCAAGAGCAAGAAGAAGAGCAAGAAGAGCAAGAAGAGCAAGAGCAAGAAGAAGAGCAAGAAGAGCAAGAAGAGCAAGAAGAAGAGCAAGAAGAAGAGCAAGAAGAGCAAGAAGAGCAAGAAGAAGAGCAAGAAGAGCAAGAGCAAGAAGAAGAGCAAGAAGAAGAGCAAGAAGAGCAAGAGCAAGAAGAAGAGCAAGAAGAGCAAGAAGAGCAAGAAGAGCAAGAAGAAGAGCAAGAAGAGCAAGAAGAAGAGCAAGAAGAGCAAGAAGAAGAGCAAGAAGAGCAAGAAGAGCAAGAAGAGCAAGAGCAAGAAGAAGAGCAAGAAGAGCAAGAGCAAGAAGAAGAGCAAGAGCAAGAAGAAGAGCAAGAAGAGCAAGAGCAAGAAGAAGAGCAAGAGCAAGAAGAAGAGCAAGAAGAGCAAGAAGAGCAAGAAGAAGAGCAAGAGCAAGAAGAGCAAGAAGAAGAGCAAGAAGAAGAGCAAGAAGAAGAGCAAGAAGAGCAAGAAGAAGAGCAAGAAGAAGAGCAAGAAGAGCAAGAAGAGCAAGAAGAAGAGCAAGAAGAAGAGCAAGAAGAGCAAGAAGAGCAAGAAGAAGAGCAAGAAGAAGAGCAAGAAGAAGAGCAAGAGCAAGAAGAAGAGCAAGAGCAAGAAGAAGAGCAAGAAGAAGAGCAAGAAGAAGAGCAAGAAGAAGAGCAAGAGCAAGAAGAAGAGCAAGAGCAAGAAGAAGAGCAAGAGCAAGAAGAGCAAGAAGAAGAGCAAGAAGAAGAGCAAGAAGAAGAGCAAGAGCAAGAAGAAGAGCAAGAGCAAGAAGAAGAGCAAGAGCAAGAAGAGCAAGAAGAAGAGCAAGAAGAGCAAGAGCAAGAAGAAGAGCAAGAAGAAGAGCAAGAAGAAGAGCAAGAAGAAGAGCAAGAAGAGCAAGAGCAAGAAGAAGAGCAAGAGCAAGAAGAGCAAGAAGAAGAGCAAGAAGAAGAGCAAGAGCAAGAAGAAGAGCAAGAGCAAGAAGAGCAAGAAGAAGAGCAAGAAGAAGAGCAAGAGCAAGAAGAAGAGCAAGAGCAAGAAGAGCAAGAAGAAGAGCAAGAAGAAGAGCAAGAGCAAGAAGAAGAGCAAGAGCAAGAAGAGCAAGAAGAAGAGCAAGAAGAAGAGCAAGAAGAAGAGCAAGAGCAAGAAGAGCAAGAAGAAGAGCAAGAAGAAGAGCAAGAAGAAGAGCAAGAGCAAGAAGAGCAAGAAGAAGAGCAAGAAGAAGAGCAAGAAGAAGAGCAAGAGCAAGAAGAAGAGCAAGAAGAAGAGCAAGAAGAAGAGCAAGAAGAAGAGCAAGAGCAAGAAGAAGAGCAAGAAGAAGAGCAAGAAGAAGAGCAAGAAGAGCAAGAGCAAGAAGAAGAGCAAGAGCAAGAAGAAGAGCAAGAAGAAGAGCAAGAAGAGCAAGAGCAAGAAGAGCAAGAGCAAGAAGAGCAAGAAGAAGAGCAAGAAGAAGAGCAAGAAGAAGAGCAAGAGCAAGAAGAGCAAGAAGAAGAGCAAGAAGAAGAGCAAGAAGAAGAGCAAGAAGAGCAAGAGCAAGAAGAGCAAGAGCAAGAAGAGCAAGAAGAAGAGCAAGAAGAAGAGCAAGAAGAAGAGCAAGAGCAAGAAGAGCAAGAAGAAGAGCAAGAAGAAGAGCAAGAAGAAGAGCAAGAGCAAGAGCAAGAAGAAGAGCAAGAGCAAGAAGAGCAAGAAGAAGAGCAAGAAGAAGAGCAAGAGCAAGAAGAAGAGCAAGAGCAAGAAGAGCAAGAAGAAGAGCAAGAAGAAGAGCAAGAAGAAGAGCAAGAGCAAGAGCAAGAAGAGCAAGAAGAAGAGCAAGAAGAAGAGCAAGAAGAAGAGCAAGAGCAAGAAGAGCAAGAAGAAGAGCAAGAAGAAGAGCAAGAAGAAGAGCAAGAAGAAGAGCAAGAGCAAGAAGAGCAAGAAGAAGAGCAAGAAGAAGAGCAAGAGCAAGAAGAAGAGCAAGAGCAAGAAGAGCAAGAAGAAGAGCAAGAAGAAGAGCAAGAGCAAGAAGAAGAGCAAGAGCAAGAAGAGCAAGAAGAAGAGCAAGAAGAAGAGCAAGAAGAAGAGCAAGAGCAAGAAGAAGAGCAAGAGCAAGAAGAAGAGCAAGAAGAAGAGCAAGAGCAAGAAGAAGAGCAAGAAGAAGAGCAAGAAGAAGAGCAAGAGCAAGAAGAAGAGCAAGAAGAAGAGCAAGAAGAAGAGCAAGAAGAAGAGCAAGAAGAAGAGCAAGAAGAAGAGCAAGAAGAAGAGCAAGAAGAAGAGCAAGAAGAAGAGCAAGAAGAAGAGCAAGAAGAAGAGCAAGAAGAAGAGCAAGAAGAAGAGCAAGAAGAAGAGCAAGAAGAAGAGCAAGAAGAAGAGCAAGAAGAAGAGCAAGAAGAGCAAGAGCAAGAAGAGCAAGAGCAAGAAGAAGAGCAAGAAGAAGAGCAAGAAGAAGAGCAAGAAGAGCAAGAGCAAGAAGAGCAAGAGCAAGAAGAAGAGCAAGAAGAAGAGCAAGAAGAAGAGCAAGAAGAGCAAGAGCAAGAAGAGCAAGAGCAAGAAGAAGAGCAAGAAGAAGAGCAAGAAGAAGAGCAAGAAGAAGAGCAAGAAGAAGAGCAAGAAGAGCAAGAGCAAGAAGAAGAGCAAGAGCAAGAAGAAGAGCAAGAAGAGCAAGAGCAAGAAGAAGAGCAAGAGCAAGAAGAAGAGCAAGAAGAAGAGCAAGAGCAAGAAGAAGAGCAAGAAGAAGAGCAAGAGCAAGAAGAGCAAGAAGAAGAGCAAGAGCAAGAAGAAGAGCAAGAAGAAGAGCAAGAGCAAGAAGAGCAAGAGCAAGAAGAAGAGCAAGAAGAAGAGCAAGAGCAAGAAGAGCAAGAGCAAGAAGAAGAGCAAGAAGAAGAGCAAGAAGAAGAGCAAGAAGAAGAGCAAGAAGAAGAGCAAGAAGAAGAGCAAGAGCAAGAAGAGCAAGAAGAAGAGCAAGAAGAGCAAGAAGAAGAGCAAGAAGAAGAGCAAGAAGAAGAGCAAGAGCAAGAAGAAGAGCAAGAAGAAGAGCAAGAAGAGCAAGAAGAAGAGCAAGAGCAAGAAGAGCAAGAGCAAGAAGAAGAGCAAGAAGAAGAGCAAGAAGAAGAGCAAGAAGAAGAGCAAGAGCAAGAAGAGCAAGAAGAAGAGCAAGAGCAAGAAGAAGAGCAAGAAGAAGAGCAAGAAGAAGAGCAAGAAGAAGAGCAAGAAGAAGAGCAAGAAGAGCAAGAGGAGCAAGAAGAAGAGCAAGAAGAGCAAGAAGAAGAAGAGCAAGAAGAGCAAGAAGAAGAAGAGCAAGAAGAGCAAGAAGAAGAAGAGCAAGAAGAGCAAGAAGAAGAAGAGCAAGAGCAAGAGCAAGAAGAAGAAGAGCAAGAGCAAGAGCAAGAAGAAGAAGAGCAAGAGCAAGAGCAAGAAGAAGAAGAGCAAGAGCAAGAAGAGCAAGAAGAAGAAGAGCAAGAGCAAGAAGAGCAAGAAGAAGAAGAGCAAGAGCAAGAAGAGCAAGAAGAAGAAGAGCAAGAGCAAGAAGAGCAAGAAGAAGAAGAGCAAGAGCAAGAAGAGCAAGAAGAAGAAGAGCAAGAGCAAGAAGAGCAAGAAGAAGAAGAGCAAGAGCAAGAAGAGCAAGAAGAAGAAGAGCAAGAGCAAGAAGAAGAAGAAGAAGAGCAAGAGCAAGAAGAAGAAGAAGAGCAAGAGCAAGAGCAAGAAGAAGAAGAAGAGCAAGAGCAAGAGCAAGAAGAAGAAGAAGAGCAAGAGCAAGAGCAAGAAGAAGAAGAAGAGCAAGAGCAAGAAGAAGAAGAAGAAGAGCAAGAGCAAGAGCAAGAAGAAGAAGAAGAGCAAGAGCAAGAGCAAGAAGAAGAGAAGAGCAAGAGCAAGAGCAAGAAGAAGAAGAAGAGCAAGAGCAAGAGCAAGAAGAAGAAGAAGAGCAAGAGAAGAGAAGAGAGCAAGAGCAAGAGAAGAAGAAAGAAGGAAGAGAAAGAGCAAGAAGAAGAAGAAGAGCAAGAGCAAGAGCAAGAAGAAGAAGAAGAGCAAGAGCAAGAGCAAGAAGAAGAAGAAGAGCAAGAGCAAGAGCAAGAGCAAGAAGAAGAGAAGAGCAAGAGCAAAGCAAGAGCAAGAAGAAGAAGAAGCAAGCAAGAGCAAGAGCAAGAAGAAGAAGAAGAGCAAGAGCAAGAGCAAGAAGAAGAAGAAGAGCAAGAGCAAGAGCAAAGCAAGAAGAAGAAGAAGAGCAAGAGCAAGAGCAAGAGCAAGAAGAAGAAGAAGCAAGAGCAAGAGCAAGAAGAAGAAGAAGAAGAGCAAGAGCAAGAGCAAGAAGAAGAAGAAGAAGAGCAAGAGCAAGAGCAAGAAGAAGAAGAAGAAGAGCAAGAGCAAGAGCAAGAAGAAGAAGAAGAAGAGCAAGAGCAAGAGCAAGAAGAAGAAGAAGAAGAGCAAGAGCAAGAGCAAGAAGAAGAAGAAGAAGAGCAAGAGCAAGAGCAAGAAGAAGAAGAAGAGCAAGAGCAAGAGCAAGAAGAAGAAGAAGAAGAGCAAGAGCAAGAGCAAGAAGAAGAGAAGAAGAGCAAGAGCAAGAGCAAGAAGAGAAGAAGAAGAGCAAGAGCAAGAGCAAGAAGAAGAAGAAGAAGAGCAAGAGCAAGAGCAAGAAGAAGAAGAAGAAGAGCAAGAGCAAGAGCAAGAAGAAGAAGAAGAGCAAGAGCAAGAGCAAGAAGAAGAAGAAGAAGAGCAAGAGCAAGAGCAAGAAGAAGAAGAAGAAGAGCAAGAGCAAGAGCAAGAAGAAGAAGAAGAAGAGCAAGAGCAAGAGCAAGAAGAAGAAGAAGAAGAGCAAGAGCAAGAGCAAGAAGAAGAAGAAGAAGAGCAAGAGCAAGAGCAAGAAGAAGAAGAAGAAGAGCAAGAGCAAGAGCAAGAAGAAGAAGAAGAGCAAGAGCAAGAGCAAGAAGAAGAAGAAGAAGAGCAAGAGCAAGAGCAAGAAGAAGAAGAAGAAGAGCAAGAGCAAGAGCAAGAAGAAGAAGAAGAAGAGCAAGAGCAAGAGCAAGAAGAAGAAGAAGAAGAGCAAGAGCAAGAGCAAGAAGAAGAAGAAGAAGAAGAGCAAGAGCAAGAGCAAGAAGAAGAAGAAGAAGAGCAAGAGCAAGAGCAAGAAGAAGAAGAAGAAGAGCAAGAGCAAGAGCAAGAAGAAGAAGAAGAAGAGCAAGAGCAAGAGCAAGAAGAAGAAGAAGAAGAGCAAGAGCAAGAGCAAGAAGAAGAAGAAGAAGAGCAAGAGCAAGAGCAAGAAGAAGAAGAAGAAGAGCAAGAGCAAGAGCAAGAAGAAGAAGAAGAAGAGCAAGAGCAAGAGCAAGAAGAAGAAGAGAAGAGCAAGAGCAAGAGCAAGAAGAAGAAGAAGAAGAGCAAGAGCAAGAGCAAGAAGAAGAAGAAGAAGAGCAAGAGCAAGAGCAAGAAGAAGAAGAAGAAGAGCAAGAGCAAGAGCAAGAAGAAGAAGAAGAAGAGCAAGAGCAAGAGCAAGAAGAAGAAGAAGAAGAGCAAGAGCAAGAGCAAGAAGAAGAAGAAGAAGAGCAAGAGCAAGAGCAAGAAGAAGAAGAAGAAGAGCAAGAGCAAGAGCAAGAAGAAGAAGAAGAAGAGCAAGAGCAAGAGCAAGAAGAAGAAGAAGAAGAGCAAGAGCAAGAGCAAGAAGAAGAAGAAGAAGAGCAAGAGCAAGAGCAAGAAGAAGAAGAAGAAGAGCAAGAGCAAGAGCAAGAAGAAGAAGAAGAAGAGCAGAGCAAGAGCAAGAAGAAGAAGAAGAAGAGCAAGAGCAAGAGCAAGAAGAAGAAGAAGAAGAAGAGCAAGAGCAAGAGCAAGAAGAAGAAGAAGAAGAGCAAGAGCAAGAGCAAGAAGAAGAAGAAGAAGAGCAAGAGCAAGAGCAAGAAGAAGAAGAAGAAGAAGAGCAAGAGCAAGAGCAAGAAGAAGAAGAAGAAGAGCAAGAGCAAGAGCAAGAAGAAGAAGAAGAAGAGCAAGAGCAAGAGCAAGAAGAAGAAGAAGAAGAAGAGCAAGAGCAAGAGCAAGAAGAAGAAGAAGAAGAGCAAGAGGCAAGAGCAAGAAGAAGAAGAAGAAGAGCAAGAGCAAGAGCAAGAAGAAGAAGAAGAAGAGCAAGAGCAAGAGCAAGAAGAAGAAGAAGAAGAGCAAGAGCAAGAGCAAGAAGAAGAAGAAGAAGAGCAAGAGCAAGAGCAAGAAGAAGAAGAAGAAGAGCAAGAGCAAGAGCAAGAAGAAGAAGAAGAAGAGCAAGAGCAAGAGCAAGAAGAAGAAGAAGAAGAGCAAGAGCAAGAGCAAGAAGAAGAAGAAGAAGAAGAGCAAGAGCAAGAGCAAGAAGAAGAAGAAGAAGAAGAGCAAGAGCAAGAGCAAGAAGAAGAAGAAGAAGAAGAGCAAGAGCAAGAGCAAGAAGAAGAAGAAGAAGAAGAGCAAGAGCAAGAGCAAGAAGAAGAAGAAGAAGAAGAGCAAGAGCAAGAGCAAGAAGAAGAAGAAGAAGAAGAGCAAGAGCAAGAGCAAGAAGAAGAAGAAGAAGAAGAGCAAGAGCAAGAGCAAGAAGAAGAAGAAGAAGAAGAGCAAGAGCAAGAGCAAGAAGAAGAAGAAGAAGAAGAGCAAGAGCAAGAGCAAGAAGAAGAAGAAGAAGAAGAGCAAGAGCAAGAGCAAGAAGAAGAAGAAGAAGAAGAGCAAGAGCAAGAGCAAGAAGAAGAAGAAGAAGAAGAGCAAGAGCAAGAGCAAGAAGAAGAAGAAGAAGAAGAGCAAGAGCAAGAGCAAGAAGAAGAAGAAGAAGAAGAGCAAGAGCAAGAGCAAGAAGAAGAAGAAGAAGAAGAGCAAGAGCAAGAGCAAGAAGAAGAAGAAGAAGAAGAGCAAGAGCAAGAGCAAGAAGAAGAAGAAGAAGAAGAGCAAGAGCAAGAGCAAGAAGAAGAAGAAGAAGAAGAGCAAGAGCAAGAGCAAGAAGAAGAAGAAGAAGAAGAGCAAGAGCAAGAGCAAGAAGAAGAAGAAGAAGAAGAGCAAGAGCAAGAGCAAGAAGAAGAAGAAGAAGAAGAGCAAGAGCAAGAGCAAGAAGAAGAAGAAGAAGAAGAGCAAGAGCAAGAGCAAGAAGAAGAAGAAGAAGAAGAGCAAGAGCAAGAGCAAGAAGAAGAAGAAGAAGAAGAGCAAGAGCAAGAGCAAGAAGAAGAAGAAGAAGAAGAGCAAGAGCAAGAGCAAGAAGAAGAAGAAGAAGAAGAGCAAGAGCAAGAGCAAGAAGAAGAAGAAGAAGAAGAGCAAGAGCAAGAGCAAGAAGAAGAAGAAGAAGAAGAGCAAGAGCAAGAGCAAGAAGAAGAAGAAGAAGAAGAGCAAGAGCAAGAGCAAGAAGAAGAAGAAGAAGAAGAGCAAGAGCAAGAGCAAGAAGAAGAAGAAGAAGAAGAGCAAGAGCAAGAGAGCAAGAGCAAGAGCAAGAAGAAGAAGAAGAAGAAGAGCA
This sequence comes from Mantis religiosa, assembly GCA_030765055.1. Classification (NCBI taxonomy): domain Eukaryota; kingdom Metazoa; phylum Arthropoda; class Insecta; order Mantodea; family Mantidae; genus Mantis; species Mantis religiosa. Next base: position 124,919,098 of record CM060952.1, on the reverse strand, counting down.
AGAGCAAGAGCAAGAAGAAGAAGAAGAAGAAGAGCAAGAGCAAGAGCAAGAAGAAGAAGAAGAAGAAGAGCAAGAGCAAGAGCAAGAAGAAGAAGAAGAAGAAGAGCAAGAGCAAGAGCAAGAAGAAGAAGAAGAAGAAGAGCAAGAGCAAGAGCAAGAAGAAGAAGAAGAAGAAGAGCAAGAGCAAGAGCAAGAAGAAGAAGAAGAAGAAGAGCAAGAGCAAGAGCAAGAAGAAGAAGAAGAAGAAGAGCAAGAGCAAGAGCAAGAAGAAGAAGAAGAAGAAGAGCAAGAGCAAGAGCAAGAAGAAGAAGAAGAAGAAGAGCAAGAGCAAGAGCAAGAAGAAGAAGAAGAAGAAGAGCAAGAGCAAGAGCAAGAAGAAGAAGAAGAAGAAGAGCAAGAGCAAGAGCAAGAAGAAGAAGAAGAAGAAGAGCAAGAGCAAGAGCAAGAAGAAGAAGAAGAAGAAGAGCAAGAGCAAGAGCAAGAAGAAGAAGAAGAAGAAGAGCAAGAGCAAGAGCAAGAAGAAGAAGAAGAAGAAGAGCAAGAGCAAGAGCAAGAAGAAGAAGAAGAAGAAGAGCAAGAGCAAGAGCAAGAAGAAGAAGAAGAAGAAGAGCAAGAGCAAGAGCAAGAAGAAGAAGAAGAAGAAGAGCAAGAGCAAGAGCAAGAAGAAGAAGAAGAAGAAGAGCAAGAGCAAGAGCAAGAAGAAGAAGAAGAAGAAGAGCAAGAGCAAGAGCAAGAAGAAGAAGAAGAAGAAGAGCAAGAGCAAGAGCAAGAAGAAGAAGAAGAAGAAGAGCAAGAGCAAGAGCAAGAAGAAGAAGAAGAAGAAGAGCAAGAGCAAGAGCAAGAAGAAGAAGAAGAAGAGCAAGAGCAAGAGCAAGAAGAAGAAGAAGAAGAAGAGCAAGAGCAAGAGCAAGAAGAAGAAGAAGAAGAAGAGCAAGAGCAAGAGCAAGAAGAAGAAGAAGAAGAAGAGCAAGAGCAAGAGCAAGAAGAAGAAGAAGAAGAAGAGCAAGAGCAAGAGCAAGAAGAAGAAGAAGAAGAAGAGCAAGAGCAAGAGCAAGAAGAAGAAGAAGAAGAAGAGCAAGAGCAAGAGCAAGAAGAAGAAGAAGAAGAAGAGCAAGAGCAAGAGCAAGAAGAAGAAGAAGAAGAAGAGCAAGAGCAAGAGCAAGAAGAAGAAGAAGAAGAAGAGCAAGAGCAAGAGCAAGAAGAAGAAGAAGAAGAAGAGCAAGAGCAAGAGCAAGAAGAAGAAGAAGAAGAAGAGCAAGAGCAAGAGCAAGAAGAAGAAGAAGAAGAAGAGCAAGAGCAAGAGCAAGAAGAAGAAGAAGAAGAAGAGCAAGAGCAAGAGCAAGAAGAAGAAGAAGAAGAAGAGCAAGAGCAAGAGCAAGAAGAAGAAGAAGAAGAAGAGCAAGAGCAAGAGCAAGAAGAAGAAGAAGAAGAAGAGCAAGAGCAAGAGCAAGAAGAAGAAGAAGAAGAGCAAGAGCAAGAGCAAGAAGAAGAAGAAGAAGAGCAAGAGCAAGAGCAAGAAGAAGAAGAAGAAGAGCAAGAGCAAGAGCAAGAAGAAGAAGAAGAAGAGCAAGAGCAAGAGCAAGAAGAAGAAGAAGAAGAGCAAGAGCAAGAGCAAGAAGAAGAAGAAGAAGAGCAAGAGCAAGAGCAAGAAGAAGAAGAAGAAGAGCAAGAGCAAGAGCAAGAAGAAGAAGAAGAAGAGCAAGAGCAAGAGCAAGAAGAAGAAGAAGAAGAGCAAGAGCAAGAGCAAGAAGAAGAAGAAGAAGAGCAAGAGCAAGAGCAAGAAGAAGAAGAAGAAGAGCAAGAGCAAGAGCAAGAAGAAGAAGAAGAAGAGCAAGAGCAAGAGCAAGAAGAAGAAGAAGAAGAGCAAGAGCAAGAGCAAGAAGAAGAAGAAGAAGAGCAAGAGCAAGAGCAAGAAGAAGAAGAAGAAGAGCAAGAGCAAGAGCAAGAAGAAGAAGAAGAAGAGCAAGAGCAAGAGCAAGAAGAAGAAGAAGAAGAGCAAGAGCAAGAGCAAGAAGAAGAAGAAGAAGAGCAAGAGCAAGAGCAAGAAGAAGAAGAAGAAGAGCAAGAGCAAGAGCAAGAAGAAGAAGAAGAAGAGCAAGAGCAAGAGCAAGAAGAAGAAGAAGAAGAGCAAGAGCAAGAGCAAGAAGAAGAAGAAGAAGAGCAAGAGCAAGAGCAAGAAGAAGAAGAAGAAGAGCAAGAGCAAGAGCAAGAAGAAGAAGAAGAGCAAGAGCAAGAGCAAGAAGAAGAAGAAGAGCAAGAGCAAGAGCAAGAAGAAGAAGAAGAGCAAGAGCAAGAGCAAGAAGAAGAAGAAGAGCAAGAGCAAGAGCAAGAAGAAGAAGAAGAAGAGCAAGAGCAAGAGCAAGAAGAAGAAGAAGAAGAGCAAGAGCAAGAGCAAGAAGAAGAAGAAGAAGAGCAAGAGCAAGAGCAAGAAGAAGAAGAAGAAGAGCAAGAGCAAGAGCAAGAAGAAGAAGAAGAAGAGCAAGAGCAAGAGCAAGAAGAAGAAGAAGAGCAAGAGCAAGAGCAAGAAGAAGAAGAAGAGCAAGAGCAAGAGCAAGAAGAAGAAGAAGAGCAAGAGCAAGAGCAAGAAGAAGAAGAAGAAGAGCAAGAGCAAGAGAAGAGAAGAAGAAGAAGAAGAGCAAGAGCAAGAAGAAGAAGAAGAAGAGCAAGAGCAAGAAGAAGAAGAAGAGCAAGAGCAAGAAGAAGAAGAAGAAGAGCAAGAGCAAGAAGAAGAAGAAGAGCAAGAGCAAGAAGAAGAAGAAGAGCAAGAGCAAGAAGAAGAAGAAGAGCAAGAGCAAGAAGAAGAAGAAGAGCAAGAGCAAGAAGAAGAAGAAGAAGAGCAAGAGCAAGAAGAAGAAGAAGAAGAGCAAGAGCAAGAAGAAGAAGAAGAGCAAGAGCAAGAAGAAGAAGAAGAAGAGCAAGAGCAAGAAGAAGAAGAAGAACAAGAGCAAGAAGAAGAAGAAGAACAAGAGCAAGAAGAAGAAGAAGAACAAGAGCAAGAAGAAGAAGAAGAGCAAGAGCAAGAAGAAGAAGAAGAACAAGAGCAAGAAGAAGAAGAAGAAGAGCAAGAAGAAGAAGAGCAAGAAGAAGAAGAGCAAGAAGAAGAAGAGCAAGAAGAAGAAGAAGACAAGAAGAAGAAGAGCAAGAAGAAGAAGAGCAAGAAGAAGAAGAGCAAGAAGAAGAAGAGCAAGAAGAAGAAGAGCAAGAAGAAGAAGAGCAAGAAGAGAAGAGCAAGAAGAAGAAGAGCAAGAAGAAGAAGAGCAAGAAGAAGAAGAGCAAGAAGAAGAAGAGCAAGAAGAAGAAGAGCAAGAAGAAGAAGAGCAAGAAGAAGAAGAGCAAGAAGAAGAAGAGCAAGAAGAAGAAGAGCAAGAAGAAGAAGAGCAAGAAGAAGAAGAGCAAGAAGAAGAAGAGCAAGAAGAAGAAGAGCAAGAAGAAGAAGAGCAAGAAGAAGAAGAGCAAGAAGAAGAAGAGCAAGAAGAAGAAGAGCAAGAAGAAGAAGAGCAAGAAAGAAGAAGAGCAAGAAGAAGAAGAGCAAGAAGAAGAAGAGCAAGAAGAAGAAGAGCAAGAAGAAGAAGAGCAAGAAGAAGAAGAGCAAGAAGAAGAAGAGCAAGAAGAAGAAGAGCAAGAAGAAGAAGAGCAAGAAGAAGAAGAGCAAGAAGAAGAAGAGCAAGAAGAAGAAGAGCAAGAAGAAGAAGAGCAAGAAGAAGAAGAGCAAGAAGAAGAAGAGCAAGAAGAAGAAGAGCAAGAAGAAGAAGAGCAAGAAGAAGAAGAGCAAGAAGAAGAAGAGCAAGAAGAAGAAGAGCAAGAAGAAGAAGAGCAAGAGAGAAGAGCAAGAAGAAGAAGAGCAAGAAGAAGAAGAGCAAGAAGAAGAAGAGCAAGAAGAAGAAGAGCAAGAGCAAGAGAAGAAGAAGAGCAAGAAGAAGAAGAGCAAGAGCAAGAAGAAGAAGAGCAAGAAGAAGAAGAGCAAGAAGAAGAAGAGCAAGAGCAAGAAGAAGAAGAGCAAGAGCAAGAGCAAGAAGAAGAAGAAGAGCAAGAGCAAGAGCAAGAAGAAGAAGAAGAGCAAGAGCAAGAGCAAGAAGAAGAAGAAGAGCAAGAGCAAGAAGAAGAAGAAGAAGAAGAGCAAGAAGAAGAGAAGAAGAAGAGCAAGAGCAAGAAGAAGAAGAAGAGCAAGAGCAAGAAGAAGAAGAAGAGCAAGAGCAAGAAGAAGAAGAAGAGCAAGAGCAAGAAGAAGAAGAAGAGCAAGAGCAAGAAGAAGAAGAAGAAGAGCAAGAGCAAGAAGAAGAAGAAGAAGAGCAAGAGCAAGAAGAAGAAGAAGAAGAAGAAAGAAGAAGAAGAAGAAGAGAAGAAGAAGAAGAAGAAGAGCAAGAAGAAGAAGAAGAGCAAGAGCAAGAGAAGAAGAAGAAGAGCAAGAGCAAGAAGAAGAAGAAGAAGAGCAAGAGCAAGAAGAAGAAGAAGAGCAAGAGCAAGAAGAAGAAGAAGAGCAAGAGCAAGAAGAAGAAGAAGAGCAAGAGCAAGAAGAAGAAGAAGAAGAGCAAGAGCAAGAAGAAGAAGAAGAGCAAGAGCAAGAAGAAGAAGAAGAGCAAGAGCAAGAGCAAGAAGAAGAGCAAGAGCAAGAGCAAGCAAGAAGAAGAGCAAGAGCAAGAGCAAGAAGAAGAAGAAGAGCAAGAGCAAGAGCAGAAGAAGAAGAGCAAGAGCAAGAAGAAGAAGAAGAGCAAGAGCAAGAGCAAGAAGAAGAAGAAGAGCAAGAAGAAGAAGAAGAAGAAGAGCAAGAGCAAGAAGAAGAAGAAGAAGAAGAGCAAGAGCAAGAAGAAGAAGAAGAAGAAGAGCAAGAGCAAGAAGAAGAAGAAGAAGAAGAGCAAGAGCAAGAAGAAGAAGAAGAAGAAGAGCAAGAGCAAGAAGAAGAAGAAGAAGAAGAGCAAGAGCAAGAAGAAGAAGAAGAAGAAGAGCAAGAGCAAGAAGAAGAAGAAGAAGAAGAGCAAGAGCAAGAGCAAGAAGAAGAAGAAGAAGAGCAAGAGCAAGAGCAAGAAGAAGAAGAGCAAGAGCAAGAGCAAGAAGAAGAAGAAGAGCAAGAGCAAGAGCAAGAAGAAGAAGAAGAGCAAGAGCAAGAGCAAGAGCAAGAAGAAGAAGAGCAAGAGCAAGAGCAAGAAGAAGAAGAGCAAGAGCAAGAGCAAGAAGAAGAAGAGCAAGAGCAAGAAGAAGAAGAGCAAGAGCAAGAGCAAGAAGAAGAAGAAGAAGAAGAGCAAGAGCAAGAGCAAGAAGAAGAAGAAGAAGAGCAAGAGCAAGAGCAAGAAGAAGAAGAAGAAGAGCAAGAGCAAGAGCAAGAAGAAGAAGAAGAGCAAGAGCAAGAGCAAGAGCAAGAAGAAGAAGAAGAAGAGCAAGAGCAAGAGCAAGAAGAAGAAGAAGAAGAGCAAGAGCAAGAGCAAGAAGAAGAAGAAGAGCAAGAGCAAGAGCAAGAGCAAGAAGAAGAAGAAGAAGAGCAAGAGCAAGAGCAAGAGCAAGAGCAAGAGAAGAAGAAGAAGAGCAAGAGCAAGAGCAAGAGCAAGAAGAAGAAGAAGAAGAGCAAGAGCAAGAGCAAGAGCAAGAGCAAGAAGAAGAAGAAGAAGAGCAAGAGCAAGAGCAAGAAGAAGAAGAAGAAGAGCAAGAGCAAGAAAAAGAGCAAGAAGAAGAAGAAGAAGAGCAAGAGCAAGAGCAAGAGCAAGAGCAAGAAGAAGAAGAAGAAGAGCAAGAGCAAGAGCAAGAAGAAGAAGAAGAAGAGCAAGAGCAAGAGCAAGAGCAAGAAGAAGAAGAAGAAGAGCAAGAGCAAGAGCAAGAGCAAGAAGAAGAAGAAGAAGAGCAAGAGCAAGAGCAAGAGCAAGAAGAAGAAGAAGAAGAGCAAGAGCAAGAGCAAGAGAAGAAGAAGAAGAAGCAAGAGCAAGAGCAAGAGCAAGAGCAAGAAGAAGAAGAAGAAGAGCAAGAGCAAGAGCAAGAGCAAGAAGAAGAAGAAGAAGAGCAAGAGCAAGAGCAAGAGCAAGAAGAAGAAGAGAAGAGCAAGAGCAAGAGCAAGAGCAAGAAGAAGAAGAAGAAGAGCAAGAGCAAGAGCAAGAGCAAGAAGAAGAAGAAGAAGAGCAAGAGCAAGAGCAAGAGCAAGAAGAAGAAGAAGAAGAGCAAGAGCAAGAGCAAGAGCAAGAAGAAGAAGAAGAAGAGCAAGAGCAAGAGCAAGAGCAAGAAGAAGAAGAAGAAGAGCAAGAGCAAGAGCAAGAGCAAGAAGAAGAAGAAGAAGAGCAAGAGCAAGAGCAAGAGCAAGAAGAAGAAGAAGAAGAGCAAGAGCAAGAGCAAGAGCAAGAAGAAGAAGAAGAAGAGCAAGAGCAAGAGCAAGGAGCAAGAAGAGAAGAAGAAGAGCAAGAGCAAGAGCAAGAGCAAGAAGAAGAAGAAGAAGAGCAAGAGCAAGAGCAAGAGCAAGAAGAAGAAGAAGAAGAGCAAGAGCAAGAGCAAGAGCAAGAAGAAGAAGAAGAAGAAGAGCAAGAGCAAGAGCAAGAAGAAGAAGAAGAAGAGCAAGAGCAAGAGCAAGAGCAAGAAGAAGAAGAAGAGCAAGAGCAAGAGCAAGAGCAAGAAGAAGAAGAAGAGCAAGAGCAAGAGCAAGAGCAAGAAGAAGAAGAAGAAGAGCAAGAGCAAGAGCAAGAGCAAGAAGAAGAGAAGAAGAGCAAGAGCAAGAGCAAGAGCAAGAAGAAGAAGAAGAAGAGCAAGAGCAAGAGCAAGAGCAGAAGAAGAAGAGAAGAAGAGCAAGAGCAAGAGCAAGAGCAAGAAGAAGAAGAAGAAGAGCAAGAGCAAGAGCAAGAAGAAGAAGAAGAAGCAAGAGCAAGAGCAAGAAGAAGAAGAAGAAGAGCAAGAGCAAGAGCAAGAAGAAGAAGAGAGAAGAGCAAGAGCAAGAGCAAGAAGAAGAAGAGAGAAGAGCAAGAGCAAGAGCAAGAGAAGAAGAAGAAGAGCAAGAGCAAGAGCAAGAAGAAGAAGAAGAAGAGCAAGAGCAAGAGCATGAAGAAGAAGAAGAAGAGCAAGAGCAAGAGCAAGAAGAAGAAGAAGAGCAAGAGCAAGAGCAAGAAGAAGAGAAGAAGAAGAGCAAGAGCAAGAGCAAGAAGAAGAAGAGAAGAGCAAGAGCAAGAGCAAGAAGAAGAAGAAGAAGAGCAAGAGCAAGAGCATGAAGAAGAAGAAGAAGAGCTAAGAGCAAGAGCAAGAAGAAGAAGAAGAAGAGCAAGAGCAAGAGCAAGAGAAGAAGAAGAAGAGCAGGCAAGAGCAAGAAGAAGAAGAAGAAGAGCAAGAGCAAGAGCAAGAAGAAGAAGAAGAAGAGCAAGAGCAAGAGCAAGAAGAAGAAGAAGAAGAAGAGCAAGAGCAAGAGCAAGAAGAAGAAGAAGAAGAGCAAGAGCAAGAGCAAGAAGAAGAAGAAGAAGAGCAAGAGCAAGAGCAAGAAGAAGAAGAAGAAGAGCAAGAGCAAGAGCAAGAAGAAGAAGAAGAAGAGCAAGAGCAAGAGCAAGAAGAAGAAGAAGAAGAGCAAGAGCAAGAGCAAGAAGAAGAAGAAGAAGAGCAAGAGCAAGAGCAAGAAGAAGAAGAAGAAGAGCAAGAGCAAGAGCAAGAAGAAGAAGAAGAAGAGCAAGAGCAAGAGCAAGAAGAAGAAGAAGAAGAGCAAGAGCAAGAGCAAGAGAAGAAGAAGAAGAGCAAGAGCAAGAGCAAGAAGAAGAAGAAGAAGAAGAGCAAGAGCAAGAGCAAGAAGAAGAAGAAGAAGAGCAAGAGCAAGAGCAAGAAGAAGAAGAAGAGCAAGAGCAAGAGCAAGAAGAAGAAGAAGAAGAAGAGCAAGAGCAAGAGCAAGAAGAAGAAGAAGAAGAAGAGCAAGAGCAAGAGCAAGAAGAAGAAGAAGAAGAGCAAGAGCAAGAGCAAGAAGAAGAAGAAGAAGAGCAAGAGCAAGAGCAAGAAGAAGAAGAAGAGAAGAGCAAGAGCAAGAGCAAGAAGAAGAAGAAGAAGAAGAGCAAGAGCAAGAGCAAGAAGAAGAAGAAGAAGAAGAGCAAGAGCAAGAGCAAGAAGAAGAAGAAGAAGAAGAGCAAGAGCAAGAGCAAGAAGAAGAAGAAGAAGAGCAAGAGCAAGAGCAAGAAGAAGAAGAAGAAGAGCAAGAGCAAGAGCAAGAGCAAGAAGAAGAAGAAGAAGAGCAAGAGCAAGAGCAAGAGCAAGAAGAAGAAGAAGAAGAAGAGCAAGAGCAAGAGCAAGAGCAAGAAGAAGAAGAAGAAGAAGAGCAAGAGCAAGAGCAAGAAGAAGAAGAAGAGCAAGAGCAAGAGCAAGAGCAAGAAGAAGAAGAGAAGAGCAAGAGCAAGAGCAAGAAGAAGAAGAAGAAGAGCAAGAGCAAGAGCAAGAGCAAGAAGAGAAGAAGAGAAGAGCAAGAGCAAGAGAAGAAGAAGAAGAAGAGCAAGAGCAAGAGCAAGAAGAGAAGAAGAAGAAGAGCAAGAGCAAGAGGCAAGAAGAAGAAGAAGAAGAAGAGCAAGAGCAAGAGCAAGAAGAAGAAGAAGAAGAAGAGCAAGAGCAAGAGCAAGAAGAAGAAGAAGAAGAGAAGAGCAAGAGCAAGAGCAAGAGAGAAGAAGAAGAGCAAGAGCAAGAGCTAGAGCAAGAAGAAGAAGAAGAAGAAGAGCAAGAGCAAGAGCAAGAGCAAGAAGAAGAAGAAGAAGAGCAAGAGCAAGAGCAAGAGCAAGAAGAAGAAGAAGAAGAGCAAGAGCAAGAGCAAGGCAAGAAGAAGAAGAAGAAAGAGGCAAGAGCAAGAGCAAGAGCAAGAAGAAGAAGAAGAAGAGCAAGAGAAGAGCAAGAGCAAGAAGAAGAAGAAGAAGAGCAAGAGCAAGAGCAAGAGCAAGAAGAAGAAGAAGAAGAAGAGCAAGAGCAAGAGCAAGAGCAAGAAGAAGAAGAAGAGCAAGAGCAAGAGCAAGAG